>OZ021726.1:977500-1550000 GCA_963978545.1 Linyphia triangularis
ATACGTCACTATTTACACTATATACAGACAATTTGTGCCACACTATATATCAAGCTGACACATTCCAAACATTCTCTTGAAAGTTGTTTGAACATTGTTTGAAAGTTTCATCAAAATTCAAGACGGTCGAACCCTTAGGGTCACCTCACATAGACCCATAACGAACACACGAATAACCATCTTGTTTATCTGAGCGCTAATCACAGTTTATGCAATAAAAAAGAGGCATTTCACTTAAGGATATCAACCTTGATTTCAAATGAATATTAAAAAAAAAAGTGTTTCAAGTTCATTTCCCTTTTCGAGAATAAAACCCTAAAGCAATTGAACTTTTCCTTTTGGAACTGGTTGTGGATACAATGGTAGAAATTATGCACTAAAATATAGTGACGTTTTGACAAAGGGAAAAATTACTCTCTTAGAAAAGGCACAGTAATTTTTTAAAAAACAATACTTCATGATACATCATTATCGTAATTATTATGCAGCCGTAATGTTTTCTGGAAAAATACATTCAGATTCACGATTCCAAAGCAACAAAAACGATATACAGCACCACAACAAACACTTATTCATACTATTTTTTTTATAAAAGTTAGCTTTTGTCATTTAGACGAAACGAAATTTCATTTATGCATATAGAAACATCGTATGATAGTTGGCGAAGTCGATCACGTGACAAACGCCAAATGACGCCAAGCAGTTCTCTGATTTTCTGTCTACTCATTGAGAATTTGAATTACATTAAATTCATTCGAAAATACTACTCAACAAGAACAAATCGAAATTAATACGAAGCACCCTAGAAAAGGACATATATTTTAGCTATAATATTTCTAGCTTTTTTTGGCAATCCCTTTTTTTTTATTTATTTATTTAGTTAGTTAGTCAGTCAGTCAGTCAGTTAGTTAGTTATTGTACAAAACAGAAATTGATTAATGATATACCAATGTAAAGTGTCTCAAATTGTGTTATTGTTTTATTTCCGAAATAGTACAAAAATGTTGAATTTGTGAAAACATACAGTAAAGGGCAGAACTTTAGAAAAGAGAAAACTGGAATTTAAGTACGTTGAGGGAATAAAGTAGTTGTAAATTTTTAATTTAATCTAAAATTATTGACCCTCGCGTATTCCAAACAAGCAACCATAGTCGCAGTTTTTTGCCTCCTTAGTATAGAAGCAAGAAAACAAAAATAAAATAATTTCTAATTAATTAAGGAAATTAAAATCGAATTAAAATTCAATATAAATGTGTTAAAAATTGAAAATAGTTTTGAATTAACGAAAGAAATTAAAATTGAAAAAAAAAAAATGATTAAGATTTTTAACATTATACATCCATTGTTGTAAACTGTTTTCATCAAATACATACCAAAACATACACATACATTTACAGAAATTAACTCCCTTCAATCAATTTTGCCAAAGTGTGCATTTAAAATTTTTTACCTCCTTATATTTTACCAACTCAGCACTTACTTCTTCTGCTTCGCAATTTTGCCATTTTAGTCCTTAGAAAGCAAGATTGGAAAAAAAAACAGTTTTTTTTTCTAAAAAACAATTTATTTATTTTTAAATTTTTTTTTAAACCAGGTTTTTCAGTTTAAACCAAGTTTTTGAAAAATCTTTTTCTAATTACATGTATACATATATATAAATAAAATTTGACATAAATTAGAATAATTTGTGTTTAAATAACAATTAATATTTATTTTGAAAATAATTTAATCTAAGTAAATAAACAATTGTGCTACTTATCTGAACATTTAAATCGTATTAAATTTTAATATTTTCGGAGCTACTATTTTTTAAATTTATTGTGTAGTAAAATATAATACAATAGTAATTGTTTACTACATAATACATACAATATTGCTCTTAGATTAATCAGTAATCGTGATAAGTTGTTAAAAATGAAATTTTTAATGTTTAGAAATAGGTTTTTAAAACCCAAAACCTCTATTTTCGAAACAAATTCAAAATGCAGCCTATAATTTAAGTTTAATGCATAATTTTGAATTATTGTAGAACATTTATATATCTGTTACTTTAATATAAAAACTTTTTGTTGATACTTATGAAAACTTCAATAGTCTTTAATTGCAAGATTTATTTTAAAATACATTAGAACTTATTCCATCTATATTATTCCATCTTATCATAAAATTATTCCATCTATTCATAAAATTTTTCATTTAAACTTCAATAGTCTTTAATTGCAAGATTTATTTTAAAATACATTAGAATTTATTCCATCTATATTATTCCATCTTATCATAAAATTATTCCATCTATTCATAAAATTTTTCATTTAAACTTCAATAGTCTTTAATTGCAAGATTTATTTTAAAATACATTAGAACTTATTCCATCTATATTATTCCATCTTATCATAAAATTATTCCATCTATTCATAAAAATTTTCATTTAAACTTCAATAGTCTTTAATTGCAAGATTTATTTTAAAATACATTAGAACTTATTCCATCTATATTATTCCAACTTATCATAAAATTATTCCATCTATTCATAAAATTTTCATTTAAACTTCAATAGTCTTTAATTGCAAGATTTATTTTAAAATACATTAGAACTTATTTAATCTATATTATTCCATCTTATAAAATTATTCCATCTATTCATAAAAAATTTCGTTTAGTGAATTGTTTCCTTAAAAAATAATAGAAAGAAAAGTGGAGTTGTTCAGTTAAAAATAGAAGTCATTTACAACATTAAATAATTAGAAAAAATAAATATAAATAAATAAAAATACACTTTTAAATTATTCTTAAAATATATATATTGTTGCACAAATTGTCTGTATAAATTGTAAATAGTGACGTATTATTTCAAAATTCTATTGTAATTTATTTTTATCCTATTTTATTTAGTAATTAATAGCGATTATACAAGTTAGAAAAAGGTGGCAACACCTAAAGTAATCGAGAAGTTTCGAGATATTTCTTTTCTATGAATTGGCTGGAAATTTCGAGAATATCTCATGCGCTTGTATATAAAAGACTGGAGAACGGGAAAGTTTTCAGATTGACTTCGGAGTTCGTTGAAAGCTGATCGCTTTATTTACCTATTGGAGTGAGCTTGTATAATCGCTGAATTCGAAGTTATTTTTGTTGAAACTTGTGTTGAAGCTTGAGAGTAATTAAACTGTTGCCTGTGAATAAATTTTGTGAGTTTTCTGAAGAGAGAATAAATATTTTTAAACCGTGAAAACTGTGCCATCATTGCTTCCGTGGAAAAATTCATATATATATATATATATATATATATATATATATATATATATATATATATATATATATATATATATTGTTAGTTTTTGTTGGTTTAAACCATGCCAACCATGTTAGAAAATAACCAGCTCTTTGTTGCTCTTAGAAGTCACTTTTCTCAAAAATAACGAAAATTTTCTTTTCTGGGCTATTAGACTGTATAATAAACTTCAATTTTTGTGTGGACCCTATCTCTGAAGTTTCTTTAAGTTTTGTGTAAAGTGTAGTTTTTAGACTTGAAAAATGTATGATTTTTACCGTGAAATATGGACAGATACTACATTTTATTTTTAAATTTGGACTCAGTGTGTTATATTAAATTACAATAAGCTTCAAAACTAAGAAAAGGAATACTTACTTGCCATTGGTTTCAAATATATCATAATTAAACGAAATTTCCCCGCAATAGAATTGCTCATTATTTTAAAATGTCTACATTTTTGCTTGTTAATCGTAACGATTCACCATTTATAATAAACATTATTTTTTCATCTTCCAAGAAATCGAAATCATAATAATCTTAATAATATGTATTTATAAACAAAGTTTTTATAATTATTCTTTTATTATATTTATAAATAATTGTTTCTTGTAATTTAATGCTTATTTTATAAATTAATTAGTTGCAAAATAATTTCCATGGTATTCTTATTAAAAAAAAAATCCTTACTCGATTTATTTTCTTCATAGCAGCATATGTTTATGTTAATATTGAACAGTGCGTTGGAAATGCAGTATTTTAAATACAAAATGTAAAAATGTTCTTCCTTTATAAAAACAATTGCATTATTCACATATGTAAAACGGAATTAAAAATAGTACACAGCGTTTCTACTATGTGGCGCCATCTGCCGAATTCTGATTGAAACATACATTATTATATTTGAGGTGATAAGCCAACAAAACTAAATAAGAAAATAAGAAATAGAAAGAAAATAGAAAGAAAATAAAAACTAATAAGAAATCTTCATTAATTGCTAAATATATTGCAAAGATATTTTGAAAGTTTCGTATAATTTAGAAATATATATAATGTTTAGAATAAAAATATTCCTACTAATCATTTTAATTGCAGTGTATCTTAAAAAAAAAAAAAAAAAAACTTATTTTTAATATACCTGCTTTAAAACTCACAGCTAGATTTTGATTGTATATAAATATATTAAATAATTTTATCTCTTTAAGTAATATAAAATTTTATTTGCTTTTTTCTAAGTTTTTTATTCTAATAAAAATTCTTAAAAGTTAAAACTTTGAAGATGAGTGCAATTATGAAAAAGTTATATTTTTAAAGTTTAGTTCTAGACGTTCACATTAGTTAGCTGGCAAGCTAACGTATTTAGCATTCGAAATAAAATTCTTTCGAAGTTATAAATATTATTAGAATTAAATAAACTATGAGAGGAAAATGGAATGCATAAATATTACGAATTTAAAAAAAAAAATGCGTGTCTCAAAATCCAATTAAATTTAGATTTGTTACATGTAATACCAATTATTATAATAATTTTTGTTGCAAAAGATTTTTTGAATTTTTGAAAATCATTTTGAATAAAATCAAAATACACGAGAGATTTCTGATTATTTATAATAGTGCAGATTTACTAGAATTTTTGCACAGCAACAAAATACAAACAATTAACACCTTCGATTTTGAAAATCTTTTTACCAACATTCCACATAATAATAATATTTTAGAAATTTGTATTGAAATGTTTAAAATCAATCTTACGAATAATAATTTATTGTTTACAGACTTGATTGATTTGAACAAATTTAATATTCTTGATCAATCAAAAAATTTAATATTTTTGATGGGATCAAGTTTCTCATCTGTCTTTGCTAATTTGTACCAACATTTATATGACAAAAAAATTCTTTAATTAACAAAAAATTAAAAGTTTCAGCTATCTTGATGACTTATTCTGTTTGATTTTGACAATCTTGAAATTCTAAAGGATATACACGATTTTTTTCTAATAAATACTGTTGTGCCTTTTAAAGTAACTAATACACAAATCGCAAATTCAATATTTTCAGATGTTTAAAATATCCATCAAACGTAAGCAGGTTTTTGAAACAGTTTTGATTAGTTACATTACAGTTTTAAAGGGGTTGTGAAGGTAAAAATTGGTTAAGAAATAGAACCAAAAGGAAACATATTACCATAAATATCTTGAAATTTTTATTTATAAACTATATAACAATTGTCGTTTACTCTCACAATGTAATAGAAAATGGTTAGATAAACACTTTCCGTATTGCTGTATTTGTAAAAGACATTTCAAATTAATCCAATGCAATTTAATTCAGTTAAAGAACCTAGATGGCAGCACCACCTGTATGTAAAGAACTGTATATTAACAAGAATTAAATAATATTTTAAATTAAAAGTTAAAATAAATTAAACAAAATTATAATTCATATTTAAGTGTAAATTAAAGCATTAAAGTAAAATATACATTAGTATTAACAGGATTAATGATTAAAAATGTTTAATATTGAGGATGCATTTTTCATGTTAAAATTTTTTTATTATCATAATGCGTAAATATCTTTAAGAAAGAAACAACATTGATAAGAGGTTTTGCTAACATGTTATCCGGTTAGAAGCACATTCTATAACCTTTCACAAAATTGTTCAATATTTCTTTATCCTCACAAACATAGAGAAGAGAAGTTGAGTACATAAATGAAGTTATTGAAGAAGGCATAATATTATTTATCTAGTCAGCTCAAATTTCTTCAAGGTAACAATCAGGACGGCTTGATGCTCATGGGCGCCCCCAGGAGGGTACAAGGAGGTGCACTTGCACCCCCCTAGCTCTTGAAAATTAAAAATTATGAGAGAAAAGGTGCAAATTCCAAGGTAAAAATAAAAGCACTTATGTCATTTTGGTTTTTATGTTACAATAAGCATTTGTTTGTCTATTATTTTAGTCTTTTGTTTATTTTCTATGTTGTTTTTATAGCAACTGGCGCCTATTGTCTAGGATTATTGGAGGCTGAGTTGAAATATTTATTTCTTTTATTGTATAATCATTTTCTGTGTAGGTCACAAAATTCTAGGGAAAATATTTTACTTTTTAAGTCATCAGATATACTATCTTGAAATCTATTTTTAGAATTCAATTAAACATATCCAATACTGCCTTTTTTTTTTCTCTTTTTTTTTTTTTTTATTATTATTATTATTTCCAAAACTTGGAAGAAATATAATGTTACTCTTCTGTATTTTTGCATCTTCGTGTTCCTTCTGTTCTAAACACTGTCTCTTGAATGCCGTGAGATCTAGTTGAATGATAAAAATCGTTAAACATATTTTTTTAAATATTTTTTTTCTTTTTAACAGGGTTGCGTTTTAAAAACATATACCATGAATTTTTTTAAACTATTCTCAAAGAGTATAATTTAAAATGCATAACTAATTAACTAAAATTTCTAAAAGATTAATGATTTTGCTAAAAGTCTAGTCTTGCACCCCCCTGCAAATATTTCTGCGGGCGCCCATGTTGATGCTATTACTGTTCCTCTAATAGGAGACTGGCTCCCGCCAGACAGTCTCGATGGTGACGGTCGCTATAGAAACAAGACTCATCGATTTGGAATAGGGATGCTGCATGTAGTACATTAGCGACCTAAAAGGTTACAATACAAGATTGTTCTTGGTGAGTTGGTGATGACTAATCGTTTGCTTGAATGAATCTATTTTGGTAACCTACGGAATATTGCCAATATGTCATCAGGATGTTCAGCAAGTCAATGTTGATGTCTTTCTCTTTGAATCCCCCTTGGAAAATGGGACAAGTCTTGTTTCCATGGTAACACACAACGCTAGACTTCTTGGCGGTAACTTTGATAGACAGATAATACTGTTGCACAAATTGTCTGTATATAGTGTAAATAGTGACGTATTATTTTAAAATACTATTGTAATTTATTTTTATCTTATTTTATTTATTAACAGCGATTATACAGGTTAGGAAAAGGTGGCAACACCTAAAGCAATCGAGAAATTTCTAGATGTTTCTTTTCTGACGAATTGGCTGGAAATTTCGCGAATGTTCTCTCACGCCAAGTTTAAATAAGACTGGAGATCGGGAAAGTTTTCAGATTGACTTCGGATACTAAGCTATTAACTTAATGGAGGACTTTCCATATTTTAGCATATTTCTTTCAAATACCCAAAATTTAAGCTGAAAAATTTGTGTATTGCTAGATTAAATAACTTCAACAAGTTTCATGTCAATTCTCTTTTAATGGTTATTTTGGCCAGTAACGATTAGTCCGGAGTTACTCGTGGACATAATGTCTTTTTTTTTTTTTTTTTTTTTTTTTTTTTTTTGTGGGTAAAATAATTGGTGTACTGATTGTTTTAAAATACATTTTTGTTAAAGAATTTTTGGTTACTTAAGACTCATCTTCATTTCATGCACGTTCTTACCCTTTTCTGAAAATAAAAAGGTTAAAGTTTTATTGCATGTGTAATATTAAGCATTTGATTAACATTCAGAGATGACAGTTTTCTTCCTTTTGGAGGATGTCCTCCTTTTTGGTTTTTTAAGTAACATTTTCCTTCTCTTTGTCCCTGTTTTGAGAATCCTCCATTTTCTGATCTAAACCAGTTTTTCCTGCAAAAAATATACTTTTCCTCATATCTAAACAAAAGATTTTCCCTTTTAGCTCCCCTTTCTTCACAGATTTCTTCAGCAACTTCTAATATTTGAAATGTTATTACTGTATAGTGTGAGAAATTTCATTGTATCTTTAAAATTATTGAATCATCCTTCCTGCATTCTTTTTTTGTTGAATTTTTGTGTATTCTTTTCTCGAGATTTTTTATCTAATTTTTGGATTTCCTCCTTTTTGCTGTATGATCACTCTCATCCCTGAACATTGACCACCGGCCATCATGTGTCACCAATGGAGTTTAAGGTCGGTTCACTCATAGAAGTCTGTCGCCTTCCACCTCTGCCTTCCTCCTTCAGTTCTTCCTCAATATTGTGTACAAGACGTTGAATTCTTTTCTCCAAGTTTTCGTCCTTCCTTCTGGTGGACATGTACTCCCTGTGTTCCGTTTTCAAGCTCATCCGGAAGTCCCTCAATTGCTGCAATATTCCTCGTGTGTCGTTGGAGAAGCCCCTCACAATGGGCAGGACGGATGGAATCGGTTTGCCGAAGCACTTTTCCATGAGCTCGGTGAATCTCTGCGGATCCAAGGGACTGGGTTCGAGATTTTCAATGAGCCTCTTGGCTGTCGGGGTCAACTTGTCTTCGTTGAAAGATGTATCTAAAGAGGCTGAAAGAAAATAATTTGGGATGGTGAGGTATTATGCCTAACAAGTTTTTCAGTTTGTCACTACACAGCTGCTTTTACACATGTCGCTATTGAAGTTTCACAATATGCATTCATAATAAGCACAATACTTTTTTTTTTGGGGGGGGGGGGGCGAGGATAGTCTTTGGCAAGGAATCAATGTTATGTTTTTTCTCATAGTCTAAATAATAATTGATAACTTCCTATTGAAATAAAATAGACTTAATAAAAAGACATCAAGGCTGGATCGCAAAAGCATATTTGAAGTAGTAAAACAGTATACCTAAAGAATAAAAATATCTTTTATATATTTATAATCTTTAAGAGGACGTGAAAGAGAACTAGTGGCAGAACCAATCATAATAAAACATTTAATAAAATAAAATTAAAATAAGATGATACAATGTAAGGATGGTATTACGATACACTAATATAAATTAGGATTTTTTTTGTAGATCACTAATGCGCATGTGCGTAGCCTTAGTATTTGAGTTGGTTGATTTGTTCGCTCAACGACCTAGTTTTTGCTCAATAAAGGCTAATCAGGCCGGGACCTGCAGCTTGAAGTGTATTCCGAACCACAATGAACATCTATACCTAACCCAGGATTCGAACCCGGCACCTTATTTGGCATACGAAGCCAGAACGCTAACCTCAAAGCCATCAGGTTGGCCCTAAGTATTTCAGATTGATTAGAGAAATTATTTTAGCAGAAGTTTTTCATTGGATATTTTATTCTTCTTTCATGATGTAAGATTTTTAATACTTCCTAAAACATGTTGAAATTGTGATTTTTCGTTTCTATCGTGCTGCCATCTATTGTATACTATTACAATTTCCTAAAATGTTTATGCTATTTCTAATATTTTTAACTTCGATTTTCAAACAGATAACACACTCTGTTCAATTGTAAATAAATTATTTATCATTATCGGATGCTTTTAAATTGGTGTAGTATCATGTATCAATTTTGGTTTGGCATAAGGTAGAAAAATATAATTCATAAAAAAAGTGTTCAATAAAAATCCTTTATATGCATTGCCAATTTTTATATTCAGTAACGTAGGGCCGTTTCTGTTGCCAGCGTATGCTTTCTTTTAATATTTAAAATTAGATGCAAACACTATCTCTATCAGCAAAATATTCGGTAAATTACTTTTCAAAATTTATTCATTAAATTGAATCTGAATTTTTTCACTCACATTCAAATATCTTTTATTTATTATGATTAAGACAGTTCTATTATTTATTTACTAAAACAATTTTGGAAACAGGAAAGAGTTTCTTCAATGATTGGCTAAATTCTATTTCAGTGCGATTGGTTGACGGGAAGTTGGTTTAATAGCATTCCGTAAAAACGACATTTTAGTGACAGTCCCCAAAATTTGATAGAATGCATTCTCATCGACATCGAACATATCTGCCAAGTTTCAGCCCAATTGAATGACGGCAAGGGGGTTAATTCATAAATTTGGTCGCCATCGACAAACATACATACACACAAAATAGAAGTTGATATAAAGGATTTAAAAAAGGATCTTCACACACACAAAAAACATTGACCAGAAATAATAGTGTTGCTTGGACGGGTTCGAAAGATTTGAAGCCAAAGCAGATCAAAAGTTTCAGAAATTTATTCCAATATAACTCTTCTCAGATTCTCTTACAAGTCCAGAACTTCTCGCTCTAGTAGACTCAATACAGCTCTATGCACAACAATAGAGCACAAAACAGCAGTTAAACTTGACACACAACTGCTAAATCGCCACAAAAGACAATGCAATACAGTTCGCTTTCGGAACTACTCGGAATGTTCACTGAGACTCAGTAATTCCAGTCAACTGACTGACTCAACTAACTCACTTACTCACTAACTGATTCCCCGCTCTCTTGGCCGGTCTTATGTAGGGGAGGCGAACGTTCTTGAAACTTCTAGAGGTAGATATTTGGAGAACTTTCCAGATCGTAGTCGAAAAGTCCTATACATGTACATGGGGACAAAAATGTCGCCAAATTTGGAGACAAAAATTAGTCGCCAAAACCATCGCCAACTTGGCTCTATCTTATCTCGCCAATTTGGCGAGTTTTCCATTACCATAATGTTAAATGCCCTGCTAATTGTAAAAATCGCTTCCCAGCGTTACCTCTGTAAAACTCGTTAACAAGCATTTAGACCCATATTGCAGGGAAGTCAACTTAAGACGAACTATTGCTCTGCCTTATGCGAAATGTACATAAATTTTCCTATTTACAAAATTAACCCTACGAAAGATTTACAAATACACAAAAATTAGTAACAATACCTAAAATCATACCTGCTGAGGCTTCTAACAGTGTTTGCTTCGATGTCTCCGAATTTCCTCGCTACTTCTGCATTTGCTGCTTCTATCTCTTCTATTTTGGAAGTGATCTTCTGCAACCAGAAGGGAATGTCCCGCAATTCCGCTTCGACTGAAACGCCCGCTTCAGCTTCCATCAGTTCAGCCATTACTCAACTCGAGATTAGTCTAAATGGAAAGATGGTCATTGTAAAAAACACATAAAATCAAGGTGTTTAACATAAATCCTATTTATGTATTACCAACTTTTATGTATTTTCGCACGTGTTTCGTGCAATATTTGTAAAACTCGAGTAAAAAATATTTTATTACATATCTATATACAAAAGTTGGTAATTCCAGACAATGAATTCATCTAAAAATGTCATTTCTACTCTATAAAAACCATATGAAATAAAATTTGGGCACTAAGCGTGAGGTAAAGTATTTTATGGTACTAGTGCAATAAAGTTACATTACCACATTCCTCGAGATAAAGTCTTATTTTCGCCACAATTTCTAATTAAAGAAAATTACATTTTGTGTACAATATTATAAAAAATGTGTATGTGTGTGATCAGCGTAACTCTTACACTGACTGACCTACGATGTTAAACTTTTGTATAAGGAATAATGGTGGGCATGGGATCCATCATCAAGGTTTTCGTCAAAATTACATTTGCACATAAGATAGCTGTCGTTGAAAAATGTATGTTTTTAAGCAATAGTCACACACACACACACAAAAAAAAAAAAAAAAAAAAACGGCAATTGATTTTGATCAAAATCGAAGTGCCATTTAAGGTGTTCTAAAATACACCACACTCGAAATTACCATTAAAATTTTTAAAAAACGAACGTCTTTCATGAAGTTCTTTTTGTTTAAGCATTGCCCACCATAAGCGATTTCCCCTCCATTTCACTTACTCAAAATTAATAATGTAATAACTATATATCGACAAAAATATTGCCAACCTCGCAAAATTGACAAGATTTTGTTTTTTTTCTTTTTCTGATAGACATGTTTTTAATATTTAAAATTGAATGCAGATCCCAAACACCTGCTGACAACAGAAACGGCGCTATGTTATGGGGGTACAGTTGCTCCATAGAAGCCCATGTTAAATTCAACAACTTTGGGACATCTCATTTAAACAATTTTTCTATCATTATGAAACTTTTACAGTATAATATTTGGACACTTTTGAATACTTAAACATTTATTATTTTTTGAAAATTAAAATAGTTATGACTTTCTAAAAATATGTTTCAAAATATATTGTGAAAATTTTAGACTGATTATTTGTTGTTGTTTTTTAAAAAGTATGCTATTTACTATTTATTGCTCGAGTTAAAGCACTTAAATACATTAGAGAAACATGTATAAAAAATTTCAAGCATATAGTCAAATAGATTTTAAGCTGTATGTCCCCAAACATGAAAAAACTGCATTTTGAAAAATTCAGCTTTGAAGTTAAAAAATATGCGTTAAAAGCCAAAACTTTGATTACTTCAAAAAATTATGAAAAATACTTCAAAATAAGATATAATTACAATAAGACATCATTTTAAAGATAAGAATTTAAATTTTAACAAACGTTAATAAACACAAAATTAATAATCTGCAAATTTGTGATATGGCCCACTTAATGAATATAAAAACTGGCAGTGCATATAAAAGGGATTTATATTAAAAACTTTGATTTTATGGGTTATAATATTTGGCCCTTAATGCAAAACCAGAATTGATACATGATACTGTTACGAATTTTTGTATATTTGTAAATATTTCGTAGTGTTAATTTTGTAAATAGTAAAATTTATGTACATTTCGCATAAGGCATTGCAATAGTTCGTCGTTAGTTTGCTTCCCCGCAATGTGTGTCTTGATGCTTGATAACGGGTTTTACAGAGATAATGCTGGGAAGCGAGTGTTACAAGGAGTAGGGCATTTAACATTATGGTAATGGCAATCTCGCCAAGTTGGCGAGATAGAGCCAAGTTGGCGACGGTTTTGGCGACTAATTTTTATCGCCAAATGTTTGGCGACATTTTTGGTCCCCATGTACATGCATAGGACTTTTCGACTACGATCTGGAAAGTTCTCCAAATATCTACCTCTAGAAATTTCAAGAACGTTCGCCTCCCCTATAAAAGCTCAGGAGAGCGGGTGATGGAGTTAGTTGTTAGTTGAGTCCATTAGTTTACTGTAATTACTGAGTTGAGATACTGAGTCTCAGTGAGCGTTCAGAGAGTTCCGAAAGCGAACTGTATTGCATTGTCTTTTGCATCGATTTGAGCAGTTGTGTTGTCAAGTTTTTAACTTCTGTTTTGTGCTCTATTGTTGTGAAAAGAGCTGTATTCTGTCTATTAAAACGGGAAATTCTGGAGTTGTAAGAGAATCTGTGAAGAGTTATATTGGAATAAATTTCTGCAAGTTTTAATCTGCTTTGGCTTCAAATCTTTCGAACCCACGCAACAATACTATACCAATTTAAAGACTTCTGCTAACGACGAATTATTTATTTACAATTGAACAGTGTGTTATTTGTTTGAAAATCGAAGCTATAACAATATTAGAAACTAGCTAAATACCCGTGCTTCGCTACGAAATTTTAACATGTGCAATATTCTAGCTAGCTGTGAGGCCTCGCATTGCGTAAATCTGTCATTCGTGTATAGAACCCAGTTTTTGACGCTTCGCTCGCAGGAAGGTTCATCGCTTCGTTCGCTGAAAAGTTCAAGGACACATAAACACAGGCTTATTTCACTAGTTAAAAGGTTCATTTCTATGCAAGCTTAGGCTCGCTTCTCTCACTGAAATGTTCATTGCTGAGTAAGCAAAAGCTCGCTTCACTCACTAAAATCTAATTGCTACTTAAAGACTTAATATTGGAAGCCTCTTCCTTTTCAAAAAAAAATATTCCCCGTTAATATTAATTAAAAATGAACAAAATAAAAATTTAAAATTCTGTTTTTTAAAAGTCCAATTAAAAGGCCAAAACTACTTATGTTGAAAATTTCAGATTTTTAGCCCTATTAGATATCGTTTTGTAACATATTTATTAATTAATTAAAAAAAATAATTAAAAAAGAACTAATTAAAATTTTAACGTTCTGTTTGTGATGCATACAATTATAAGGCCAAAACTACTTATTCTGAAAATTTCAGAGCTCTACTCCAATTTTAAGTAGGTTTCTATAGAACCACAGAGCCACAGACAGATAGACACACAACTTGTTTTATTATTATAGATAGTATAAATATTTTAGAAAATTGTGATAGTATATAGTAGATGACTTTTCATTTGCAAAGTGAAATTTATTAACATTTGAATAATGTGTGTCTTGAATTAATCGAAACTTGTGTGATGTTTTTGACGCAGTAGTTAATTTAAGAGATTTTTACTAGAAAGAGAGAAACTTTTTTTTTTTTTTGTATTTGATTTAGAATTTTTTACTTCCTTCTTCCTTATATTTGGTTGCACTTACCATTTAAAAAATGAAATATTTAAAAAAAAAACTTAAATTTGTTTAAAACAAATTAAATTTTTAAGCAGACATAAACCCTAATGAATTTAGTACTTAAACTATTTTAATAGAAATTCTAAACAATAATTTTTCATGATTTCTGCCAAGTTTCAGCACGATTGGATGACGGTCCCACAGGCAAACAAACATAGAAAAGCGAAGTTAATATAAAGGATTTAAACTGGATGTTTTCGAAATAAAATGACGTCATATATGACGTGATGAAATAGCAACGACGCGATATGCAAGTAGGAAACATCAATGGAGGTCAATGAATCAAAAATGAGTCAACGATTCTATCGTTTTCTTTATCGAAAATAAAATATTTATCGCAACTTGTCGTTTTTAACTTTCCTCAAACGTATATTTAGTAGTAAGTAATCGTGTATTATTTAAACAATGGATAAATAAACATTGATTCCTTGCAAACGGGTAACGCCCTCACCCCCCCCCCCCCCAAAAAAATGACAGAATGCATTGTGCATATTTTTGAATGAATATTACGAAGATCCAATATAAACTTATGTAAAAGCATCCTTTTAGTGATAAACCCCAAAAACTTGATGATATGCATTATCATCCGGTACGAGTCTATCTGTCAAGTTTCAGCTTCAATGGATTTCGCCAAGTGGGTTAGTTGGCCCGCCACAAGCGAAATCGTAGCTAATATATCGGTTGGTTGGTTGTTTTCAGATTATCTGGCGCCGTCAGCAACACGAGGGCTATAATGCGCCGAAACATTCGTCATTAGACAAGCCAACATACATTTACAAACACCCATGCCTAACACGGAACCCGCAACCTCGCGGTCTAGAAGCTAGCACGCTAACCACTATACCGTTTGCTAATTTATCGGATTTTAAAAAAATATTCACATGTCATCCCCATGGTACGATAAATAAAATTCGGAAGGGAATATTTCGACTATCACTTATCCAAAAAAATCCTCATCTAAGAAGCATTGATTTTAATTAATAAATCAGTTGTGAAACTAAACTAAAAAGTTACTTTGCTTACCCGGAAGTAGAATTCTACGCTGACGACTTGACTCGAAAACAGCTGACCTCGTTTTGATACGAAACTGTTGCCGATTCCTTGAGATGTCTGGTTCGTTCTATCGTCTACGTCGAAGGCTGCATACCGAATGAAACTAACAGCAGATATATAGTAGTGGTTAAGTTACGTCACGATCAGGGGTGTAGTGGAGCGGGAGCGCGTGGGAACGACGATCCTTTACCTTTTTAGAAAGAGAAACGGCGTTCCCTCACTTAATTTTTTTTTTAATTTGAATTTTTTAATATTTTTTTTCTTTACGTGACACTAAGCTCAAAGTCAAGTAAGAAATCAAATAAATTCTTTCGTGAGAACTATGCAATCAAATAAATTATTTCGTGAGAACTATGCTTTTATTTTCGATCCACAACTTCAGGGCTGAGCAGGCAAGTTTCAAGTATTTGCAAAACACTTAAAAGGCCATTTCATCAACAATCCGACACATACATTAAACTCCCTCTCTTCCCCTTCTTTGAATATATTAAGTGGACTTTCAATGTGTCATTGCTCCTTCATTAGAAATGAACTGACCAAATATGTTTACATCGATGATTCAACCTATGCCAATTATCTTCTTCAAGGAATTATATCTGTATTTGTGGATGAATTACATAAGTCCAATTTATATGGCTCTTCATGAATATGGACTAAAACTTCCATACACAAGTTCACGCCAACTATATCTCCATTTGTAAACAAAACTATGGTCTGGCACATTCAGTTCTTTGTGCCCTTTCCTTGAAGAATGTTTCTTCTCTAATTTTAACGGGAACGCTAACCGAAATATCAACAAAAGTGATGTACGTTTTTTTTTTGTTTTTTTTTTTAATTTTTTTTTTCCCCTTTTTTTTTTAAATCACCCACTTAATAATGTATTTGTAAACTTCTCTCCGAGCTAAAGAAATGAATTTGTACAATAGAGAAAAGAATGACAATAAGAGATGCGTTTTTTAGACAATCCAAAAAGGCTAAAAAAGCCTGCGATTCTGACGGAGCTGAGAGTGAAGAATGTCGATATTTTATAATAGCTTTTAGGATGTTTTGAGATCACGGAATTATGCATTTATATTGACTGACCAGATATTGGGAAAATCAAACTGATACGTTGTTTGAACATAACAAAGTATATTCAAAACATTGTTGTTTTTTGAACTCTTACTTACTACTAGGGGGCTTCGCCCCCTGCTCGCTAACGCTCGCCAACCTCCAAACGCCTCGCTGCGCTCGGATTGAGCGGCTTTGCCGCTCGAATTTGTGGTTAAAACATCTTGCTGCGCTCGAATAGGTTTGCCAGCCATAAAAAATGTAACCAAATTTTTATAAATTTAATGTAAGGCCTAATAGAGAAAACACCCAAATTGCAAGTTTCATAATAGAAAGTTAAATATACTATCCGCCAACATTCTGACTTAAAACTTCATTAGCTATGCCCTAACATTGAAGTCCCAATATTTTTTATTTATTCTGATAAGTCGCCCCGTTAGAGAACGACATCTAACGCGAGGCATTTTCTGGATAGAAATACTTCAAAATAATAATTACTCTAATACAAAAATGCTTCAGAAAAACAGAAAAAATCAACTTTGAAACGAAGAGTTTAAAAAGAGCTTTAAAATTTGCAACGTTTTGTTGTTTACATACGTAAGGATGGCTTTAAAATTAGCAACGGGTTTGCTGTTTACATACGTAAGAACGACATCCAACGCGAGGCATTTTCTGGATAGAAATACCTCAAAATAATAATTACTCTAATACAAAAATGCTTCAGAAAAACAGAAAAAATCAACTTTGAAACAAAGAGTTTAAAAAGAGCTTTAAAATTAGCAACGGGTTTGTTGTTTACATACGTAAGGATAGCTTTAAAATTAGCAACGGGTTTGCTGTTTACATACGTAAGGGAGAACGACATCCAACGCGAGGCATTTTCTGGATAGAAATACTTCAAAATAATAATTACTCTAATACAAAAATGCTTCAGAAAAACAGAAAAAATCAACTTTGAAACGAAGAGTTTAAAAAGAGCTTTAAAATTAGCAATGTTTTGTTGTTTACATACGTAAGGATAGCTTTAAAATTAGCAACGGGTTTGCTGTTTACATACGTAAGGGAGAACGACATCCAACGCGAGGCATTTTCTGGATAGAAATACTTCAAAATAATAATTACCCTAATACAAAAATGCTTCAGAAAAACAGAAAAAATCAACTTTGAAACGAAGAGTTTAAAAAGAGCTTTAAAATTAGCAATGGGTTTGTTGTTTACATATAAGGATAGCTTTAAAATTAGCAACGGTTGGTTGGTTGAACCCCCGTGCAGCCGGTTTGTTGTTTACATACATAAGGATGTTGCCATCATATATTCAAAATCATTGAGGCTTTGTAGTAACTTAATGATGAAAAATATTGAAATTTAACTAATTAATAAAGTGTTAATAAATTATTTTGGCACGTTTTGGCAAATCTACAGCTTATTTCCTTTAAAATGACACCTTGATCATTGAAATTGGTTGAGCAGTTTAGGCGGACGGACTAACCCCAAAAAATTTATTGCCTATTAAATATATAGATAACTCAATACGTAAAAATAATGAAAATGAGTGGCTCCAGGAATGTGTATGGGAGGATGCTTGTTATTCCCCTAATAGCTTATATTTTTATAAAAGTGGAGAATGAGCAATATTCAAAGCAAAAATAAACTGTGTGCAATTTAATAATGGATTTTATATTTGCCATTGTGATAAGCAAAATATTTTGGAAAAAATCAAGGTTTTTGAACTAAATTTTTTTTATTTCTTTGCAACCTTCTACAGATAATGCTGCCGGCCCCCGTGCTAATGAATTTACCAAAAAGTGAAGTTATTCACATTCACTTTTTGTGAAGGTATTTAATTTTCACCCCCTCTCCCCGTCTATATATAAAAAAAGTATACGTTTGTGCTATATATTTTTAATATAAAACAACTAAAGGTTTGTATAATACATTGAAATTGGGCTGTGAAATAGTAGGAAAGCAATTCAAATGTATTTTTAAATGCAAAAGTAAATTGCTTAACGGTTTGAGAATGGGAAAGCTTACATTTACAGTTATTTCAGAGTTTATTCCAAAAATGTAGCAGCAGTTCTTAAAAAATCTTTTTCCTCAAATTGAAAAAAAAAATCAACACTAAATACAGAATACAGTGGTGGCATAAGGGGAGAAAATTGCCTCGATCTTTTCTAAACGCTAGTGATTTTGAACTACAAAAATCGCTATCTTTTTAATGCATTTTAAAAACAGATTTGGAAGAGCTACAAATTTATCCGAACCCATTGCTTGTAAGGTATCTTTGAAAATCTGGAAGTCAGATAATAATGTATTAAGGCTCCAAAAACCTAGATTTGATGATGACCCTATTAGTAGGGTGCGTTCTAAATCAAACTTGGCTGTAGGAAACTCGATCTCAAAATTGTTAAAAAAAAATCATGTAAATAATCTGTTTAAAATTTGTGCTAATAGTACGTTTAAAAATGTCTTATAATCCATTTATAAAGTGTCAAACAATCTCTTAAAATTGTTTATGCAAGGCACATTATCTAAAAAATTATATAATTTAATAGTTTAAAAAATTATTTAAATAACAAAAGTTTAAATACACATTTTTCTTTTTAATATTTAAGATGCTCATTTTCTGTTTTGAGATTATTAAAGTAATATCATTAAAGTTATTTATTCTTAATTTTCAACGCCCCCTTCCCCCTTCTCTCGTCTCCACACAGAAAAAAAAGTATACGTTTTTAACGACGCGACATAGCGTTCCCACACCTTCTAATTTTACACTACACCACTGGTCACGATGACGTGCACGAGGAAGAATATGGTTAGGCTTAATAACAGCTTATATCGTTCTTACCCATTCAATAATTTCCCTACTGATAATTGTGTCGCGGAGTTATTTACGATGTAATTTTAAATGTCTTCATTTCAAATTTGAATAAATAAATAATATATTTGTTAATAAGATTTGCTAATTATCAGAATCGGAAAAAAAGATATTCATTTTGTTTTTGTATCAAAATCATAGATATTTTAATTGATTGTAAAGGAATCAAATATTATATTACAGGATAGTAATTTGAAGACAAAGTTTTCATTATAGTGTACTTGAGAACATACTTTATATCAGTGCCCCAACGATTGGGTTCCGAAAGAAAAGAGGAGAGGGACTGTTTATGATTTTAAGCGTAGGCGCCACCAGGAAGGTGCAAGAGGGCGCACTTCAACCCCTCTGGATTTTGAAAATTCAAAATAATATGGAGAAACGTAGCGTGATTCAAGGGAAATGGCAGTATGATACAGGTTTTAAAATATTTAATGGACCAGAAATTTAATATATAACTATTAATTAAAATTGCATTAAGATAGCCAATTGAAAAATCAAAGTTAAAACTAAAAATTAACCACTTTGCACCCCCCTCAGAATATTTCTGCCAGGGCGCCCAGTAATCCTCACTTCGTATTACAAAAAATGTAGAAAACACTGGACAAATTCTTTTTGCTCTAACTCGTGCTGCCATCTGACGTTGTATATGTAAACTAATATTACTTTATATTAACAATTATAAAATAAATTATATTCGTCCAAGCTTTGTTCGTTGTTCCATTGAATTTGACATCATAAGTAATAAATAAGAATTGCACTTTAATTTCCTTCCAACACAGGAAAATTTTAGATGTTTCTGATTAATTTCATCAGTATATTTTTCTTACCCAAATCGTACTTTATGGAAACGATTTTGTGTATAATTTTTCTCACTTTCATTTTCCGATAAAAGTGGGGCAACTTCAGAACAATCGTCTGCTACTGTTATCTTTTAATTGGAATGCAAAACAAAAGTTTTGTCTTGAACGTGGCTTCTAAAATTGATAGATGGCTCGAAGGTTACATAACTGCGCTTAAGGTATCTTATGCCAGCGTGTCAAATTTTTGTGAGAATTACAAGAGCAAAAAATGCAATGTATTTGCAGTAACAAAAAGTAAAAAATAAAATATTTATTTAATTAATTTAATTTTAATTCACTAATTAAGGCCTAATTGCAACGTTGATCAAATAATACCTAATTAATTTTGAAACAAATTTCTTACTGGAAATTAAAGACAAGGTATTGATACATGGGACCAAGCAAAATATAAGGCATAACTTAAATAGTTTTTAAATTTTAACATTTAACATGAAAAGTACTAGAAAAAATAAAAAAATTCCAAAAATAAAAATATTCTAAAATACATAAAAAATTATATTTCGTACCAAAATTTTTGTAAACAGCTAGGCCCCGTGCTCTGAAATGTTATCTAAATTATACAGTTTAAATTTTAAAATCAGTTAATTAACTCTTAAGATATCACTGTTGGAGTACATTCCCTCAACAATGAAAAGCAGTTCTCCAGAAATTGAGTTCAAAGTTTTCGATATTTTCTTTCTTCCAATATGTTTTAAACGTCGAACTTTACGAAATTGCGGGTAATTAAAAAAGTATTTTAACTATAAGAAAGTTATTGGTATTATTTTAAAGATAATGAATTGGAGAACATTTTAGAATGAAAAAACAAAAATGCCTGTTTGAGTCAATTTTGGCGATTCCCAACGTATATGTATACCTTAAGGGGGTGTAAACATCGCGATTATTGTATTTCAAAAATAGATATTTATATTACACTAAGTTTGAAAAGGGGAAAAAAACGTCTAACTGAAAGTAAAATCGAAAACATGACCGCGAAAACTCATCCTGAGAGTGTGCAAAAGCAGATAAATATTCAGAAAGTGAAGTCTCGGATCCTAAAAGAAAATACGCCTATTTATATATTCATTGCATCGAAACTAAGAATGCCTTCTGGTACTGAAAGTAAAATCAGTCAAAGAATTGGAGTGAAAAAAAAAGATGTTTAAACCTAAAGTTCATCAGCTTTTGCCAAAGCATACTGCTAAAAGAAAAACAAATTATAGAAAATTATATGAAAAACAATTAGTTACTGAACATTTGAAATGTGTGGTAACACTCAATGGAACAAATGGAACATGGGTAAATCTAAGTGATTGAAAAAAAAAAAAAAAAAATATATATATATATATATATATATATATATATATATATATATATATATACCACTTAAAAACAAAGTTTTTTTTTATATAAATCCTTTACATGCACTGCCAATTTTTATATTCATCGAAAAAGTACCTTTTCTGTTATCAGGCGTGTGTTTGGAATTTGCATTTCATTTCATTTTAAATATTAAAAACATATTTATCTGTATATAATGTATATGTGGTAAACTACTTTTCAAAATATATTCATTAAAAGTAAATATGAATTTGAGCAATGACATCCAAGTATCTTTTATTTATTCTGATTAAAGCAACTTTATTATTTATTAAAAACAATTTTGGCAAAAGGAATGAGTTTCTTCAATGATGGTTAAATGCTATTTCAGCGCGATTGGATTACTGCAAGTTGGTTTATTAGTATTAAGAAAAAGCGACATTTTTAGTGATAGAGACAGCCCCCAAAATTTATTACCATGTTTTGTCATCGACATCAAATCTATCTGTCAAGTTTCAGTCCGATTAGATGCTGACAAGGAGGTTAATGTCCTCCATCCCAGCCATCGACAAACTTACTGTTACGAATTTTTGTATATTTGTAAATATTTCGTAGTGTTAATTTTGTAATTAGGAAAATTTATGTACATTTCACATAAGGCAGTGCAATTGTTCGTCTTTAGTTTGCTTCCCCGCAATGTGTGTCTTAATGCTTGATAACGAGTTTTACAGAGATAACGCTGGGAAACGAGTTTTACATGGAGCAGGGCATTTAACGTTATGGTAATGGCAATCTTGCCAAATTGGCGAGATAGAGCCAAGTTGGCGACGGTTTTGTAGACTAATTTTGTCGCCAAATTTGGCGAGAAATCGCCAAATGTCGCCAAACTTGGCGACCATTTGGCGACATTTTCGGTCACCATTTACAGGTATAGGACTTTTCGACTACTATCTGGAAAGTTCTCCAAATATCTATCTCTAGAAGATTCACTTATGTTCGCCTCCCCTATAAAAGCTCAAGAGAGCGGGTGATGGAGTTAGTTGTTAGTTGACTGGTGAGTTGACTGGAATTACTGAGTTGAGATACTGAGTCTCAGTGAGCATTCAGAGTAGTTCTAAAGCGAACTGTATTGCATTGTCTCTTGCAGCGATTTGAGCAGTTGTGTTGTCGAATTTTTAACTGCTGTTTTGTGCTCTATTGTTGTGTATAGAGCTGTATTGAGTCTACTAGAACGAGAAGTTCTGGAGTTGTAAAGGAATCTGTGAAGAGTTATATTGGAATAAATTTCTACAAGTTTTGATCTGCTTTGGCTTCAAATCTTTCGAACCCGTCAACGCAACAATGCATACCCACTCCCAACCAAAGTCTTTTTCCAATTAGTCGAATGCGAGTGTTCAATATTTTGATGTTCCGTTACCGTAGCATCTATTATAGCCGGAGAGGCGACTGTAATTTTTGGACCCCATCAAACATCAGTCTAAATTTTTTATAGAAATTGGAGAAAAGTGTGTAGATTACGAATCCACTGGTCTGCCGTGGCAAAAATGGCCGAAACTGATCAAAAATCGACTTGGAATGAGTTGAACTAAAATCCGATTGCCAAATATGTCATAACTTGCCAAAAAGAGAACAAATTATTTCGTCTGGCAACCCACTGCATTTTGGTTTTCAATGAGAAAAAGCGCAAACAGTTTCTGATCTCTGGCTGGGAAAACTTGTATCTTTTAAAAATAAGCCAAATTGGCAGCATCAGTTACATAATGTTTATTGCCAATTTGGCTCATTTGTGAGAGATGCAAGTAAGCCATAGCCACACATCCGAATCGTCTGAAACCTTCTTAATTGAAAATTAGAGAGTGAGGGTTAAAAATATGAAAGAGTGCTCATTATTTGGCAACTTATGGCATATTTGGCAATAGAATTTAGTTCAACTTATCTAAAGTCGATTTTTGACCAGTTTCGGCCATTTTTGCTACGGCATACCAGTGGATTCGTAATCTACTCACTTTTCTCCAATTTCTATAAAAAATTCAGAATGATGTTCGATGGGGTCCAAAAATTGCAGTCGCCTCTCAGTCTGTTACTGACTGATTGATCTTCACATGGAACAACTAGCTGGAAAATAAATGTTGTATATCCGTTGCAGAAAAGGGCGGAACCTGAATTTTATTACGGAGGGGGCTGTAGCTGTCGAAAAGCTTAGGTAAATTTTGTTGATCTTAAGGGGGTCCGGTACCAAAAATAAAAAAAAACTTTATTTATGTACATTTTTATGTCAAAAATTTATTTTATGTATGAGATACTATTTATATATCTTTGAGAAAAATTTTTTCAAATATTGTGTTTAGTTATTTAAAAAAAAATTAAAAACCAAGAAAAATCCATAATAATTGATGTTTGCGTATTTTGATATAGTCAAGAAAAAATAATTTTTTTTTCAAAGTGAAAGCTTTCTGTATTACATAATTATATAAAGAAAGTTTTGTCTTCACAGAATTTTGATAGGTAAATTAAAAAAAATTAAAAAAATTCTCAAAGTTAAAATATAGAAATTTTTGCTTTTTTTTATGTTATCTTTTACGCTAAATGTTATATTTTAAAACAGAATTAAAAAAATAAAATTCTGTAAAGAAAAAAATATTTAAAACTATATAAATTAAATGCTTCAAAAATTTTAATAGCCAATTGTTAATGGTTCTGGATATATATCGATTTGAATATGCAACATCTGTGAAAAACACTAGTGCTCGAAAAACGCACTTTAAGCAGACGCTTCAAGGTGTTACGCCCATTAATGATGTTCAAATCATAGGTAATTTTGTGGCGTTCTAATCACCGGAGGAATAAGATAAAAACATCATTCTCTTCAGGAATGTATGAACTATTTTTTAAATTCAGAAAAAAAAATTGGGATTTTTGAAGAAATTTCGGTACTGGACCCCCTTGTCATATTACTATACCATGATATAGCTTAACTTTGTTTATATAGAATATGTTACAAAGATGTAAAAAGTCTCAATAACATAAAGGTAATACAATGTTTGGCTACGTGGGAATTTACCACAATAAATTAGAGTTGTCTACAGCTATTTGATTCAGAAAAAATTATTCTTAAATATGATGGACAGAACAATCCAACAACGAATACATGTACACGTTGAACATTTTCAAACTATAATTTACATTGTTGTCTTGCTTCGGCCTTTTCATCTCCATTTTTTGGGATAACAACATTTGTATTAAAAATGTTCAATGCTTTAAATCTTGATTGATTTCATCCAAAGCCTGAGAGCAGCGCACATTGAAACGTGAGCGGTTAGCGAATATTGGAAGGGGGCGGTCCCTCGCTGGATTTACCAATGGTTGCAGAGTCATCACATATGTACAGGGACCAACTTACAAGCATAGGGGCATTGGACAAAAGATTATATGGGGCCCTTCGTCATACCTTATAGTAAAACTTCTAAATTTATGTATAAGCACATAACGTGCTTAACCTATTAGTGTTAATGCAAGTGTTATATGCTGCGAAGATACTGTATTTTAAATATTACTAGGAGCAATTCTTTGGATGACGCACGGGACATTTTCGATCTTCTTTCTTCTCGCAAATGGATTAGAATTGCAAAACTATTATTCATCTAGTTCTTATATTTTGATTTATATAAAATTGGTTTGTAGCAAAGTCACATGGAAAAATAATTATTTTAACTATACTAAACTTCAACTTAACTAGACATCACTTAGACGGTAGATCGTCACAGTGCTCATAGGTATTTAATCCATTTTGGCGGAGTGAAGACATAATTCTCCCTAAACCTTATAGCCTTTTGTTCTCTATAGGGTTGTGGTTTGGCGAACATTATGCTTTCACGCCGCCAAAATGGATTAAATGCCTATGAGCACGGTGACGATCTACCGTCTAAGTGATGTCTAGTTAAGTTGAAGTTTAGTATAGGTCAAATACACATTTATAAGCCGACGCACGGGACACGTGCGTCGGTGTTGTAAGATGCAAATAGGAAACAGTTAAAAAAAATTATTTTTTCATGCAACTTTGAAACAAGATAATATTATATAAAATAAAATCGTAACTACTCAATTTATCATAATTTTAAAATTATAATCTGTTTGGACATTTTGGCTCTTTTTTCTATTTGCAACGTATTCAGCATAGAATTGCCCACTACAGTTATTTTATTTTCGATATAATTGGTAATGTGAGTATTAAATTAAGATTACTGTGATACAATTTTTCGTTAATTGTGTAGTATACTTCAACAGAGTTTCTTTAATGCGTTTCTTACCCTTAGCTTCCTTTCAGTTGAGCCAGATAGGTATATCCTGTATTTTATAGAAAATCCATAATAATAAAATAAAAAAAAATTAGAATAGGAAAAAGTATCCGTAAACGACAAATCCAAGTGTAATTAGTTTACTTTGCAAACAAATACAACTTATCGCTGTGATTATGCAAAAGATATCTTGCATCGTTAACGGGCAAGAAACACGAAATTGATTCGATTTCATAAAAAAGTAGAAGTTTTGTAATAAAGTGAAAAAATAAATAAATATTGATTATAAAATTCATTAATTAGTAAATTTAGCATTTTAATGTGTTAGAAGCATTTGTAGGGTGGTCTCTCATGAAATAGAAGTCTTGGGCAAGTTTCCCGAGCCCCCTACTGCAGCGATTCTCAACCTGTGGGCCGCGAGCACATAAGAGGGGAGGCGCGAGAATATCCAAGAGAAAATATTATTTACAAAAATTGATTAACTGACTGAAAGGAAAGCACACATACACATAGATAACAAAATACATTTAGACATGTTTAACAAATAAAGTAAAACAACTTACGAAATCAAAACTTACTTAATCAAAACACACTAAATTAAAAACAAATTTAATAATTATTAGTGACTTTCTTGGACCTGTCTTTCAGAGCAAAGTTTTTCGAAGGAAGGCTTAAAATTAAAAATAGCCACTCTCAGTTCTGTTTCTATATTTAGCCTATATCCAGCAGAAAATCCAGTTTTACAAAGGTAGGATGTTGAAAATGGTAATGGAATGCGAAATGCCTTTGTTTTTAATGCAGAAAAATCATCCTCATCTCCTGCCCAAAATTCAAATAGTAATTTACTACTAAATTGTATTTTGGTTTCTCTACTCGTCGTGAAGTCGATGAATTTTTCTTCTTCATCAATTGAGAGTCCTTCTAGAGTTTTATGAAATAGATACCTAACATATAATTTTCTACGGTTACAACCGTAGTTAACAGAAAATTCAGACCAGGACTCATTTCTTTCGAAGCCGAAGCTTCTCAGTGGATCATGCAATGTGTCCAGACGCACTGAGGCGATTTGTGTTTTAAAAATGCTTGTATACCTTGGAATCTTCCGGACATTGAACGAGCACCATCGATGCATATTTCGACGCAATTTGTCCATTCTATGTTTGTCTCGTTCATAAAATCATTTAAAATTGCAAATAATGTGAGCACTGTTGTTTGGAGTTCTATTGGTTTGCAGAAAAGTAGTTCTTCTACTACTGATATATTATCACAAAATCGAACTTAGGCAATTAAAGGAACATCTTTATTACTATCTGTTGCTTCATCAAGCTGTATTGAAAACAATTTAACTCGCAACTTCGAGAAAAGCTGACACTGTACATCTTCAGCTATATCACCTATTCGACGTGCAACAGTATCATTTGAAAGAGGTATGGACTGCAATTGTTTTGAAAAAATTATCTCCAAACATAGTTTCTACAATCTTAATTGCTGCTGGCAAAATAAGCTCTTCACCAATGGTGTGAGGTTTTTTACATCTGGCTATTTTATATGAAACTTTGTAAGATTCATTAAAACTTTTTAATCACAGACAAATTTTCTTTAAAAAAGATATTTGCTTTTTATATGATTTTAAATTTAATTCGAAGAATTCTCTGGGTTTGTTGACGTACTCACTATGAAGCGTTTAAAAATGTCCTTTAAGATTATTAGGTTTCATGCTGTTTGAGGCCAATATTTTTAGCAAATGATACAGGGGCCTTTCTTCTTCATTTACTTCAGTTCTGGTAAACCCAAAATTTAAGTATTCTTGAGAATATTTTTTTTATTTTATTTTCGGAGCCACGTTC
The DNA here is from genome assembly GCA_963978545.1 of Linyphia triangularis. Classification (NCBI taxonomy): domain Eukaryota; kingdom Metazoa; phylum Arthropoda; class Arachnida; order Araneae; family Linyphiidae; genus Linyphia; species Linyphia triangularis. Next base: position 1,005,231 of record OZ021726.1, read on the forward strand.
GTCTGTATACTTGTTGATGCTTGACAATCGTCTAATGCTTGCTTACTTCCACTTAAAAATTTATCCACGAGTCTGCATTAATATGCTGCCGTGAATATTTAATATGATGAGGAATTGTAATTAACACGAAAATATATACAACATACACATTCACGATAGATTCGATAGCGATAGAAGGATCAACTTGAATGAGACTGGCTGGAATTGAAACTTGTGTTATAGAAACATTTTCCTTCTTCCTATGAGCTCGTGTTGCTGACGGCGCCAGATAATATGAAAACAACCAATCTTCTTCCTATAAGAAAACATTTGCTCTGCGCTTGCTCGAGATGGCATCTGTCATCTTCACTGCCCGCTTGGCAAAATTCCAGATGTGGTATCTTACCAACGTTGGCTCTTGTTTGGGCAGTTTGTTAAAAATATTTTAAAAACAGAACCCAAAATGCTCAATATACATTATTGTTGTATACATTTTATGGTAAGTGGGGGCGCGATGAAAATTATGATTGAAAACTGGGCCGCGAATACTGAAAGGTTGAGGAACTCTGCCCTACTGTGAATCAGTCTCTGCATATGCAAGTTGGTGATCCAGTGGGTACTTGAAAATGAATTAGCTCAAGCCACAAGCAGTCCAGACTTTAGCAATCATACACTTAGGATAAAATGGAACTATATTAAAAAGTAGAATTTTGAGGATGAGGGAACATATTTACATGAAGCTTCCAACAAGAAAAAATTGAATAAAATGTCCCTATCCCCTTAGAAAGAACACCGTTCTGAATTTCTTCTCAAGTTTAGTAAGGTAAACAGCACACAAATATTTCTTGTATAGTAAAAAGAAATACTTAACGGATATAGGGGCTCCTGGATATCGTAGGAGCAACAAAACCACTTGATGTATTTAAATAAAGAGCTATGTACAGAGTCACTTGTTGTTGACGATATTGACTGCAATACTAAAACTAAATGGTAAGAAATTTGGAGCATTAAAGCTTGAGGACTTAGAAAACTTACGTTATTTAGGTTGGTGAAGTTACTAATTTTTGGACTACAGTTTCTTTTACATTTGCATTTTAATTATATTCATGTGAGAAATCCATAATTTTATAATAGTGTTTGTAAAACACAGCTACTAACCTGATAACATTGTTAGTTTAGATTGAATCAGAACGAGAGAAAAGTTGCTATATGAGATTTTCTCTCTCTGAAATATTTCAGTTCATTTTCAAAGCAGACAGATTATAGACAAATGATAGAAAATTTCACACGAAGAGCTACGGCGAAAAACAATCGGAAACCGTTTTTCTAAATTCTCCAGAAAAGCTGATTGAAATTTTTAAATCTCAGAGCTTGTATCAGGGTTGAGATAAATGTTCGCTCAAAATCTCCCTTACCATGATATTTATTTGCCAGAGGACTTCGCGTGGTCTGCTATAACCTTGCAGATGACGGGAAAACCTATTTAAAAAAAAAGGACTCTGATCGTTCTTTGTCGTAGCCGTCCACATGTGAACTAATACATACCATTTGAGTCAGCGAGTTGTTTCGTATAGAAAACATCTTATTCTACATTTGTATAAAAAAAATATATATATTTGTTTTATTTTTTATTAAACCAGTGCCAACACCTTTGAGTTTAGAAATGGTACTTATTTTGTATGGGTGATATCTTAAATTACTCTATTTGTAATACACATCACAATTGTCGAGAAAATACAGGTATTCAACTGAGACTTATAAATTTCGGCACAGATTTGTAAAATTTCAATCTTACCTTCTTGAAATATATATTTGAATTGAAGTGCTATCTATCAAAATTAGACCGACCAGTTAAAAAATACTCAAGCTATTAATGTGTGTTCGAAAATATTGCAGTCATTATTCATTTCTACAAAACTGTAGGCTGTCACAGAAGAAAAAAATCAATAGTTCAATTTATAGGAATAAGATATATTTTAATTGTTAATGTTTTATCTGGTCTACTTTGAATCAATGGATTTGGCTTACATCAAACGCATCATGCTATACATGCATAAATCTTGTACAAATTCAATAAGTCAACTCATACAGGTTTTAATCTACGTTTTTAATTTTCAATTGCTTGTATTTTTACTTTTTCATTAGTCCTTAAAAATAAAACATGTATTTAACATTTTGCGATATTTTTAATCCTTTTATGGACAAAAAAGATTGCCTTCCAAGAAAAATATAAAAATATACTTTTTAACAAACCTTGGATTTGTACCTTTTATACGTATGAGTGTTAAGGATGAAAGTCGCAGAAAAAGAAAATATAACTTTATTAATAGACAATGGGGGGAAAAAAAAGGGGGGGGGGACCTAGTGATTACTCAGTGGATAAATGAAAGGCTGATTTGCATACTACCTATGCCAAGAACGCCAACTTTGCGTTTACACATTGCCAGCATTGAAACAATCCAGATGTTGAACGAGCATATCTCGTGTGGTCACTGTAGGAGTTGACGCGGATAAAAGATAGAAAATGTTCCAGCAAATAGTAAATGTTTGATGGAGCTGCCAGCTATAGGTGATCACGTAACATAATGGCTTTTTCGGTGACAGAATACAAACGTTTATACTGTGACTTCACATGACTGAACTGAACATCGTAGATCAGTGACTGGGGATATCAAGACGTCACTTGACTGGAGATTTCAACTGGTAATGCATAAATCATCTTTTACTTTTTAAGGCTGATTTGCATGTTACCAGTCAGCGTACCAGTTGAGATAGCCAGTCATGTGACGTCACCACTATCACAGTGCAGACAGATCATTCCAGTCCCAGTTTGTCACGTGATCGGTTCTGGCAGGCACCTGCAGTCGATCACCCATCATCCAATCACCTGCGTTCTCCCTTAACAACCGACAGGTGGCGTAACACTCGCACAATGGCTGGACAGCTCAAGCTTCTGGCACCGTGTAAACGCAAAGCGGGCATTCCGATCAACGCGGGACAGTGACCATCCAGTCCAACTTACCAACTGGCGTTCAAGGCACTGGCAGCGTAAATCAGCCTTTACGCTTACGCGCATTCTTCAAGCAATCCGATATGGAGGGCTGTCGCATACCACAATTCCCTTCTGCAGCCACTTCTTTCTTAATATTGACCAATAACTTTTCAATCCTCTTTTCCAAATTCACGTCTTTTCTTCTTTGTTCCTCCTTGTACTCCAAGTGAACGTGTTTCAGTTTCTTTTGGAGGAACCTCAACTGTTCGCATATTTCACGGATGGCGTCTTGGTCAGTTCCGAACCTTTCTCGTGTCTCCTTACTGATGTAGCTTCTCAAGATGGGGAGTACAGGAGGGTGGGGCTTGTCGAAACTTTTGTCCATCAAGAAGTTCAGGAATGAGTTTCGATCTAAGGGACCGCCTTGGATATCGTTGATGATTCTCCTGGCTGCTGAAGGCAGCTTCCTATCGCTGTTTCCGAAGGGTTCGTCTGAAGAGACAAAACCGTCTGAAGCTGAATAAAATAAAAGTTGTAATGCTGGAGTGAGGATGATAACATACAAAAAAAGGGTTTTTCAACGACTTATTTGTTTTACAGATTCAAAATCAATCTTATTAAAGATGAATGAAGAATCTACAATTTTATGTAAATGAAGATTTTCACCTTTCTTAAGTACACGCATTGTTTTCCAATAATACTTATTTTTGATGTTATTTATTATCTTGCATTATTTTTGATGTTATTTATTATCTTGCATTATTTTTGATTTTAATTAAAGTTATTAATTTTACTTGAATCTATCTAAAAACCCTTTTTATCTATCCACTAGCCGTACTAACTTATAATAAGCAGTTACGGCGTTTATCATTAGCAGATCAAAATATAACAAGTTACACACCACAATTAATGAAAGTAGAAATAGTTCGGAAAACCTATCCATTTGCTTAGCAAATTTTTTAAATTAAAATAATACTTTAAATGTAAAGAATATTGTTGACAATCCAAATAGTTCACGGTGTCGACCGCTAACCATAAGTTCACCACTTAACCTTACAGCCCATCCAAGTAGGACAGACGTTTAGTCAAGCCCTTCACAAATGGTGCGATTTTTCATTTGTGTTTATTTTTTCATTTATTTTGTCATCAAAAATAAAAATTGGGAATTTTAACAAGTGGCAAAAGTTTTGTTAAGAAAAAAAGATCTTCAGGATAACACGCAAATAGAACTAACAGCTATGCAAAAAAAAAAAAAAAAAAAAAAAAAAAAAGATAGCATTTATATTTGTTGATTTTATACCAAGTTGATATTGAACATAAAGTGTTCACTGGAGGATCCTACCTATATTTAAATTTTATTACAAAACTAAAATGAACAGCACATTAAAAATAGTTATTTATGCAACTTTTTGGAGAAAAGTAGTACTTTTTCAAACGAGGCAAAATGTTTATGCAAGTGCGATAGGACGAGTCAAATAATTTGCTGAGTTTGAAAAAGTGATTTCCCACGTGCAGCATGCAATATTCAATATTGTATGCTGCATACAATATTTTTTATAATCACGCGTACAATAACTTCAGCATACAATATTTTTTATAATCAAGTGCAAAAAATATCTTTAATACATTTATAAACTACAGTTGGCAACTCCAGTCAATGAATCTCTTCCAAAAATTTCATTTCTATAACAAAACTTTAAAAAAATGTGAGCATAAGGCGTGCGAGAAAGTACTTTTTTACACTAGTGCGGGAAAGTTACTTTACTTTCCAGCACTCTTCGAGATAAAGTGCTACTTTTGCCACGATTTCTGATTAAATAAAGTTTAATTTGTGCACATTGTTAACAAAGGGAAAAAAATTTAAACTTTTTTTATTCATTTTGAATCAAAAATTGTGGCGAAAGTAGCCCTTTCTCGCGAGGAGTGCGGAAGTGCGCAAAAGAAAGTTTCTCGCACTTATGTGAAAAAGTGTTTTCTAGCACGCCTCGAGCTAAATATTGAATATTCTTGGCATTAAAACACTGATCTCTACTACAACTTCTGTATCGCTTATTAACGCTTTCTGCTTCCAATCAGATGATGTCATTTGAATACTTCCCCCCATAATGTTTTGAAATAGGTTGCCCATAGTTACAAACAAATTTGAACTAGTTTTGGGGGAAGTTATTAGTATAGATCTCTATATGGTGATTATTAAGCCTTCTTCAACTTCAAGTCAGTAACCAACCATACGCTATCCAAAAGTTGTAGTAGAGATCAGTGCATTAAAATGACATATTTTCAGGAGAAATTCATTGATTGGAGTTGCCAATTACCAACATTATTAAATATATGTATTAATTATTATTATTATAATTTTTTTTCTTTCCCCCCCCCCCCCCTTTTTGCATGTGATTATAAAAAATACTGTATCCAACACGTGGGAAAATACTTTTTCCAACTCGGTAAATTATTTGGCTATCGCACTCGTCAAATAAGCGCATTACCACATTTGAAAAAGTATTACTTTCCCCACTATACTAAACTCCAACTTAACTTGATATCACTAGACGATAGATCTTCACCGTGATCATGGGCAATTAATCCATTTTAGCGGAGTGAAGACATATTTCTCGCCAAACCTTATAGCCTTTTGTTCTCTTGTGGTTTAGTTCACAGGGTTGTGGTTTGGCGAACATTATGCTTTCTCGCCGCCAAAATGGATTAAATACCTATGAGCACGGTGAAGATCTATCGTCTAGTGATGTCAAGTTAAGTTGGAGTTTAGTATAGTTGTATAAATAACTATTGTTACATCATAAATGTCTTTAAAAAAAATCGCCAGCTGTACATACCTGCTGAAGTTTCAACTACATGTTGTGTATTCAGCGCATCTTGTTCTTCGATTAAATTGGCGATTTTTTCCATTCCTCGTTTGATCTCGGAGTTATTTTTCGTTATTACTTCCATTTTAGCAACTACTTCTTGAAACATTGTCAACACTTCTGAAGTAACGTTTTCATTTTCTTCGATTTTGGACGAAATTTCGTTCGTCCAATAATGAACGTCGCGTAATTCTGCTTCTGCTTCCATGAATTCGTCCATAACTCTAGGTTGTTCAGAGATGAATACCGCTTCCATTGTTTCATCCATACTTTTAGATTCAGGTATGGATATAGCAAAATTTCATTGCGTTGTCCATAGATTTAGGTTGCTTAGATACGTATGCAGCAAACTTTCATTACGTCGTCCATATAGCTCTAGATTGACCAGATAGGGATGCAACAAACTTTTATTGATTCGTTCATAGTCCTAGATTGACCAGATAGGGATGCAAAAAAACTTCCACTCTTTCATCCATAGTTTTAGATTCAGATATGGATATCGAAAACTTTCATGGCGTTGTCCATAGTTTTAGGTTGCTTAGATACGTATGCAGCAAACTTTCATTACGTCGTCCATAGCTCTAAATACCTTACGTATGGATGCGACAAACTTTCATTGCGACGTCCATAGTTCAAAGCTGTTTAGACATGGATACAGCATACTTACACAAAGGTGTCTATTGTTCTATGTTGTTTAGATAATGATACAGCCTAAAAATAGTTGTTATCTCAAACACACGTACACGCTATATCCGAACGATAACGAATTTAACCAATTGTGCTTTAAAGATAATACAATGCAAACAAAATTACCACGCATTGAAATAAAAAGGTTATCATATAGGAAGGAGAAAGGATGTTTAATATTTATCTCTATTATAAATGCAAAATAAAAACATATATGAAAAAAAAAAAACTATAAAAACAAAGTTTTCACCATGAATCCTGTACAAGCATTGCCAAGTTTTTATAAGCAATTACAATTTTAGTGATTTTGATCTCGGTTCGAGTTTTCATAGCATTTACCAAGTACGAAGAAGACCATAAATTTCGAGCCATTTTACCTGTCTGTCAAATTTTTAATCGATTAGAAGGCGGCAAGTGCATAATTAGTAGGGATGGAACGGATGTGAGTTTTGCCGGATACCGTATTTCGGATATCCGGGGTACCATGTCTACCGGATACGGATATCCGAAACGGATTTCGCCGGATATCCGGCCGGATATTCGGTCTATATACTAAAAACGATAGTTATACGATATGCTATACGAAAAAAATGGTCATGATATGAAGTATTAAGTAAATTATAATTAGTGGTTAGCGCACCGCACTGCATGCCACAGGTCCATGGTTTGATTCGCGGACTGGGCAAGGTTGACTTAGCTGTTTATACCTGAAAGAAATAAACTGAGGAGGACCATGCATGCTTGGGAACTAAACACTGGGGTTCGGCTTCAGAATGACCATCTGACCGGAACATCTGCTATGTGACACACAAATGCCACAGTCAAGAAAGCTGAGCTGGGCATAGCAGGCCTTAGTCTACACGGGCTGTCGCGCCACTGCCCTAATAGCACACATCCTCCCAGGGAGGTCCCTGGGAAGTCATTCGTAGTCCCGGGGATGACTGGGGACTTCCTAGGGACCTCCCTGGGAGGATGTGTGCTATTAGGGTGAGTTAATTTTTTTTATTTAAACTTTAGTTGATGAGTGAAAGAGATCTTTGTTGCTGATTTTATATCTTGTAATATTGATACTTTTAGTTTTTCATATAGTTCTGGCAGGGCTTTATCACGAAAATAATTTCTATTTGGAAGCGGATAACGAGGAGCTAGGTATTTTATTAACTGACCAAAGCCTTCTCTATTCACAATGGAGAATGGTTCAGCATCAAGAGCCATTAACTCACCTAAAATGATATTAAAACTTTTTTTTACAATGTTGAAGTGCAAAATATAGCTACTTTCAATTTACTTCATGCATTGTTTATAATTGATAAATGATTACAAAATTATACCGGAGGCATTTGTTAATAACAAAAGATTTATTTTAAATATTTTATGAAATTGAAGTCTATTTTTTTTTTTTTTTTTGTAATGCACCTAAAACATTACGGATTTAAAGAAATCTCGTAGAAAACTTAAATTGGATCTATCGGAATATTCCGTCTTTAAATATAAACTTAAAAAATTTCGAACCCAAGATTCATCAACATTATGTTATACCATATTTAAAATATATATTTAATATAAACAAACAAAATTAGTACTTACATATTTTTGTGGTTAAGGCTTTTGCTTTAGGATCATCTATACTCCACAATTTTGGTACAAATAATTTCGATTCCAATGTTGTCTGCGTGCATTTCTTGTTTTGATGAATTGTTTTTTCTTACTAATCAATATTTGATGCATTTAGTGAGTCTTTAAAGCTTCGGTGGATTTCCTTATGCACACTTATTAAATGGTTCCATAAGGGTTTTGTGGAAAAGGATTTTGGGCTTTTGCCGCGCACATTTTTTAAACGATTCTGTGGAGCAAGTAACACATAGGGCTTTGCTTTCGTCATTTCTAATTAATTTTAAAATACTTCCAAATGGGTGATTTTAAATGAGCCATTATTAAAAATTATAAATTGGATTGTAATTGGAGAAAACTAAAATTCAAGGCATTCTAGAGAGCTAAATATAATTCCACATTGTGGCGCTGCTTTAAAGATCTAAAAATTACAATACTTCATTTTACGTCAGAAAAAATACACCAGCTTTCAACTTCTGCCAATGAAAAATCAGAAATTAGACCATACCATTCACAGCATAAAGGGGTAGGGTATTATCGTCGATAGAACAAAAAAAAGCATTGAGGATTGCGCATTGACTATTTATTGCTTTTTACTCGCTAGCAAATGTCAGAAAAAAAGGAGGAAGTGAGAATAACTAAAACTCTTAAGTCACTTATGTTATGGGAAAAAAAGTACTATTTATTAGTATTTCGGTTCGAGTTTTACGGAGAAGTATTCAAATATAACATCTGGAATTGATCAGATCATAAACTTGGAATGAAAAGAACATATTGCAAAACACGTATGAAGGATGTGTATGGAAAAAGATTGGAGGAATGGTTTATGCTTATCAACTCGGAGTCAATAATACGGCGCCTCTTTCTGTTTTCGTTTTCTAATTTGACTGCAATTTATGTCCAAGAAAAAAAAAATTAAAAAAAAAAAAGTGTAGGATGCGGTGTTTCCTTTGTCCGAAAAAGATAATTATTTTTTTTAAAAAATTATTTCTTGTGGATACCTGGTGGTCGGATATACAGCCGGATATCCGAATGAAATTATCGGATGTCCGGTATTTCAAATCGGATATCCGACGGGGTTTCGGATATTGAAAAATCAGCCGGATATGCCGGATATCGGATATTTGCCGGATATCCGTTCCATCCCTAATAATTAGGCATCCGAAGATTTTTCCGCCACAAACAAAATAGAAGTTTATAGAAAGAATAAAATAACTATAGGTGTGGAACATCACACAAATTTCAATTACACTATAGTGTTGGTCACTGCATCTAAACTTGACGTGAATTTGTGTTATTTACCGTTTTTATATTTTCATTAATTTAATTCAAAGAATGGCTAGTTTGGCAAAAGCTTTGACCGAGTGCAGGAAGGGGAAAAAAAAAAAAAAAAAAAAATTCCATTATAATTTCGGGTAAGTGAAACAGAAGTGAAACAGTTGTTGATGAGAAATGTTCAAGGGAAGAGAACTCTGTGCTAAAGATATTCGTTAGTCAATTTTTTATGCCTTTATCGAATTTCTACGGGAATCTCTTGGGTAAGGCACCACTAATCCGTATATATACAAGTAGTATATAAAGGATGTTATATATATTATTTTTTAAAACCAAAATGTATTTTTTTAATTAAGTTTTCATTAAGCAAAGGTACAAATTCTATCAGGCCAGTAATATAGGTTTTACTAGATCCCTCATTTACCTGATGCTGTGAATTCAAAATAACCAAAAGCATTTGCTCAATTGTGTTGTTTAATCGTTCTTGATTGGTCAATTTTTTCCCCCTAACTACTGATAATGATGTGTAACCCCACTATGTCTATACATAAAAGACAAAGCCCTCACTCATCACACATTCTTTCACTTCCCATAGAGTCACAACTCTGAAATTTGTAACAAATGTCAACAAGAATAAACATAGAAAAAGTAAACTATTCCGATGTGGATTAACCTATTTTAAATTGTTCTAGATTGACTACTTTTAAAGTGTCAAAACGTTCCAAACTTGGAATATCAAGTCCAACTTCCAACGTAGTCACAACACTGAAATTTAGTACAAATATCAGCAAAATTAAACATAGAAAAAGTAAGATCTTTCGATCTCGATTAACTAATTACAAAGCGTCGAAAAGTAACCAAACGAGGAATATCATTGTTGAGTCTCGCGATAAGAAATGTATGGTAACGCAATGAGGAACTTGCACAAGTGAAGAAAATGAATATTTTTTGTGTTTTCTATACTATTAACAAGACATCACTTAGACGGTAGATCGTCACAGTGCTCATAGGTATTTAATCCATTTTGGCTGAGTGAAGACATAATTCTCGCCAAACCTTATAGCCTTTTGTTCTCTACAGTGTTGTGGTTTGGCGAACATTATGCTTTCACGCCACCAAAATGAATTAAATACCTATGAACACTGTGACGATCTACCGTCTAAGTGATGTCTAGTTAAGTTGAAGTTTAATATAGTGTTATCCAACGGATATATTTGAGTAGTGCAATTATTTTTTATCTTTATGCTTTCAATTAATCAAAAATCGAGTTTGAAATTGGCCGAAATCAAAGCAAAAGTCACGTGACCAAAAACGCATAAAAAACCGTGACGTGGTTACGCAGAGACAAAGTCGCAAAAAGAAGGAGAAACCTCACTCATCCCTCGTCTAAAACAAGTTTTAGACTGGTTCATTATCTGCGCGTTGACATTTCATGCAAAAGTGGCTTTTTCCCGCCAAATTGCAAAGTGAAAAACTAAATATTTTTTTAACTATCTATCCGAGCTCAAATTTTTGAAAGAATGGTGTTGTTTTTCAGTATTTTTTCTCTCTTTTTATTTCAAAATAAACCAAAAAACGTGAAAGTTCCTCATTGAAGATCGAGAAAGGCAACTGAACGTGAGAGTGTTAAATAATGTTCGGAAAACTACGCCATTTTTTTTTTTTTTTTTTTATACGGCTTAATTTCAGACTGGTGTTAAGGAGTCAGTTACATAAGCACTCCTTTTGTAAATAGTTTCTGTTATAAATAGATCATGTCAATTTCATCTTAAGATTCATTAAAGTAGCTAGGGCCATCAAGGAATGTTTTTAATTGTTTGAAAGTTTGCGTTTTAATTTTGCCTTTCAGAAAGCACCTTCATACCATCCACATATTTACACTTTGTTTTGCCGAAACAAAACAATCACAATGCCCCACTTCCAATATATACTAAACTCCAACTTAACTTGACATCACTAGACGATAGATCTTCACCGTGCTCTTAGGCAATTAATCCATTTTGGCGGAGTGAAGACATAATTCTCGCCAAACCTTATAGCCTTTTGTTTTCTACAGGGTTGTATTTTGGCGAAAATTATGCTTTCACACCGCCAAAATGGATTAAATACCTATGAGCACTGTGACGATCTACCGTCTAGTGATGTTAAGTTGAAGTTTAGTATAGTCACAGTTATAAAATTTGTAACAACTGTCAACTAGGGGTGTGGAGCATCGCACAACTTTCAAGAAGATAAAACGATCGTTGATGAGGTATGGTCAAGGAAAGATAACTTTGTGTTAAGGGCATTCGTTTTTCAACTTTTTACACAATCAAAGCCTTTTTACGGGAATTTCGGAAGTGGGGGATGTTTCGAACACCTAAAGAGGCATTACCACAGCTATTTTGATGAAATTCAGTGGAGCTGTATTTCAGAAATCATTGAAAAATATGATTTTTTCAATGGCAGCTACCTTATGCGCATGCTCTATTTTGACGAAAACCTTAATGGTAGGTCTCATGGTCACTAACCCGCACACCAAATTCGAACATCGTATGTCAATTTGTTTGGAAGCTATGCTGACCACAGAAATATATTTTTTCTAGACAACTTTTTGAAATCAGGATGTTCCAAAACATGGAGAATTACAACAACAAAAAGAAAAAAGAAAAAAAAAATCGATTTTTTTTTTTCTTTTCTTGACCGAATGCTATACTTTCCTTACCCTATGTATTTATATGTCTAATTGAAAGTAACAAAGGCAAGCGTAAATAAAGAAAGTTATTCGATTTTGGCATAAGATCCCTAAACTAAAAATAACTTGTAATACAATTATAAAAATATTCATCGGCTTACGAATTTGAGCTTGAAATAAATCACTACGTAAAAAGTTATATGATTTAATAATTGAAATATGAAGAAGTTTAGGCATGGATACGTCATAATCAATTGTTATAAATTGATGGAAATTGAAGTAAGTTCTGTGATTGGTTAATGGAGTGTGAAAATTCGCATTTATTTTTAATGGTGAGTTCTGATTGGTCTCTAGTATTGCAATTCGTTGAAAACCACTTAAAATAACACCTGGCTTGTGTTCCAAAACGCGGCAGAAAAAAAATTAAAAGTTTAAAACAAAATTCAAACTGCTTTTTCTTACTTTCTCTGATTATTCATATTTACTAGATTCTGATAATAAATGATCCACAACATTAAATTCGATATATTTAGATTTTTTTCCCTTTCCGTTTATTTTTTAAAAATATTATTTTTATTGTCATCATAGCAACAATCCTATATTTATCGTGCACGAAATATTAAAACATTTTATTTACCGCCAAACGATTTTTACTGCTTTCTAGACATTTGTTATTCTATTTTTATTTTAATTGAAAACCTTTGCAATTAGAATTAAGTTTTGACATTATTTTATGTGTTTACAACTATTAATAGTAAGTCTTATATTTTATATCCTATCAATAAGAATGTTTTAATAACAAAATAAATGTTTTATGAAAAATATGCTTTTTCTATTAGTTGCTTTTCAATCTATATTTAAAGCAAATTTTCAAAGCAATTTATATTATGATTAATACTGTTTTTCTATTGCAGGTAAATTCCAGAACCTAATTAATCTGCTATTGGAAAAATGAAGATATTCGGAGATCTTTCAATTTTTTAATTGAGAAAATAAGTGCAATGGAACTAAGTGAGTTTATAGAACTTGTGGATAGTTTAGTCAGAAAGCTTTCAAATAAATGATATTCTTATTTCGATGTTGCTAAAAAAATAAGTGCCAAAGTATAAAAATTCTTCAAATTTGAAAGTTCGCCATGGAAAGATGTTATTCTAATTCATCCCTACCTCAAGGTAAATATGAACTGTTCTTAAATATTTATTTCTTGACATAAATACATTTCGTAAATTAGCACTTGGTCCATGTTAATATTCTCTTCCATTAATAATAGTCCCACTAATAATCTTTGTATAGTATTATTTCTAGTTTGCGTATTCATAACTTTTTATGATTACAATTTTTATGATGACTTTAATATCATTATATATCATATTAAAACCCTTTTAGATATTATTTATTTCAAATTTTGCTTACAGTTTTTAAAAAGTAATTAAAGTATCATGCAATAACGAGTTTTATGGCATAAAAGCTTGAAAGTATAACTATTATAGTTGCCGATTTGAAAGTTCGTAAGTTTAACTGAAGTTAATTTAAACCATACATAAAAGACAATTCCCGCATTTTTTTAAAGCGAGTGATATTATTTTATATTTATGAAGAATTTCTTCCTGATTCCAAATATTCAAACAAAAGTTCTTTAAAAAAATTAGTTATTTAAATCATTAAAAAATTAAAATGTCCGAAAACCTCGTCCAATCGCAGTCCGATTAAAACTGTGATCATAGCTGTGACATCACGACATTCTTCCGTTCTCTATGGCTATCGTGAGGTTTGTGCCAAATAGTTCATGTGTGTTTGGTAAACAATTCCCATATACCATACCGGTTGGCACGATTTGCGAGAAACTTGAAAAACTAGTTTTTGCTGCTGCGTTTCAAGCCAAGTTGTTTTAGATGAAGGGAAGTCACATTAGATTCGAGCCGAATGTGTCGATTTCCTCACCAAATCTAACAAGCAATCTTAGGTTGCAAAGTAAAAAGAAAAAAAAGAAAAAAAGTACAGTGAGCAGAAATTTTTGTGTTTATGATTTTTTCGAAGCATTTAGAATTGAATAATAATAATAATAAATAATAATAATAATAATAAAAAAAGGGCTGGAATCGTCCATTCTTTCAAAGAAAACACGTAATCCAACATTAGCTTCGAAAATACAATAATGTAGTGAGGAGTTTATACAAAAGTTCTGTACTTCTCTCAGTCTAAGGTCAACTTTTTATAATAAAAGCGACTGTCATGTGTGTTTTGTCAAATTCAAGATATCATTTAAACAAATTTCCATATTAACGTTATACTGGAAGTTGCGACCAAAGATACTGGAAATGATAACGGGAAATATTCGTAATAAGAAAAACTTAAATGCTAGAGACGCGACATATATCAATTTGTAGGTCTCGAAATTTAAGTAAGAGTTCCTAGATCGTCAAGAAGAAAGTTTATCTATTAAATATATGAAAAATCCAATCTAAAAAAAGGTATTGGGTGAACTAGAATGATTCGGTGACAAGTTTTCACGACAACTAAATCGACAAAATCAGTTACTTGACTGCGGTTTGATACTTTTCCATTATAGCTACTTGGCGATAAATTGTCTGTTGGCAAATAATTTGGTACACAATTTAAGTACTCTTCCGTTAGACGGAAACCAGGCAAAAATCGAAAAAATTGAAACGATAACTCATTCAAACTAATAACATTCCAATCATTTATATCAAACTTGGGTTATTCCATGTTTACGTGTAAATATCGCCAAGACAATTTGGCACCTTTTTGTAGACGATAAAGTTCCACATTTGGCAACAATCTTCCCCCTATTTCTTACCGCGCATGCGCAACAGCTATTTTATGGTAACCCTAATTTGGAATGCGTTTGAGAAGAGATTTTTTTTTCTTCTTTAGTGGCGATTTTAAAGTGTTTGCTTTCGGCTAACGGTGTACCGCCGCAATGTTTTGGCCCTGTCACCAAGTTTTCAAAATCACGCCAACCACACGTAAACTAGGAATTTACCCAAACATATACGAAACAGTAATAAATGTATATTTTAAATAACTGAATTAAAAAAAAAATTAAAACAACAGTCCACGAAGTTAACAAATTATTTACGCATAAACATTTTAACTTGAAGATAAATGCGCCAACTTTCAGACTTGTTGGTTTTTAATACCCGTCTAACATATCACAATTTCTAAGGACTTTTCTTCCTGTGAAGAATATCACTATTTCTAGTTATAAGAACTGTTAAAAGATGGATTATATAAAATCGCCTATTACTACTACAAAACATATGTGCTGAAATAGTTCATTCGGGTCTCGGCGTGTGTTTCAGTTCTTTTTCAAAGGCACCAAAGAGCATTGTAGCTGTCTAACGAAAAAGTACCAACGTTATTATTTCAGAAATTTTCAAATTGGTAGGGTTTTTGTTCTTAATCATCGGACCTAACAGCTAGAGATTTCAATAGATAAATGTCACCAAATTCTACAGGTTTCATATCTGTTTATAATGTACCACAATTAGAACTTTTGCAGAAGCAGCGTTTGAGTAACAGTGACTTATATACAATCCAGCTTGTATACAACGGAATTTGTGTGATGATGAAAAATTATAATAATAATAATAATAAAATATGCAATCAAAATGCGAAATAGCAATGATTTAATGACTTATTTTCAACAACTATACTGAATTTGGTTTGAACTCATCGGAAATTCACAATTCAAATTACGTCCTCGAATGTGGCTTTTATCTTGTGAAATATGTTTATCGAAAAATATATCGCCGATTTCGCTGTTTTGGCAACGTTTTCTTCCCCTTTTTTGCCAATGTAAAGATTATCGTAAAAATTTACCCAAACTGGTATTTTTTTTAAATAATGAAATATGAAAATTAAAATGGTAAATTTCACCAATCCATGACAAATTTAAATGCATTTACCAGTACTAAGTGTAATTGAAAGTTGTGCAATGTGAAAGTGCCATAATGAAAATAATAATTCTTGGCACTTGCTATTTAACACTTGAAATAATCGGTATCCCAAATGGGAAATAGTGAGTACCCTCCTCCCACTCTAAAAAAATAACTAGGCCTTCTCTGTTTATAAGTAAGGAATTGCTCGTGTTTTTGTTTGCTCCGTATTTGGCGAATTATAACATGTTTGGCAATCTTTTCATTCGCACCATCTAATAGAATAGTTTACAGATTATATGTAATTAATTTGATATACGTCTTAAAAATTAAAGGTGGAATAACGGGAGGGCTGGTTTGATGGTTTTAATGAAATTTTACTCAGTGTTCCTAAATTAATACCAAATCATTTATAAATGGGGAAAAAAATATATATTTGTTAAAATTTTTATATGCTATTTAATATCTGATTTAAAGTTCGCGATTTTCTAATTACATTGTGTTAGATGAAATATAAAGACGTGAGAAATTAATGTTACGTAAACGAGACTTGTTAAAAAATGTCATAAACAAAATAAGTAATTAGTGACGAAAAACACTTTTCCCACCTTTTGTCCTGAAACTTACTGGAAGAAAAATGTGGCATTGTTTTATTACACAAAAAATCAAGCTTTTGAATATTTACTCTGAATGCTTAGTTAATTTTGCTTATTGCCACATTTATTTTCAAAATGGTTGAATTTATTCAGTTAATATTCCTAAAAATTCAAATTTGACTAGTTATTCCGAGCTTGTAACTTGTATATAAAGTAAACTTGTAAATAAAGTATGACGTTATACAAGTTATTTGGTACTTATTATTATATCGTCGACCATTAGCAAGACAAAAAGTGTGCCAAATGGATCCCTTAGTCAGTCAAAATAGTCACTCTGGACAGATGCCCGCTTAGTTAAGCCGAACCGGACTTCAGAGGAATCCAGGGTGTTCGAACTTTTTGTAACCAATAAAAATTCACAAACGGTCTACGGGATAATAGGCTTGAACGAGTTACTTTGTTATAAATGCACTTTTCAAATTTTAAGTTCAAAAATTAAGTTTTTTCAGCATTGTGTTTTTATAGAAAATATTAGTCCTTCCCAACTTTGAACTATTTTCATTTCTACTTTCAATTACCCATTTGTATACATAGGGTAATGAAAGTATAGCATTCGGTAAAACATATATATATATATATATATATATATATATAATTGCATTTTACCACGTTTTGAAGCCTCTTGATCTGATTTCAAAAAAGTTGTCTTGAAAAAATGTGTCTGTGGTCAGCATAACATCCGAACAAAATGACCTACGATGTTCAAATTTGGTGTGCGGGTTAGTAGTGACCATGAGACCTATTATTAAGGTTTCCGTCAAAATCCCGCATACGCATAAGATAGCTGTCATTGAAAAAATTATGTTTTGCAATGATTGCTAAAAAACGGCTCTAACGATTTTAATCAAAATCGCTGTAGTAATGCCTCTTAAGGTGTTCTAAACACCCCCACCACCAAAATTCCCTTAATAATGCTTTAAAGGTGTAAAAAGTTGAAAAACAAATGCCTTTAACACAGAGTTCTCTTTAATTGAGCAGACCTCATCAACGATCATTTTTCCTTCACTCCGCTGTTTTACACTTATAAGAAAGGATAATATACGGACTATCGAAAAGTATATCGCAAAATCACCCATTTTAGAGGAGTGTTATTTTTTTTATTATTAACTAGCTATTTGGCTACACGCTGCTGGGACATCTATCAGTTATGTGTTGCATAGACTCAGAATTTCTTCATATTAATTGTTGTTGTTGTTGGCAGGGCCTGATTTAGAATTTTTTTTTTTACTTTAGGCCCAACATTCAGAGAGGGGCCCCAAATAGCAAATATTTATTTCCTTACGTCACAATATTACCAGATCAAGTTGCATTCGTTAAGATTAATTTTTTACAGTTAAAACTCATAGTTTACTTTCACACGATTTTTTTGTTAAATTAGTATGATCTTGATTTCCTCAAAACTTTTGAATTAATCAAGACCCCCCCCCCCATGAACACTGATTTTAAAGCACACTTTCCTGTATTTTAAACTTACATTTTACCACAGGGTCCACAAATTATATAATAATGAACATTACTTAATTTTATAACAATAATTGTAAATAATACAAAGTAACCTTTCCATTGTTTCCACGATCTCAACAAAAAGAGGGCCAAAAAAGTTCAAAAAAGTCCACGGAAGAGCCTACAAACCAACCAATCACAAAGACTCTTTCATTTCATAATATAAGAAGTTGTACATGGTTGGTTGGTTAGTGAACATCTCTTTACAAGAGGCGAGAGAAGGAGAACAGCGGCGTAAAGCCCTCGTCTCCGTGTACATATGAAGAAGTTGCATATGATTGGCTGAACCGGAAAGATTTGCTTGATTAGGTTTTATTAGGTTAACCTATCTAACTTAACTCTCTGTGACTATAAGAAATATGGAATTTGCGAATGTGTAACTAAAAAAAAATTTTTTTTTTCAGTACTTCCCGACCATTATATTTAAAATTTTCAGAAAACTTTCAAAATTTGGGGGCCCCTAGGCTCGGGCCTAGTGGGCCTAATGGTAAATTAGGCACTGGTTGTTGGTTATCATCTTCCAATGTGCTTTAAAAGATCCATGGTTTCGCTTATTTTGTAATAGCGGGCTTGGTCATTCTCCAGTCGATGCTGTTTTCGCAGCGATGATGCCCTAGCTCTCTTGGTGGCAGATGCTCTATATTTAACCTTTATATTCGTTCTTCTCTTTGGCGGCATATTAGCAAATGTCGAAATGATTTGAAAGTTTTCAGTGAATTTCCATAATCTTCGGCAGTAATGAAGCCAAATTGAGTCTAAATAACCTGTTGCTATGCTACATTCTATGTATAATTTGACACACTCTCATCAAATGAAATTAGATACACAATTTAAATTAATTCAGGCAGAAAATTTTACCATTTAAAATTTTGTATATTTTTTTTAAATGTCCAAAACACCGGTAAACATTCTCAACAAAATATGTCAGGTGTCTATAGTGCAGCTCTATTAGCCTCCGTTTTAAAAATAATCAAGAAAATATATTGTACCAAGTTCTTAATTTTTGTTTTAGCATAAAACAAAATCTGTACAAAGCGAACAATTAGCAGGCATTGAAACGATAGCGTTATTTACAAAATTGTTATTGAACAGAAAAATTATCGCCAAGTGGTATGGATATAGAATCAATATTGGTTAACGCGGTGCCACAAAACACATTCAATGATATACGTAGGTGCTTCACAGTAGACGGCATTCTTACATTTTATCTTGTAATGGACACATCTTGGAAAAAAGATGTAATAGATTTATTAAGTTGATCAAAATCCGACTGGGAACATCCCACCCATCGAACCCAGCACCTTTGTCATGCGAGTGAGTGCTAACCCCACAGCCGTCAGGTTGGCACATTTCGTGTATGATTATTTTAGTCAAATTTCGTTTGGGAATGGAATGTGTTGATAAAAGCTGATTTTTTATATATTTTTGTTTAAATATTGTTTTCCGATAATTTTATAAAATGCTAGAAATGTCTATTGATTAATTGTGCATGCTTGCCTTCTTCCAGGTTTCAAAGAAACTGCCAAATACAATCTAGTCAAAACAACTCGCAGCGATGGCGAAACAAATTTACTGTGTCCTAAAGATGATCTGAGTGTGGGAGATCACGATTTCAAATCCAAGAGGCGTAAGACCCATGCACTATCAAAATCTGAACAGGAACTCTGCTTGAAGGGCGGCAGTTTCGTGGCGTCCTCTACAGACAGTATGACGAAACGCAAATTTCCACGTGTGCCAAGTCAGGATGATTTGTGGAAATCTATACAGACTAATTATACTTTTCTTATGGCGGATGATCTCATTACTGAATGCCAGGTGAGACCAAGAATTATTTTTAAAAGAATTATATAAATATATATTTTTCTGCAAACGCTTTGGTTTTGTTATTTGTTCTTCCTTAAGAGGAATTCCTAGTAAGGATTATTCCCTATAGTCGCTATTTTATATTCTTCTAACCCAGTTCATTTAAAAACTACTTTGTATAAAACCTTTAAATTTTGTGAGAAGGTACGCAAAGGATCACTTAATGAAATGACATACATTTTTCGTATTTAAAATCTATCTATTATGAATTTAAAAAAAAAAAAAAAGGACTATTGCAGGTGCCGCCACTGCATAGACATTCAGGGTTCACACACATTTTAAGAAAAAAAAAACAAATTCTCCAAGTTTTCCAAAGCTACGTTTTCCATGACGATGGCAATTATTTTTAGCCACATAAACATAGCCAGAACTCGATTACATAAATTCTTCCGATAGCTTGAAAGAAGTCCCTTTTTGTTTCTTTCTCTGAGAATAACTTTCTGCAAATCTATGTTATCAAATAATTCTGTAACTTCAATTCCTTGAGTTAGGGTTAAACAAATAGCACCGAAGAATAGGATTTTTTCCAGAGTAACAACGACTTTTTCCAGGTTTTTTCCCTGATGCGTATGAGCCCTGACATTGACGTTAGGATTTCAAAAATAAAATATATTAGACTTATTGGTGTTGTATTAACTCCAGTTAAATTGATTCATTATTTTAAGTTGCGTGATTTAAAAGTGGAACATACTTAGAAGACGGAGAGATTTAGAAAAGAAAGTTACCTTTTATTCCAATATTTTTCAGTACGTTATAATTGTAAATATTGTTGTTCTGAATTAGAAATTATTCTAGAACATTATGAGGTTAAACTTTACAGTTAACATTTGAAATTCATATTAAAAAAAAACTTTGTAAAAAGCAATTATGAATAAACAAAAAAATATTTTTTCAAAATAAGTACAAATAAATATAATAATTATTTAGTATCTAAATATAATTTTAACACATTATAAATGTTGTGCTATTGGTAAGACATTGCTTAATTCAATATCGCAATGCAAATACTTTTCATTCGTGCTGCCATCTAGTGTTGAGATAGAGAAACTCTTGTGCCAACAGACTATTTTCGAGGTTTCATGTTTTCATTCAGCCATACGTATTTTAAAGTTTTTTCATTAGCTCTTTATGTAATTTTATTCAATGATAATTTTTGCACCTACTCAACAAATTTCATGGTTTTATATAAAGTAGTTTCTAAATGAACTGGGCTAGAAGATTGTTTGTAACATAGAGTTATCCCTACTAGGACTTCCTCTTAACAGAAGGCTCTACGAACACCGCCGTTCATTTATTAATAAGCTAATTCTTGTCATCAATTTCAATTCATTTGATGCTATCTTATATTTTTCTATTACTGTATCTTTTTATATTTTTAGATATTTAATTTTCTATTTTATTAATTCTTTACAGGAAACTAAAAAGGAACTTTGTTTACTCCTCCCTCAAGCCTTGTCTTCCAAACCATTATCAAGCGAATCCTACGAAATTCATCACATGCTTACTTTCAACGAATTCCTCAACCACTTCAACGAACTTCATGATACTCTCCATGCCCTTCAAACATCATCTGCGCAATTGAACGTAAGTATATTTTGACATTTAAATAAATTAAAATTTTATTTAACATATGGTACTTATCAATAGCCTTTGTAGTTTTCTCCAGGAATATAGACTTCCAATTTCTACATTACATGATGGTGAGAAAATCATACCTTGGATATGTCCATCTGGGCCCATCATACAATTGAAATAACCAATGTTCTTCAAGCATGTGCAACATGATAAATGAAAGGTCTTGTAAAAATAAGTTCTCAGTACAAAATTTTACCCAAAATACTATCCGAAGCTTATTTGCAACTTTTATGCTTAGTATATGTGTCCTCAACAAACTACTTTTTCTTACTTTTTCTGTGTGTAGCGGAGTTGGTGTATGTATTTGTGTATATATATATATAACTGAGTTGTCTGTACGTCTGAACCTAATACAAATTCACAGTTTTGCACCTTGAGGTATGAAATTTGGTACATAAAATCTTTAGTACTTTGAAACTGTAGAGAACAACTTTTAAATTCGATTAAAAGTTGCTATCATTAAAATTTAATGACATTAAAAAAAACCTCTTGGAATGGTAACTTTAGTTTTTTTATTACGTCAGAATAAAACCAAAACTTATTTTAATGCGTCCCCCTTATTTTTTTGTGATTATTTTTATGTATTACAACCTTCTGTCCGATAAGCTGTGCGAATATTATTATAATTTTCCATATACAGTCAACTTGTGATAACTCGAAGTCTCATAAGTTAAATATTCGTTTATCTCTAAGTTTTCATTAGGCCCCAAGAATATTATACCTTAAATAGAAAATAACTACCGAGTGACTCTCGATAACTCGAACTTCGGATAACTCGAAGAATTTGGCCAGTTCCTTGAACTTCAAGTTATCGCGAGTTGACTGTATTTACTTTCAAATGACTCTCTGCATATGCGCCCTTTTAAAGTATACTACATAATATTCTGAATGTAAGCATAACGGCTAAGATTATTAAAATTCACTGAAAATTTTCAAATCATTTCGACATTTGTTAATTTTTCTCTTTATTCCCATGTAAATATTCATTCATTTCCTTTCATATTTAACCCAGAATATCAAAATTCATTCTTTTGATTGTTTTCATTTGTAAATTGTTTTTTTCCCTATGTATCAAGTTCCATATTATTTAATCTAGATTTGAATACATTTTTTACATCATACATGTTTTACTATTTACACCAGACTATTTTACAATTTTCACCAAACGCTTTAGTATTTCATTTTCGATTTTATTTCTATGGTTCTTTATTTTGATCAGTGATTATGAAGTTGGTAAGGGACTTCTACTCTTTTTTCTGTGTATTAAAAATTTGTTAAGCCTTCAAAACTTTTTTGGTACAGATGTAGTATAAGACATTTCTTATAGGCCCGATTTTATTTGGTGTTTTTGTACTGATAAATGCTGTTTCTCGCAACGGTTTTCATTTTCAGTTATATTTTTATTTTATTTTATTATTTATATTTTAACTTACTTTGGCACTATTTCAGATAAAAATCGTCAAATTGCAGACCAAACTAATCCAAACTAACAACCTTCAAATAATTTATACTTCCTATATTTATAATTGGAGATACATTTACGCGTCATTTAAACGGGTAAACTTTTAGGCCTGGTTCTAACTGGTAACCGCCAGATTTAAGAGTACCCTTAATAATATATATTTTTACTTAATTTTATGATTATGAATGTTTTATTTTAATTTTTATTTAGTTACCATTCATTTAGTTTTTGATTTTTTTCAATTTTTCTGATCGTTAGGAAAAAAAAAAAATCGTCAAATGTTTTATACTATACTAGAAGATAACATACCTTGAGCTCTCTGATTAGCTTACAACAATGGGAGAACCTGTTCCTACAGCGTATTCACATGTTGTCTTCTAGTATACATCTGTTCCACTTTTTCTTAAATATAAACTTCTATGTCTTTCAAGCCGACCAAACGGTAACACTTCTAGCTTCTAGACCGCGAGGTTGCGGGTTCGAGTCCCGTGTTAGGCATGGGTGTTTGTAAATGTATGTTGGCTTGTCTAATGACGAATATTTCGGCGCATTATAGCCCTCGTGTTGCTGACGGCGCCAGATAATCTGAAAACAACCAATATATGTCTTTCAACGGGTCCCCAGCAGCCCGTGGCCTCGCTGCTAGTGTAATAATATAAAAATGAAAGAAAAAAAAGTAAATGGAAGAATTTAAACGGTATCAGGGAGATGGCCTCACATTCCATCATTAACCAACTAAAGCTTTTTTCTCTAGAATTTTATTTCTTTAAAATTGAACAAAAGAATTCTCTAATTCCAAAAGCTCAGAGATAAAAAATACATGAACTATAATAAGGAGATATGAAAATGTAACAAGTAGGCAAATGGTTAAAACGCAAAACCTTTCAAAACTGAAGTATGCATAGATTTATATATAATTGTGTGGGTGTGGGTTTGTTTGTAAACATATACTAACTATAGTTATAGATGTTTCTGTTTTTTAAGTACATGTTGTGTTTTTTAAATATTGTTCTTGAAAAGTTATCTTTAACGCGTTTATTTGCAGCTTGTGCATGCAGTATTATCCGTGCATGATTGTTTTCATGAACTATTGTTTATTTTGCAGGAAACTAAGTACGATCAATTGTACAATGAGTGCCAATATTTGAAGGAGCAAGCTGCCATCCTGAAACTAATGAATCCAGAATTGACTGACGATATAAATCGCAGGAGCGTCATTTTGCGCAACAAGTTACAGCTCCTTGAAGATCTTTTGTTTCCAAAACGTGTCCTCGAAAAGGATATGGTTATAAAGTGTAAGTAAAAATATTTTTGCATCATTATTTCTCTTTCATAAATTTTTCTTATAGTTGAATTAATTTTAGACTTATTTATATTTAAGACGCTGATTTAATTACACTGACTTAATTTAAAGCGACGTAAATGAAGAATAATATAAATCTTTTTTATCACTTGCCAGTGTATCTTACTACTGAAAATACAATATGCTATTTCTTTCATTAGCTATTCTACCTTTTAAATAAATATTAATTCCCTGGCTTTCAAGATGGATGTTTTTTTTTTTTTTTTTTTTTTTTTTTTATTGTGTTTGACAAAATATTTTTAACAATTTCTTAGTGCAATTCACATTTAATATTTATATATATATATATATATATATATATATATATATATATATATATATATATATATATATATATATATATATATATATATATATATATATATATATATATATATATATATATATATTATATTTGCCGAAATATTGCGTTTAAAATATATGAAACCAGGTATAAATATAACATAATTAGCACAATTTAAAAAGGGAATAAGTAGTATTTTCTATATTTCAAAAAGTTTCCAAATACTTTTTCAAGTGTAATAAAAGAACCACACAGTTATGTGTCCTTCATTTTCTTTTTTATTACCGTTGTTATACCTAGTAAAAATTTACATTGCTTAGTAAATAATTAATTACTTTAATGTACAAATTTGATGTTAAATTCGAATAATGCTTGACTAATTCATTGTGTAGGTTTCGCTTATACTCACTAGATAGCAGCACCAGCTAGTTTTCAGTGTTGTCTGTCAAAAAAGATCAAAATAATAGTAATTAAAAAAAATACTTTTATTTTAATTAATGAATAGTGCAGCTGCCTCCAACGGACAGAGTAAGCCCGCGATTAGATCAACCAATGAATACTATACTTACATTTCATAGCGCACCCAATTTGATTTTACTAATTGACTAGCTATTTCGCAAAATAACTGTATCGGGTAATGGCTAAACTTGGAGCTTCGGTCTAGGAAGCTAAATTTAGAAGAAATAATTCTTTTTGTGATGGGAAAAAAATCACTGTAAGGAAGTGAATGTAAATAATGTTGCAACACTCCGTATTAATTATGATTATTTTTTTTAATAGTTTTAAAAGTATTGGAAGAGTAAAATATCTTTGATTTAGAACATTTATTCAGTTATAGAACTATAATAAACAAGGGGATGAATGTATGATCTGGAAATTTATTTAGGTATTAAGACAAGTACGTATGTGTACAATATATATAAATCACACTTTAGAGTGACTTAACAAATGAAGCAAATTACCGAATAATCAGTATTTAGAAAAGTCTTGAGCAGAAAGGGATTGATCTAGATATAGATTTGGTGTGGTTGATATTTTTGCATTTGATAATTTTCATCAGATGGATATTTTAAATTTTAGTTTTTAAAAATTATTTTTGAAATTTTTTCGTTTTTAATCCGTTTTGAAAAAGTGTCTCGAAGGCAAAGCACGAAATCAGGGTGGAGGTTATATAATATTCAATGATAAAGATAAATGACACTAAAAAAAAATAATGAAAATACAGAACTTTACAGATTTGCTAGTTTTGTTTATCGTAACTATTTTCAAAGTGAAAGGAAACCATAGCATGAAATCAGGACAAAAGTTATATAATTTCCGTCATGCAAAGTAAAAATTATCAATTATAAAATCACTTTATTATTAAAACCCACTAATTTTCGATTAATTGCCTAAAAAAATTCGTTGTACATACGATTCTACAAAGATTTTTTTTTTTTCTAGGCGAAACAAATACACCAACTTTAACACAGTGAAAAGTATTTAAAAAAGATGATCATCTCGAATTGGAAAATATTTTATTCTCAGTCTAATGACCCTTTATTATTTGTAAATATGCAGACTTACGAAAGCTAAATGAGATGTTTTAAGAAAGTCAATATTTGTTTCAACTGACCGTAAGACTCAAAATACTGCTTGATAGGAAAAAGGATAGATACCAGAGCAAGTAAAGAATAACATGAAACGTGAAAAGTTGATGACAACCTGAGTTATATACTCTGTTTTAGAGTTTGTAGTGTAGGAGCAACAAAACTTTTCGATGCGTTACGAAGTGATTTATTTAAATTCCCATGTTCTATTTTTAAAACACAACTCTTCGCCGTTTTTGGAACTGTTAAATATCTGTAATAAAAACACAATTATTTTTTTTGTTAGATCTGAATCCATGAAAGTCTTAATGTGTACAAAGACGACCTTTAAATTTTAATCAGGGTTCCCATTCAAATCACAGAATGAAAATCAATGACTTTTAAGGACCTAATTAAATGTTTTTTAATGGCCTTTGAAATTTTTTTTTCAGGCATCATGACTGTATATAAATTTTTTATAAAGTATATTCTAGCAAAACAGTTACAAATTGGCACATGCGTAATATAAATATGTCAGAAAATTCCGATACAGTGCGGATGAGTGACGGTCACGCGGGGATAGCAAATCCGAGTGGTATTTTTATAAATTTTGCAGTTGGACAACATACTAAAAATTTAAGGACTTTTAAGGACCTCTAAGCATTTTCAAGGACTTTTAAGTACCTTTAAGCATTTCCAATTACTTTCAAGGCCTTGAAAACAGGTTCAAAAATATTAAGCACTTTTAATGACTTTCAATGACCGTGGGAACCATGTTAATGAATAAAAAACGCGATCTGCCTGAAACTTAATTGAAAATGCTTAACTTCTGCATTTTAAGCTAAACATTGTCCGCACATCATGCACAGGTAGTTATATATATATTCTCTTGTAATATCGGAGAAAAAAAATCATTTTTATTTAATCCTTTATATTAACTTCGATTTTGTATGTTTGTCGATGGTTGGCAAATCTGCGGCTGAAACTTATCAGATAGATTCAATGTCGATGACAATGCATTCTACCAAATTTTGGTGACTGTCACTAAAAGATCGCTCTTACAGAATACTAATAAACCAACTTGCCATCATCCAAACGCCCTGAAATAGCATTTAACCGATCATTGAAGAAACTCTTTCCTGTTGCCAAAATTGTTTTAATGAATAAATAATCAAATTGTTTTAATCCGAAAAAATAAAATATATTTGGATGAAAGTGCATAAATTCGCTTTCATTTTTAATGTATAAATTTTGATACCGATATTTTGCTGATAGAGACGTTTTTAATACTTAAAATTAGATACAAAACACCACGAGCTCTCTGACAACAGAAACGAAGCTATATAAATAAACATAAAAATTGCAAAGCAAATAGAAGATTTATATTAAAAACTTTGTTTTTATGGGTTACATAATTTTTTTATTTGAAACTAGCTAGCTTTCTCAAGAAATTTTTCTACGTGCATTATATAGCAATTAAATACAATTCATGAATGTATTTTGATTGCTTTTGCACATGGTAAAAATTCCGTACTTGAAACATTGACCATTGGAAGTTAGTTTATCAAAATCTAAATAGCTTTTTTTCTATGTTTGATCCTTTTGACACATTTGTACCAAGCTTAATGGTTGCCGGTTACATTTGATGTGAGACATTTGAATATTCCTTGTTTGGAATGTTTAAATTATTCCCTTTAAAATTAGTTTTTTTGAGAACGTAAAAGCTCAGTTTTTCTAAACTTGCCCTTTTTGACATTGGCACTAAGTCGTGATAACGTTGGAATAGGAGCATTGGGATATAGGAACATTTGACCCCGTTACGATCTCTTAAAAATAGATCACAATAGCTTACTTTTTCTATGCTTGCCCTTGTTGACATTTGTACCAAATTTCTTAGGTTGGTTGGTTGGTTGTTTTCAGATTATCTGGCACCGTCAGCAACACGAGGGCTATAATGCGCCGAAACATTCGTCATTTGACAAGCCAACATACATTTACAAACACCCATGCCAAATACGGGACTCGAACCCGCAACTTCGCGGTCTAGAAGCTAGCGAGCTAACCACTATACCGTTTGGTCGGCCCAAATTTCTTAGGATGTATGGAAAATGGGAGAATTAACGATGAGTCAGTTTATTTATAGAGAAATGTTCAAAATTCGTAAGAATAAAAAAACAGTTAGATTAAATTCTCACAGTAGTACCAAATTATGAGTAATCATATACTTATCCTCTTCAAAACACAATTAGCATATTCTCTCCTTTCTATTTAGTCTAACGCCGTGTTTCCTACTAAATTTTGGAAATGGTCGCAACATATGGAACGGATTCCATATTTTTTGTCCACTCCATTTTATTTCAATTAGAGGTGAAATCTAATTGAATAAAATGGTATTTAATTGATATTTGGGACAACAATATACATTTTCTTCAAAAATAAATGTCAATTTTGTTGTTTCTGAGATTCATATCTGTTTGAGCCGACCAAACGGTATAGTGGTTAGCGTGCTAGCTTCTAGACCTCGAGGTTGCGGGTTCGAGTCCCATGTTAGGCATGGGTGTTTGTAAATGTATGTTGGCTTGTCTAATAACGAATGTTTCGGTGCATTATAGCCCTCGTGTTATTGACGGCGCCAGATAATCTGAATACAACCAACCAATATATCTGTTTGATAGTATACTTTGTAACTTTATGTTACTTGCTGTTAGACGTCTGAAACATTTTATTTTTTAAATTTGTTGTTTCTGCTCTGCAAGCAGATGAATCCAATCGAATACTTTCCCGCATAATGCTAACTAATAAGTTAATCATGGTTACAAACACATTCTAACTAGTTTGGAGGGAAGCTGCTAATATACATCTCTCTGATGATTGTTAAGACTTTTTCGATTTCAAGTCAATTACCAAGCGCCAACCTGGTGGCCGTGGGGTTGGCGCTCTGGCCTCGTATGCCAAAGGTGCCGGGTTCGAATCCTGGGTTAGGCATGGCTGTTCGTTGTGTTTCGGAATTCACGTTAAGCTGTAGGTCCCTGCCTGATTAGTCGTCATTGTGCAAAAATATTGCTCGTTGAGCTCACAAACCAACCAACCAATAACCAAGCATGCACTTTCCAGAAGTTGTAGGAAGAGATCCATGAATTGGCACTGTGTCTCTCAAACAAAAATTCGGCAGAGTACCAGATGTGATTCGATCCCGAGATCTCTCGCATGCTAGGATTGCATTTGTCCTCTGGAAAGTGAGTCCGACTGGACACTAACTGGTCTTCTATAAAGTGGAACTACACTTCTATAAATGGGATTTTTTTTGTGTATGCAGCTATTGGGGCGCAGAAAAAGATTTTGCGGGTCGATTAGTAGAGAGCGCTGATCTATAATATTCACGTTTAGGAGCAAAATGCACGAGGTTTCGCGATCGATCACAAACAGTGCAATGCAGTCTCTCTTTTCAAAGTTGACCATAACAGTGTGATGTTACAGTCAAGTTATCTTGTGCGAGTTTCACGATTTTTCTTGCCGACCAAACGGTATAGTGGTTAGCGTGCTGGCTTCTAGACCTCGAGGTTGCGGGTTCGAGTCCCGTGTTAGGCATGGATGTTTGTAAATGTATGTTGGCTTGTCTAATGACGAATGTTTCGGCGCATTATAGCCCTCGTGTTGCTGACGGCGCCAGATAATCTGAATACAACCAACCAACCACGATTTTTCTTCTCTTCCAGACTCATGTGCGAGACATTTCGCTGTTGAAAATACCTCTGTAAATGCATTCTACTCTTGACACAGAGCTTAAACTAACGATTTTCCATTGCAGTATAGTCCACTTGTAGCCATTGTGCATGGAAATCTCGAATACAACCAACCAATTCAATAAAATATTTCTTTCGGTACTATCATATGGTTATTATTCCATTAATTTGATAGGATTGCAGCTATTGGCTAAAATGCAATAAACTTAAATTAATAAAAATTTAATGCAATGTGAATATTCCGTACGGAACCAGAAACATTGACCTTAATTCCACTGTATCATACAACTAAAAATGTGAACGAAATCATTTTATTGATATTAGTCATAACACAATAACAGACGTATGTCACAACACAATCATAGACATATAATAATAGGTCGAACAATAATAGATAAGTGTAAAACAAATTTAAAAGTCAACAGTTTTTTATATTTCTTATACGCGAGTACAAAGTACACATTGGTATAGATTTTATTGCGAAATACGCTCAAGCGGAGAATGTAAATTGAAAATGCAGTATTACATATAACCTGCATTTTATGTACCTTTAAATATACAAGGTGAGTACAAAATATGGACCCGATTAAAAAAAAAATCATGTTTTGAAAACTATCCATATTACAATAAGTAATACATTAAT
Organism: Linyphia triangularis; assembly: GCA_963978545.1. Classification (NCBI taxonomy): domain Eukaryota; kingdom Metazoa; phylum Arthropoda; class Arachnida; order Araneae; family Linyphiidae; genus Linyphia; species Linyphia triangularis. The sequence continues at coordinate 1,035,931 of OZ021726.1, forward strand.
GCAAAGAGAAATATACCAGGTTTTTTTCCCACCAATGATCAGCAGATGGCAACCGTGCGGGTGACGGTGATTTACCCTTAATCACATGGCTATCAAGATCCCCAGACCTAATACCATGAGATTTCTTTTTGTGAGGTTACGTCAAAGACATTGTTTATGTACCACCTATGCCGAAAACACCGCCAGAATTTAAAGAACGCATTTGTTCAGAATTACAGACATTGGTAGAGTGATGCTACAAAATGTATGCAACGAACTGGATTACAGATTGGACGTAACAAGAGGATCACACATCGAACATTTGTAACTGAAAAAAAGTTGGTATATTTATCTTTACATTCATGTATCACTTATTGCAATATGTGCAGTAGTTTCGAAATATGATTTTTTTAAATCGGGTCCATCATTTGTACCCACCCTGTATTTATCTAATTTTCTTTATCGTGTAATAGTGACAACACTAAGATACTATTGCATAGTTACTCCGATAAACACTACGTACAAATCAACTTAATAGTCTATTCAGTTAACTCTCCTTGTGGTTCTTTTTAACTTAACCTCAAATTGTCTACGAATTGATAATCAACTGTCTAAGCTACTCTCCAGGGATATAAATAGCAACAAATAATCCAGTAAATGGTTTCGTTTTAACCTCGTGTTCCATTGGAATACATTTTCATTGCCATCGTTATTTCGCGATCTTCGATTACGATAACACGAGGAAATATCTGCGTGGGTAATACCATTTAATAATGTTTTCGCTTGTATCTTCGATCACTTTATTTTGTCGCAACTGAGAGGAAGATTTATGGCACCTGAGAATAAATTACTCGAAGAGTGTTTTGTTAATACACCTCTGATGTTTGTTTGTTGTTAAGTAGGCTGTTACGAGAGGTAATAGCTCTGTTATTTGGGTTGGTTAACCTCAATGATTTATCGTTCCATATATATGACTTATTGATATTAATTTACATTATTTTTGTGTCGAACTTCATTAAATTCTTGTAGTGTATATTTATTCATTAACATCGATACATGTTTCGAATTGTTTTTTTAAATATGAAATTTAAAATGAATATTTTAGATTGCTCAGAAACACACGCACACACACACCTTCCAGAAATATATATGATTATTTTATCGACATACTTTTCCTTGAATTTGTAAATTTTGGGGTTCGATTTAAGCTCAGATTGCAGGCGAAAAGATAATTCATATAAAATAGTATTTAGTTTCATATGTGTTGTAAAAATTTGTTTGTGAATATGAATATAAATATGTCAATATAATTACACAATAACCCTCTACACAGCTCTATTAATTGATATGGAAACAAAGAAATATTATTATTTTTAGTATTTTTTAACTACTTTTTAAATGCACGGTTGGGTTCCTGAGTAACTTAAAAAAAAAAAAAAATCTTGTTAGATAATTTTATGTATATTATTTCTAAAATAAGCTTGTAATTTATCTTTTTACAAATTCAAATTTTCTTTATTTTAAACGCAAGACGATCAAATTTAATATCATATAAATACTAAGCGTTCTAAGTAAATTCTGGTGTTAAATGAATCTTAATACACTAACATGTAGTTTACTCTATTTATTTTCAATTTAATTGACATTTATTGAGTAAAAACTGTCACAGTTTACTGATTATTCATTTAAACAGTACCATTTGATCTACAAAAATATTGTACCAAAAACAAATGCGGTCAATATTTTCCATTGATTAAGTTTGAATTAAAGTTTTTAATTTATAATTCTAGTTCTTAATTGCTAAATGCTTATATACTATAAATAACAGCTAAATGTACGTATACTGTAATAATTATAGTTGCTCTGAATAGAAGGTTAGTAATTACGTTGTTTTTATGATTTTATCTCCATTGAGCCTACCAACTAAAAGGGCCCTGAGGATATAATCCTCTTGCTATTATAGAACAGACCAGTGGAGAAAAAATACTTCTCGTAATAACTCTGAGCATTATTGATAATTGATACTCTTTGACTTCAAAACACCAGCAATCCTGAACGTGTTTAGAAACTAAACGGCAAGAGGAGAGATTAACATTAGATATCTTGTATTCAAAATTAAGCTAACAACTATTAATCTAGCATTCGGCCACTTTGCAAGCACTTAAATCGGGCTTTCTATTGATTTCATTTTGCACAATGAGTAATTGTATTTGATTTATTAATAGCTTTTTGTGTATAAAATTCCATTGGGTAACATCAGAAGTGATTTCGATTGCCCAAGTTGCTTGTTTTAGCGTATAAATATATAATTTTTTACTTTCAATTACCCATATGTATACATAGGGTAATTGAAATTGAATGAAAGTATTGTTTTCGGTCAAAAAACAATAAGATTTTTTTGCATTTCTCCAAGTTTTGAAACATCCAGACTTAAAAAAAAGTGGTCTAAAAAATGTCTGTCTTTGTGACTGTAACTCTCGAACGAATTGACTTACGATGTTAAAATTTGGTGTAAGGGTTGGTGGCCATGGGTCTTACCATTAAGGTTTTCGTTAAAATTGGACATGCGCATAAGGTAGCTGCCATGAAAAAAGTCACGTTTTTTTGTAATTGCTAATTACAGTTTTAACGATTTCAATTAAAATCGCTTTGGTAATGCCTGTTAACGTGTTCTAAACAGCCTCACCTAAGAAATTCCCTTAAAAATGCTATAAAGGCGTAAAACGTTTAAAAACACTATTGTCTTCAACACTAAGTTCTCATTTCTTAACCATTGCCCTTCAATGACTGCTTCTTTGTTTCACTTACAAGAAAGAATTGCAAAACAATTATTGAAACGTACATCGCCAAAATCACCTTTTTTTTTCTTTTTTTCTTTTTTTAATCAACTTGATGATAATCGCCAAGTTGGCAATTTTTCTGAATGAATGATGAAAATATAAAAACGGTAAATAACACCAATCTATGTCAATATAATAGTGTAATTGAAAGTATCTTTAACATTTTTGTTTTAAAGAAACTGCTACTGGAACTGTTTATGGCAAACTAATAGGATGAGTTCCTGGAAAATACTAATTTCACATTTTCGTTGTATTTACATAATGAATCTAGAGACATAGTTTTGATCTAAAGTTAGGTGATTAGCGAGCGGTAAAAGCAGAAGCTCGGCGCCACCTAGTAAGTTTTTAATTTACTATTATTAAAATGAAATAAGCCTTCTTTATTGCACTAAAGTAGCTGATACGTCCAAAAGATTCATTTGTAATTTAGAAAATGCAAATGGAGTGTTTGTATAACTCTCGAGAACTAGTCAAAAACCATTTGAATATTTTTGTATATTTAGGGCAAAGAGCATGAAACTGGAAAATTTTTGACATTATATCACTTATGAGATGAGAAAGTTCTGCATACACTTTTTTTACACAGAGAAATACAAAAACAAAGTGGTTGCATGATTAAACCCCCTTCCAATGAAATTTACTAGTTGCACCCCAATTTGGGTGTAATCGTTTTAACTTGTAATAAATCAGTCAGATTGGTTTTAAATCTGAAAGCAATTTATCGAATTTTGTGGATTTTTTTAATGTTGCTTTAGAAAGGAATTTACTTTGAAATAGTAGCATGAAATATCACCTCACGACATCAAACATAAAACAACCATTATTCAAATAAGTTTTATATTTAAAATAAATATTTACGCATTTGAAGTGGGTCCGAGAAAAACCTTTACATCTAATAGATTAATATTTGTTATGAAAATACAAAATAATATGCTTATTATTTATTAAGTTGGATTAACATAATAAGGGTTTTTAAGTGAATTTCAATTAGTTTAAATATGATTTGTTTTATTGGTACCTGTTAAAATTTTCTATTATCAAAACAAGGTGTAAAAAAGGGATTTGTTTTTACATTTCTCTTTTTAAAGCGGTTCTATTTGTAGAAAAGACTTCCTAAATTTGAAATGCTATGAAGCAGTGAGAGACAGAAAGAAGTGAGCCAAGTTGGCAATAAATATTACATTACTGATTACGGAATACTTTTTGTCAACAAGGCTCAATTTTAAAAGTAACAGGTGTTTGGCGCCAGGAAAAACACATCCCCTACAAGCTTCTTAAATAAAAATTAAAGAGTGGTAGGTTACCTAAAAGAAAAAAAAATGCGCATTATTTGGTTTGTTATTATAACATATTTGGTAAATGGAATTAGTTATACTCATTCAAATTCAGTTTTCGAACAGTTTCGGCCATTTTTTCCCCGGCAGACCAGTATATACATAATAGTCCGAGAGGCGACTGCAATTTTTGGACCCCATCGAACATCATTCTGAATTTTTTTATAGAAATTAGAGAAAAGTGAGTAGATTACGAATCCACTGGTCTGCCGTGGCAAAAATGGCCGAAACTGATCAAAAATCGACTTGGAATGAGTTGAATTAAAATCCGATTGCCAAATAGGTTATAACTTGCCAAAAAGGTAACAAACTTTTTCGTCTGGCAACCATGCATTTTGATTTTTAATGAGAAAAAGCGCAAACGATTTCTGATCTCTGGCTCGGAAAACTTGAATCTTTTAAAAGTAAGCCAAATTGGCGACATCAGTTACGTTGTTAGTGACGTAATGTTTATTGCCAACTTGGCTTCCTTTTAATAGATGTAAGTAGACCGTCGCCAGATATCTGAATCGTCTGCAACCTTCTTAATTGAAAATTAAAGAGTGAGGGTTACCAAATAAAAAAAAAAAAATGCTCATTATTTGGCAAGTTATGGCGCATTTGGCAATTGGATTTAGTTCAACTTATTAAAAGTCGATTTTTTACCAGTTTCGGCCATTTTTGCCACGGCAGACCAGTGGATTCTTAATCTACTCACTTTTCTCCAATTTCTATAAAAAATTCAGAATGATGTTCGATGGGGTCCAAAAACTGCAGTCGCCTATCAGTCTATAATGCACTAATTTTTCTCTATATTCTATGAAAAATACAGAGTGATATTCGATGAGGTACCTAAACTTTCAGCCTCCTCTCGAATTATATTTGAAAGACAATGTAACAAGACCTAGGATGTTCTTATTTGTTCCTTAATGGAATTCAATTCCAATAAAACGCTTTTACTTATATTACTCACCAAGAATTTGACTACTTAATAAATTCAGGTGTAATATGAAAGGTTATATATGCAAAATCTTGTCATTTCTTATCAGAGTAGAATTTCATGCATATTATGGCATGTGTCACTTTAATTATCAAAGGAGATTTAATCGTTTACTGCATCTCGATTATATTTAGATTTACTATTGAAGTTAAAAAAAAACATGTCACTCTCGGCAGGGATTAGCTAAAAGAACATTGTTGATAAGTAATAGATAAAAGGTTTTTCAGAGCATTACTTTTATGCGTTAGGGCGTCAACCAAAGTATTATTTTACTCATTTTTGAAAAAGATTTTTCAGAAACAGTTGAACTCCGGTATAAGATTGAAAACTTTTGTCTTTACTATTATTCCTTTCATGATATATCAGAAAAGCAATAAATATTAAAAACTGATGTACATTACTTGTTGATATGGCATTATATGGAAAATAAATTTGCGTACTAAATGTATTTCATACTTGATGAAGTAATTTTTCAAAAATTTCCCACGGCAAAAGTTGCGTCCTCGACCGATTTAGCTTAGTTTTAATGGGATTCTATTAGTTTTTCTCATTTGAAATCAAATGTTTTGAATTATAACAGATATTCGTTTGATTTTGGTGCAGTGCATTTTTCTTTTATATGCAGTACAATTATTGGTCTTTCCAAAAGACTTTGACCTGCATTCGTTCAGAGAGACAAACGTACCGTTATCAAACGTAATTATTTCTTCCAACAGGACAAAAACTAAGTTGCTAGCTTAAATGCCCTAGTTTCAACGATTGCTTACGATTTTATTTTGTCAATAAGCAAAATGCAATTGAATCTCAAAAATATTATCCTAAAATAAACATATTATAGCTTAAACGTTACAGTTTTTTAGTACAAATCACATTTAAAGATAATCCAAACAAAAATTACCTAATACATTTACCTTGATGTCCAATATAAGTATTCTACATTTTAGCAGAAAAGAATGTTTCTAAAATGTACAACCTTTGACATAAAATTATGATATCTCTTTTAAATTTCTAGCTCTGACTTGTGTGTTCTAAATTTTCATCCTCACTTCCTTCTCAGTTCCATATTAGGGTAAAAAACATTAAGTCAATTCTTATGTTATCATTCAGCAGAACCACTTGCTCTAATGAGCTTTACCGGTTTCAAGTCATCTTTGGCCTAAAAATTCTTAAATCTTTAAATTATACCAAATGAAGGAAGTGAAGTGACCAAATAAACGTGACAGCACACCTTCCTCATTAGAAATTGAAATTTTTAATACTCAACTTTTTTTTTTCCTGTTTTTTTTTTCTTCAAGTGGTATTTTGGGGTTCTTATAATGAACGTTAACAAACCAATGGGTCAATACGGTTAATTTTCATAGATAAAAGGACTATTTTCAAAATTGCAGGATTTTTGTATAACTTACAAATTGTTCCCTGTTTTGCATAATTATTATCGTCAGCAATAACAATTTTGCTAATTATTTTAGATGCTTTTCAAGTTTATTTGAGAAATACGAATACTGCTGATACAGTATGTGTGCATCATATTTATTTTTTTACTTTACATCGTAAAGGGAACTTTCAATTAAAAAAAAAATCTTTTCTCAAAATGGTAGGATATTTGTATTGTGAAATTAATAATTTTATAGCTTATAAATTATTCCCTGTTTTGCATAATTATTTATACCTCAGTAATGATTATGCTACTAATTTAAGTTATATTTAAACTTTATCTTCAAGTTTATTTGACAAACAAGAATGCGGATTACCTCTCATTTATACATTTAATTTCTTAACTTATTTTTATCGTTGAATATATAATTATTGTGCGCATTTCTATATAATATTTAGTATCACATTCGTCTTTTGGCATATATGCTGCTCTAGTTTAATTTACTTTTTACCCTGGGCCTTAAGCTCAAGGGTATGGATTTCAAATGGTCAAAGTATAGTCTGGTGTCCGTCCCCACTTAAAGTTTGGGCATGCACAAAAAGGGCATTGAGTGGGCATTAGGGTGGTTCAAAAATATATGAGTAAATTTTTTTTTTACCTAGAGACCAGGACACCCCCACATTTTTTTACATTTACCCATACAAACGTTCTAGCAAAATTTCAGAATCCTACTCCAATTAAAAGATGGCGATCAATGAACAGTAAAATTTCGCATTTTGTGCATTTTTGGGTATTTGTAGTGGATTTGGTAATAAGTATAATTGAAAGCAATTTTCTTAAAGAAAGTTTTTATTTATACCATAATTAAAAATGTTAAATAAGTTAGTAAAAATTTATGAAATAATTAAACTGTGGAGGGCTCTACCCCTGCTCACAAACGCTCGTTAATCCACCGTTCTACACTCCATTATCTTTTGAAGTTCTGATAAAATTGTCCCTATAAATTAGGCGGTATAAAATCCTGAAAAACATTCAAAATAGGCTATTAATACACCTAAATACGAAATGAATAATTAGTGTGGTGTTATGTAGATCAGTAGTAGTGTTTATTTCATCATTTAACCAAGCATTACAGTACCACTTGGCTACATTTTTTGTAAGCCGAAAATGGTCGATCGGAAATTATCTAAATACCAAAATATCATTTCAAATCATAAAATTCTCACTCAATAAGGAGTGGACTAGCGAGTATAAATAGTTTCTAAGTTTCAGCTCTATTCAAAGTTTCTAAATGTACAGCTGTACTTAATGAACATTTTCACACTCAATTTTCACAATGACACTCAATCTCCTACCAAGAACAATACTTATTGAAATCAATCGAATGAATAGTTCATAACATCTAAAAAATATGGATTAGGTATGGAAATTGTAAACAACATAAATCCTGTAGATGGTGCCATTCAGATTATCGTAACCCACTGTCATTGTAGAGACATGTTCGATAACGAAATATTGAAAAATTACCATATCAAGAGTTCTTTTTGTGAGTAAAAAGTAAATATCAAGAGTTCTTTTTGTTACAAATTCTACAAGACTGGCATTATCTTTCAACATTTTTAATAGCTAGCACCCTTTTATATTTCTGGAATCTTTTGAGTTATTCATATCTGAAATACTTTTTAATTTTTCTTTTGCTGTAATTCTGTGTAAAAATATGGCCTAACCAAACATATCATTTGAAAGATACCAAATAAGCTTTTTCAAAACTTTTCCAGCGGCAATTCCAATTTTAAAATCCATTATCTTATACTCTTTAACGTTTTTCTCAAGTTCAGGTTACCACCACAAGCAAGTGGGGCTTCTATATATGTCTTTACTGTACAAAAAAGCATTGAACTGTACAAATAGCTGAAGCTGCATTTCTTCTCTCTATTAGTTATACGGAAACCCTCTATCTGGTCTCTGAATAGATGGATTTAAAAATGCACAGGAGTTTAACTATCCACTGTGTGTAATGAATTGATGAAATTGCTCTGCAATTGATTTTCTCTGGTATATTGCCCAAAACGATTACTGTCAACTCGATTACTTCTTTATAATCGTCTCTAACTGTTATAGATTTATACACAGATGAAAGGGCTACAGTTGAAACTTTAAACTTTTTAACGTCTTTTTTCAGTTCTAAATCCTAAAAGTTTATCTGTGCAATTCTTTTTCAAACGGCTTTAAATCTGTTGAAGAGAGAAACCTCTGTTAAACATGATGGTCCATAGCACAACTAAAATAACTTTGCCAATATTAATTACATGACATGGTGTCAGCAGGCTACCCACAATAGTTCATGTCCGATTTTTTCTCCAAATTAATGCATGCCTCTTATACACAAGCAATAGTCATACTCGTAGTATCAAAACTTTGTCCAAATTTAATTCTCAACTTGCCATTGTCTAGCATAAAAACTGTTTTTTGAAATATATTTCGCTGTTCTTCCACCACTCAACTTTGAGACACTAAGAAGTTTTTCAATACCATCTCTCAAAACATATAAAGACAAACTGTCAATCTTTCTTAATCCAAAAGATTTTAGCAGAAGTTTGCCTTTCCAATGAAGGGCTATAGGACAGTCAGATTTGAATTTACGCATTGCTTAAATCAGCTTATTCTTTTCTAGTTTTTTTTGTTTGTTTGACCCCTCTTTAAAGAGGAAACGTTCGAGGAACATCCCCCAAAGCTGCGACTACTGGAACAATCAAACGAAATGCTTCACGATCACACGTTGTTTTTGATAATATGGATGTTGCCAGATACAGTATATAACTGTTGCCAAACTATATTACATGTATTTAAAACCCATAAAAACATTTTTTTGTAAAATTGTAGCCATGCGTTCTTATCAGCATAAAACTCGAAAATTATGCGAAATTACAAAAAAGTACAAAAATGAATGGTCATTGAGCGCCACCTTTTTATAGGAGTAGGAAGCTAAAATTTTAGGAGAATAATACTATGGGTAAATGTAAAAAAAATAGGGGATGTCTTGGTCTGTAGCTGAAAAAGAAGTTTTTTGAACCACCCTAGTGGGCATACACCTGCTCCTTCTGATTGCATAAAAAGAAAGGTAGGCTGATGTTGTTCAGTTGTATTGTTGCATCGATGTTTTATAAAACTCAAATAAAAAAACAACAACTTTGTAATGGACTTTGACTTAAGGCCCAGGGTAAACTGTACATCGGCCCTTAGCCAATTATTTATCTTAAAATCCATCGATGTTTTTGTTTCTTACCTTATATCGTTGATATAATTAGTGTGTAAATTTCCATATAATATTTAGTATTTGATTCGTCTTTTGGAATAGATGTCGGTTTAGTTTAATTTACTTTTTCCACTTTGTTTATATTTTCAGCGCAACTAAAAAAAAGTTTTTACAGATATTTAAGTGTCTCTAAGAAAGCAAACTTATCTTAAGTGCTTTCTATTCTACAATACATTTTATTCTTTTTTTCACAGGTCTTACTACTAAAATGAAAGAAATTCGAAAGTGGCTGCAAGAAGTTGACACCAGGTTACGTAAACTTAAAATCAGTGATACCTGTGATACCGAGGAGATGAATGAAGTTTTCCATCAAGAAAAGGTACATTTTTATCAACTATACAATCAGATTATAAATATGTTTCAGAATAAAAAGTACCATGCTTTTTTTTACCATACTGAAAAGTTCCTATGGAATCGTTTTTCTGGGAAATATCTTTTAGTTTTTAATTTGACGTTATCTTTAACTAAAATGCATGATTTATATTTAAAAAAAAATCATTTTTAAAATGTACGCTGGTATGAAAAATAGAATTGGGGAAATTAGGTAATGAAATGATTCCTTATTATTGATAATTACTTATTAGATAATGAATGTTCTTTAAATGTATTTGTGACTTCACTAAAGATTTTATAGATTGGAAATTTAAATCTTCTATCCTATAAAACTGTTGTGGCGTTTCAAAAATGCATACGAGAATCAATTTTATCATCATGAAGTTTGGGCTGGCCTAAATATAAAGTCTTCATCTCTTTCGGTAATTTGGGTGGATTTTCAATTGCAGTTATAAATATTATATTTTCAAATTATTATATTTCAAAAGTTGGTTGGTTGCAGTTTGCTACTTTTTTACTATATATATGTAAAATGTATCTGACTGCTGAAGCTTCGATACAAATTTTATAAAAATGTTCTGTGAAATATTTATTCAGTAAGTCATATTGCGTAAAATCCCTTAAATCTGAACTGCTTTTTTACTTTAACTTTCTTTTATATAGCTTTATCTAAGGGATTTTCAGTATATATATATATATATATATATATATATATATGAAAGTTATAAAGCAAATATATTTGTTGCAATAACTACTCGTCTCTCTCTCCTCCTGATCCTCATTTTAAAATGTTATCACTATACAACCCTAAACGTATTGGTACTAGCTGAAGTTTTTGAGAATAAATTTCTGTTTACGATAATCTGGGTTAAACAAGATACCTATAGAAACAAACCCGTTTCAAATCGATTCAGTGAATGTGAATCTCAAATTATGATCACACCCCTTTCTCCCTCTATGCTCAATTTTACCATCATAACTGCAAGACATCTTGTCAAAGTTGTGTTCCAATAATCTGGATTAGTCAAGTAGCCTATTGAAAATGAATTGCTGTTTAAATTGGTGGTTCATGAGATGTCATGTTATGATGATACACCTTTTCCTCTCGATAACACCCCTCATCCACAAAGAATTAAATTATAAACACGATCATCTGGATTGATCAAGATACTGATAGAAAATATCCTCTTCAAATTGGTTCAGTTTATCTGAAAAGTTATTGCCTTATCATTAAGGGTTGAAAAGGGAGAACGGGGATGGTTTTTCAAAATTTTATGTAGCTAGTTACCTTCCACCTGTTTTGAAAACCAAGAGAACAATACTTCATCTAGATAAGAAAGAAACCGTAGCTTCCCATTAATAACAGACATACACATACATGAGGAAAGTATTCTTTTACATATATTTTAACCAACTTTTGCAAATCCATCTTTCCTTCCTATACGATGTTAGTAATTTCAGAATATCATTAGCCAAATACGCGGAGGAAAAAAAATTATCACATCTCAGGATCTTAAGCAAAGCCGCGCTAATGGCCATCTCGAAAGAACGGACGCTACCGTAAACCCAAGGTTACAGCTATTCTCTCCGGTCTATTTTCTGTTGCTATAATGATATGTTTCGGACGCGTACAATGCGTTACTTGGAGCATTAATTTTAATGTCATTATGCATTGAAATATATGTAGTGACTTGAGTTGAGGCTTAACCCAGGAAGTTGACCCTACCCGCTTTCATGAACTACGCCGCCCTAGAAATGGGCGAGCTATCTTTAAACCACGCGAGTCATTTCTGAACGCTACTTCTACTTTGCAATTGAAATGCATCTGGACAGTGGCTGATTCAAAACAATCGTGTCTTTTGTTTGAAATTTGCAATCGGTTTGCTGTTAGGTAATCGTATCATCTGTTAGGTACCGCTATTATACAGGATGAAAAGTAACCTTAAATAATAAATACCCACCTTAAAAGTAATATGCCCAATGAAAAATAATGCACTTTATTAATGCATCTATGCTAAAATTTATTAGCGAAGTAAATTCAAGCAGAACAAATGAAGGTCTCTAGAGTTGGTATGATAAAACGTTTTAGTATTAATTTTTATTGGCTTAAAAAAATATTTTTCTAATCTATTTGGTGAACAGAATATTTTAATTGCATTTAATTGTCTTCCGGGCAACTTGACCAATAAGTGTTTACTGTTCTGTACTATTTTTTTTATCAATATAAAAATTACTTTTGAAATCTATTTGTTAAATAAAATATTTGAATTGCATTTTAATGTTTTCGGGGCAAATTGATCAATAGATCTTTACCATTAATTCTAAACGATTAGTTAATTTGCCATTTCACACTATTATAAATATGGTTTCATTCAATTACACTTTACTCCTGATAAACATTACTCCTCATAATTAAATGCACTGCAGGGTAAATTTAAATTTTATTCAAAATATCTGTTTTTAATCTGAATATCAATAGCTAAAAGGTGAAAAGTAAATCCCTTGTAACGTTTTCTTCAAATGATAATAACTAAATAATTTATTCATTGAGTTAAACTTCATTAATTTTGATTTATGTCATTGATTTTATTTTTTATATCATATACTTCCAAATGCAGCGATTTATTAAAGACAGTTTTGTGCAAACCAGTGGTCGATATAAACAAATATATTTCTCAACTTGTCTCCAGTATGGAACTCGGCGCAGCATGGTCTTAGTGTTGTCCTTGCGCCAGTAACATTAAACAAACCAATAAGGAACTTTTATTTAGGAGCCGTTTGTGAATAAGTACACTCTTAAAAATTTTGTTCCACCTTGCACCAAAAATTGGTTCCCATTTAGCTCCCACCAACATTTGGTGCTTAGTTTCACGATTTAATGGTGCAACCTCGGACCATAAGCACCACTAAATCGCGAAACTAAGCACCAAATGTTGGTGGCAGCTAAATGGGAACCAAATTTTGGTGCAAGGTGGACACATTTTTTTAACAGTGTAAAAGATTGATATAGGCTCTGTAAAGCCCATTTCCTGATTTTATTTTATCTTTATTACGATGATGCAATCAGTACTAGATTACAATAATCTCATTCGAAATCATTTAGTTACCTATTCAATACTGTTTGAACCCACTAGATGGCCAAAATCGGGAAAATACGGAAAAATAGGACATAGTAAAATCTACACATCTGGAAATATCGGGTTTGCTTTGCAAATTTCTTTTAATTTTGTTTTAACATTTGAATTTCTTTAAAAGTAATCGCGAATAAAAATATAAGGGAAATTCAAATAATCAATCTCCGATCAAAGAAATTGTCGTTTGTCTAACTTTTATTTTTTATACTGTTTGCTTTAATATCTTGTCTCCTATTTTATCAAGCAAGCACAAAACCTAATATTTGCAAAGTTTCCCAACAAGAGAAAAAATACGAGTATTACTTCCAGTCTAAATTGACGCTTTGAATAGGTATTAAATTTAATACCTTTTTACGTGTTTGCAATGTTTGGGCAAACATGTTTGTGGCCAACTGAACTCGTTGTACTTCGAGCTAACTGTATTGTTGACATGTTCAGGATATTGGACTTTAAATTCTAAAGGAATTCTTTCAGTGAAGTCGGGGTCCTAAAAAGGCATTGCTTATGCAAAGCGAAACGTGAATCGCCCATTAAATCTTCCTTAAGTGCGACACAAAAGAGTAACCCACTTTTTAAAAGAAAGCATTCCAGGACACGCCCCTTTTGTTTTTAACCGAAGGGAACAAAACATTAGCGAAAGTAGGAAGTAATTTTGCTTTCTAAACTGAGCGACAAAACTCTCTCTCAATTCGCAAGAGTGCATCCCCAAAAGAACATCTAGCGTAGAAATTATTGTTAATCGTTTCTCCTTAACGTGGCTAAACAATAGATTATGCAGATTGTAAATGGTCTCCTTTTTTACAAGGAAAAACAATGATTGCTTTGTTTGGGATGTGTGTTTGGCTGTTTAAAGGCGGATAATGTTAAAGCCACCTGAGCTGTACTACAGTGATACCGTGCTTTAGATCGAGATAATGAATATTAAATCCACTAATTGTAAAGTAAAAGAAGTTTTTGCTTATGATAGTTTGACTACTTTTGTTAGTTTGGCTTAGTGTTAAGATTTTCTTTACTACTTTCTTTTTCATTTGTAAGGGGTGTTTTTCAAACAAAAGCTTTTTTTGACACACAATTTAGTGAACTTTCTATGGTATAAAGCATTATTTTAATTTCAAAGTTTCATACAAACATCTGAACCCTAATTACGTGGTTTCAAGTTCCCTTTGAAAATAAGCAGCAATCTAAATAATTTATTAAACTCTTGATACCGATAATTAAATTTTCAACAATACCTGTTTGTAAATAAAAATGTTTGTGTTGTTAAGTTTCTGTAAAAAATGTTTAAGCAAAATTAAAATTACCAAGAAATTTGTTTACACACATATATATTTTTGATTTACAAAAGTAAATAAGGGTCAATGTTTAACAGCTCAATAATTACTTCCATTGGTGAGTAAAAACTAACCCTTAAAAACAAAGTTTTTACTGTAAACCCTTTAAATCCTTCCACATTTTGTCTGTATTTGCTACTTATTTAGATGAATTTAAACTTGGAGTTTTCATAATGTTTAAACACTACGAACAAAATACCCATTCAGTATCATTGATTAACTTAAATCCCCAATCTTATTAGAATGCATCGTCATTGAAATTTTTTCTATCTGCCATGGTTTCAGTTCGATTGGATGTGTGCTAATTAGCTCTCCGTTGGTTTTTCCTGCTACACACAAACAAAACCAAAGTTAATCAAACGAATGAATGTTAAGTCCTTTATATTATTTTCAAAATGGTACTTTTATTGTTAGGATTCAAAGTCGAGCTTTCCTCATTTATGTGAGGCTTCATTTTCCAATTTAAATATACGCCTATTTTCAACCTAAATACTTCTTTTACAGTGCAAAGTAATACTCATCGTGCCGTAAATAAATATGCATGACTAATTTTCTGACCGTGAGCTGCTTGACATTTAAAGTAATTTCGGGTAATGAACTGTATATCGATTGCGTACGAAAAAAAACTTGCTTTTCTCCCTCGAAATGGGAAAAACCTCATGCGTGCACTCAAAAAACGCCTCTCAAAATAATACACTCTGTTATTTGTTTAAGGACCGAGCATCAAGCCTTTTCCCCAAAGCCATATATTGTTCCCAGGTTATAACGATGGGAAATGAAAAAAGGAAAAAAACACATAATACCAATAGGAAACGACTTTAGTCACGTATCCGCGTCCGACAATTGTACGATGGGTAGGTGTTGCCCTACGTCTTGTCACTAGCCCATACGAAAAAATGATCATTGCCAAGTAAATTGTTAAGGTAGGAATAAGAAAACTTATTTCCGTAGAAGGTGTAGGTGTGTTAAACATCAATGATTAAGAAAAAGAACAAGTTTTAAATAAGTTTTCGCAAAAAGCCGGAAGTGTCTTGAGGAGTGTCGTTATAGCGTCATTGTTGAGACGGAAAAATGAAGCAAAAAGTTGGATTTCGAGTAATAATCGGAAATGGTGGTTGAAAAATGCATGTTATTAGGAGGATGTTTGATTTGGATTTTAGGTAAGAGGAAATGGGAGATTTTTCCATTTTTTGCACAGTCAATTGTTTGGTTATATAAAAATTAATCAATATCCGTCATAAGCGACATTTTGTAAGGTATTTCTGTAAGGTATTGAAAAATCTTTGTTTATACATCCATCCATCCTTGACACTATCCATCGTCTTTTCCGTCATAACGTTAACAGCTATTAAACCAACAAATTTTAATTCATATTTGCAAACTTGTAATATTCTTATAAAAATAATCTTTAATAGGCTGTGGTATAATCTGCAAGTTATTGTAAAAAAAACCAAAAAAACTTGTTTATTACTTTTAATCCACCCATCTAATTTTCCGTCATGACATTAAATGCCCAGGTTTTTTTTAATTGACATTTGTAGTTATTTAAATATCCTAGGAAAAATATCTTTAATAGACTTTGGAATAATATTTAATTTATTAAAAGGCTTTAATATCAATAAAAATCTCTTCCTTATCTTTGCCCAATGGTTTAAATCGTTGTACTTTTAAAGGACGAATAGTGTAAAAATGAGCATTTTTAGAAACTTGATTTAGGATGCTATAAATTATACAGTGGCGGCTCGTGCATTATAGCCAGCGCAGCTGTGCTGTATCTAAATGTATTTGTTCAAAACTAAAATTATGTATTTTACAATATTCTAAAATGAAAATCCAATTTCTTCGGTAGAAGAAAAAAAATCAGATAAACATCAAACTTCTTGCCTCAATACTCAATTCACGTGCGGAAAAAAAAAATTAATTATGAAGGTGATCTTCTTCTGAACGGCAGCCATGTGTTCCTGAAACGCTTTCTTCTACGACGTAGCTATGCGTTTCCAATTAAACTTTATCTCCACGTAATGTGTAGCGAGGCAGATGGAATTTTTGCAAGATAATGGTATCATCTGAAGGTTAGAGAGTTATTTTACTAGTTTGAAGTACTCTTTTGTTCTGATAATAAATTTGAATATTTTAAACTCATTATTTAAAAATCGTATTTTTGCCACGTGAAACTTCATTTCAACAGTGATAACTGAAGTTTGATATAATCTTTTTGAAAAAGGATTTGAGAATTGAAATCTGCATTTATTAAATGTTTTGAATCTTAGTCAAATTGATTGGAAAAGAAAATGAATTTAACTAGATTATGCAAAAGTTTTTAGAAAAATTGCGATTTTTTTCTATTTTCAATGTTAAAAGAAAATGTTTATAAAAAAACCTATATATTCTAGAATCTAGATGAAGGTTTATAAATTGTGAACAATTTCCAACCATAATTTCTTTCCTTAGCCCCATAAAACTCGAGTAATCATTGTTCAAAAATATGCTAATTATAACGAGTTAAATGTTAAAAAGTTAATAATTTTTTAATAAAACTGAATTTTTTTTTTCATTTAAACATCATTACTAATTATATACTTACAAGTGCAAAAAATCCGATTTATAAAATGATACTTTAAAAGCCTGCCAAGTACTGATGCCAATGTACAAGTACTCCATTCGTATATTGTGTACAAATACCCCAAAGAAAATAAAAAAAGGTCGCTTGTCGGCAAACATTAGATTTCATAACTTTTTCTGACTGACTTGCCGTTTTTTTTTTTACAACGACTAATAGTTTTTTTGGGAAGATATCAATTCTTTTTCTAGAGTTTGCTAACTTAACTGCGATCGAGCCCTGCTTTCCATTAATATTTCTCATTAAATGACCATCCCTTAAAAATTTGCCAAGGTCTTCAGTTACTCACATATAAAGTCAAAATGTTTACCATCGCCAAATACGACAGTATAATCTTACCACTTTGCCATCATATGACTAATATCCCTTTTAGTAATCTCTGCACAACATATTTAATACGCAATAAGATCACACTTAATCATAAAAATTCAAAGACTCGGAGTGTGAAACATTCCCCAAACTTTCAATTACACTTTAATACTGGTCACAGCATTTAAGTTTGACATAGATTAGTGCAATTTGCTATTTTTGTTTTCGTATTTTCAATACTTAAAAAAAAAATTGCCGGATAGGCAATATTTTTAGTAAAAATTTAACGAAAAAAAAAAAGCCAAAATTGCGAAATTTTCAATATATTTTTCGGTAATAAGCAATAAGTATAATTTTTACTTTTTTCTAATTACACTGTTTAAATAGTTCAACTTAAAGTATCAAAGTCACTTCTTGAAACTGAGCAAAAGATGAATATCGAAATCCATTGACCTGTTTTAATCAATCATTATCCGGACTAAAATTCCTAATTTCCGTGATCATTTCTGGGGGGTAAAGACCCTCCTACTCATTGAAACATACAAAAGGCAATTCCTCTAATCAAGCTGAGAAAAATAAAAAAAATGGTTAAAATTGATCAAATAGGTTTGGCTGTAGCCCTAGCTAAACTTTTGGTCAGAACCAGAAGAAAAAGAAGAATCAGAAGAACAAAATTCCTATGACTTCGGCGATTTTCAAAGGATTTTTTTACCATGTTCATGTTAACAATTATATTGTTATTTTTCGTCTACTCATCCGGGGCAACACGATGACAAAAAAAAAAATCAGGTTTCTAGCTATAATAGAAGCTGAGCTGTGAGGGGTCGAAAACGGGTCTAAGATCTGTTAACATAATATACACTTGCATGCCTGCCGCTTTGTTATCGGACTTGGCGGTGGAACACTGCCGCGTTTCTAGATTATCCTTTCTTATACGTGAAAATGAGAAAAACGACTGTTGATTAGCTATGCTCAATCAAAGTGAACTCTGTGTTGAAGGTATTCGTTTTTCCACTTTTTACTCCATATTAAAGCATTTTTATGGGAATTTTTTTTCCGGCTGCATTAACATTTCCGACCACGGGCCGTCACTGAAGTTTTAAGAAACGGAATTTCTCTGAAAAGGTAATTAATTTGCTGCATCTATCAGAAGGTAAAAAAATCATAACATTTAGAACTGAATTGCAGTCTACCAGACTTGAACAGGTTCTAACATAAAACACAGTGTACTAAACTATTTCCTTCACTTATTCACGGTATCGAGCAATTCCGAAAAAGAGACAAAAAACCTCACCTGGTAGAAATATATGCGCCACACATCGTGAGTTCTGAAAAGGTTGTGTAGGGTGTTTTTGAGACAGTCAAAATACGAGTTTTCAGGTATAACTTTCTATTTACCTCGGCACAATTAACACATAAGAAAAAGTTCACATTCTGTTGGGCTTTAAGGGACCCAAAACAATTTAAGACTACTCGTTTCACAAGAACAAAGCCAAGAAATCACAAAATCG
This sequence comes from Linyphia triangularis, assembly GCA_963978545.1. NCBI lineage: Eukaryota > Metazoa > Arthropoda > Arachnida > Araneae > Linyphiidae > Linyphia > Linyphia triangularis. Next base: position 1,054,992 of record OZ021726.1, read on the forward strand.
ATCAAATTTGAGGGACTTCACCTTTCAAAGAGCACAACAGAAGGAATTCCCCTTTTTTCTTTGGTTTACAGAGCTAAGACGCCATCATTTTTTACTGTATGAAATTACTAATATTTTATTAATAAAATGTTCGAAGATAATTAAATAGTTTAGGGATGTGTGATCACTTTCACAACAAGTTATAAGGTCAGTATTTTAATTTCTTTTTTTAATTTTACGTCATACAATTTTTCTTTACGGTTATTCACAACAGTTGTGCTGAGGTGTTTGTTTCGTTTGATATGTGTGTGCTCAAAATAGTTTGGTATAATATTGTTACGAATTTCTGTATATCTGTAAATATTTCGTAGCATTAATTATGTAAAAAGATAAATTTATGCACATTTCGCATAAGGCACTGAAATAGTTTGTTTTCCTGCAATGAGTTTCTTGATAACGAGTTTTACAGAGATAACGCTGGGAAGCGAGTTTTACAAGGAGCAGGGCATTTAACATTATGGTAATGGCAATCTCGCCAAATTGGTGAAATAGAGCCAAGTTGGCTACCGTTTTGGCGACTAATTTGTATCGCCAAATTTGGCGAGAAATTGCCAAATGTCGCCAAACTTGGCGACATTTTCGGTCCCCATGTACATGAATAGGACTTTTCGACTACGATCTGAAAATTCCTCCAAATTTCTATCTCTATACTAAATTTCAACTTAACTAGACATCACTTAGACGGTAGATCGTGACAGTGCTCATAGGTATTTAATCCATTTTGGCGGAGTGAAGACATAATTCTCGCCAAACCTTATAGCCTTTTGTTCTCTACAGGGTTGTGGTTTGGCGAACATTATGCTTTCACTCCGCCAAAATGGATTAAATACCTATGAGCACTGTCACGATCTACCGTCTAAGTGATGTCTAGTTAAGTTGAAGTTTAGTATAGAAGATTCATGAAGTATTGACTCTTATATAAGGGCGGCAGTGAGTGGAGTTGAGTCCGTTAGTTGACTTGAATTTCTGAGTTGAGATACTGAGTTAGCCGTCTCTCAGTGAGTATTCAGAGTAGTTCTAAAGAGAACTGTATTGCATTGTCGTTTGCGGCGATTTGTAGCATTTGGGAAGTTTTTTAACTGCTGTTTGAGCTCTATTGTGGTGTAAAGAGCTGTATTGAGGTCTTCTAGAACGAGAAGTTCAGGTTTTGTAAAAGAATCTGTGAAGAGTATATCGGAATAAATTTCTGCAAGTTTTGATCTGCTTTGGCTTCAAATCTTTCGAACCCATCCACGCAACAATATAAATACGATATTAAGTTATTCCACACCAAAACTGAGTTAAAATGAATTAAATACACTCTAAATTTCACATTTGAAGCACACATAAATTGTTTTTATTAATTTATCTCATAATGTTTTTACTCTTTAGTTTATTAAATTTCCTTTGTATGACTATAAAAATAACATTATTGCTTCGAAAATTTGTGACCTAATCTTTTATTTATTCGATTTTTTTCTTTCAATGAAATTTAATTTAACTGTTATATTTTTTGCAATGACCTTAATTACGTCGAAATCATTCATTCTTACAATACCGAAATAATATTAAAAAAATATCTATTTTATAATATTTATATTGCAAGTATAGAGAAATCCAATAATGCAGAAAAAATTAATCTTTTTAATAAATCCCAGTAAAACAACAATTTAAATCCTTATATTTTAAATTCGCAGTATTTACAGTACGCCTCATTGTGCATTTCAAAAAACCTCGAAACCTTTTTGACAGCAACCAATTTGATCGTTGACAAACTGCATATTACGGAGCAGAGGCGTGTCGCGTTTCCATGGAGACAGACTAACCTGCATGCCATATGTTTTGAAAAACGATATAATCTGAACCCAGAACAATAGGTCATAAAACCGTATTTATAAAAGCGTGTATTCCCCGGGGTCTCGTAATTGATAGAGCAGGTGTTTTAGCAAGGGATGAAAGGGTTCACGTTTTCATAACGGCTATATTGTCATCCTTCCTGTGCCTGTAATGGAAAAAATACTCTCTTTGTAGTTTTTAAACAATATTCACAATTTAATACAATTCAACAACAAGTGAAATTGAGGTTTTCATCTTAAATACATAAATTTTAACTGCATTCAAACTTAATTATAAAAATCGGCTACTAAATAAGTGATGGAGTATAAAATGTGTTAAAAAATATTATATAATTTGTGTAATCACATAGATAACAGCATATATTTTTGTTGTGTAAACGTAGAAAGCTATTTATTGTCAATTGTTTAAGATACCAGTATACATTAGAAAATTTAGTGAAAATAACCATTTTATTTTTTCGCACAATTTAATACGACAATAACTTTGTATTATATATTTAGAGCTTTATAGCTTGGCAGCTTTAAAGTAGTACCAAGTTTTTTTTATGATTTTCAAAATACTTTTTTAACTAATTTTTATGAGTGTATGCAGTATTAAAGAAATCACAACAGAAAACTTTAACTTGATCTGGGATAAGCTAATTTTTGTCAATATAAGACTTTTTTCATTAGAGATAACTTAAATTTGATGAACCAATTAAAAAAATAATTTAAAGGGCATAAGGCAATGTAGGTAAGCTACTAGGATCTAATACAGCCATGAAAAAAATATTTACTTAATTTTGAATCTCGATCTTTTATAAAAAGTAGAAAATTTGAAATACATTCACAACCGAATTGTATGAAAAAAGGTATTTAAGTTATATTTACAATTATTGTAGGTACCCCGTAGCAAATGTTTCTGCATAATTTGCAATTAAAATTCTAACTAAATAACAAATCAAATTATGACTGATACCCATTAGACCCTAATTAAAAAATAAATTTTAATTAATTTAGAGTCGTTAAATGATGAAATGTTTTATGAAAATATGTTAGTTTTCAAACATCTTGTAATTGAGAAAAAAATTTTAGTCTAGTTCAAATATTAAAGAATTTTTTTCTACTAGTACCTTAACGCAAGGTACTGTTTTTTAATAGTAGTGGGGATTGGAAGGCTAAGAATATCTAACGATGGTGAGGAAATAAAATTCATCACGTTTACCTAAAAAATAAAAAATAAACAACAGAAGTGTAAAATATAAAGTAAAAATTCTCTTCTCCCACCCTATAATGTCGGAGTTGTTTTCTAATTTTATTTGCGAATTTCCTCATAAATATTGTCTAAGACTATTTTTTCTGTCCTTTTAAATTACATACTTTTTAAAGGAACTTATGCATATTGCTAAGAACGTTAGGTATTTATATTATGAGTGCGTTATTTGAGGAGTAAATATTTGAAAGTATTTTAAAAAAGTGGCGGAAACTGGAATTAATATTTGGGATATTGCAAACAGTTGATTTTGCTTTAATATCAGAACTCAAAATCCTATCATGATTTTTTTGCAAAAAAAAAAAATATATATATATATAGTCTTTTTAACTTGACTATAAAATTGTGAAGATAAAAGTTATTTTATTCTTATACATTCGCTTCTATTTAAAATAAAATACTTAAATATTCATTTTACAGTTATTTAAAAAAAAAAAAAAAAAAAGCGTGCCTCACTTTTTATCTGATTCGTATAATTTTATAGATGTTTGCGGTCAGAATATATTCTTTAGTTCATGCGTTTAAATCAATGAAATAACTAACCAATGGTTATGGCAAATTCCTTTAACCATGAACAGAAGGAAACTCTTCAAATTCACAGGTGAACTATTTTTCCTCTTTTTTTTTTTTGGTATTTAGAGCAGAACAGTTTATTTCACTTCAGATGACAAATCATTGTTTGAAGACTAGAATACACGAGGTGTGTAGTTTACATTTTTATTTTATCTTTAAAAAAGTATTTATCAGAATGGTATTTGTTACGCTTTTTTAGCCTTGGTCGATACATTTTACTCGTGTTGTTTTTCTGTTGGGAAAGTGAAATATTTCTTAGGGTTCACCTGATTTTATCGTTAAAGTGGTTAGGTTTTTTGGCTTAGTCTGTTTCACTTGTAAACTAACGATATATCGATAGCTAGAAGGGAAATAAGTCCACCTTTGTAAACTTTGGGATAACGATAAAATATTTCAAACTTGGTGGAAAGTGTACACATGCATTTCTAAACCTGTCCCACAAAATTACGAAATGACAGTAATTTTACAAAGGATATTATTATTGAAAATTATTTTGCTTTGATACTTCAGGAATTTTGAATGTAATGTAGATGGTAGGATAAGATGTCGTAGATATAAGTTATTTATTCAGAGTAATAATACGGAACCATTTCTTTCACAGCAGAATGATGGAGAGATTAAATATGGAAAAAAACCTCTCGCACCGTATTGCAAAGTTTACTTATGGAAATAAACCGATGAATCAATATTTTTGTATTAAACTGGGTCATCTTAGGCATTGGACTGTAGTTGGAAGTTATTTTACACTCTACAGTATGTAGGGAAAAGCTTATGTAACGGTATGAGAAGATTTCGTGAGAACACTTTTAAACTAGGGGAGTGGAATATCGCACAACTTTCAATTACAATATAATACTGTCGTGGATTGGTATTATTTACAGTTTTTATAATTCCATCATTCATTTTGGGAAAATGGCCAGATTAGCGATAATTCTTATAAGAGCCTTAAAAAAAATAAAAACACCGCCAAACTTGCGATTTTGGCGATACACTTTTCGTTATTTCTTACATTATCTTTTCTTGTAAGTTAATCAGAGAAAAGGAGAAAAACGGTCTTTGATGAGTGATACTCAAGAGAAGATAACTCTGTTTTGAAGATGTGGCGACTAGCGCACATTGGTTGACCTACCATGCGTTATCAGACTGCATGCGCCTTGGGGAACATTTTTCAAAACCTTGAACACAGGCGTATATCAAAGGTTTATGATCAGTAATGATACAAAAATTCCTACCTTCTAACATGAAACGAAAGTGAATTATAGACAAATAAATAGCAAGAAATTCCTTATCATAAGCACAGTAAAACTTTTGAGCATTATTCCTCTTTTTTGAGAAAAAAAGACAATGGCAAGTAACCGACTTAAATCCGAAACCACAAACATGGTTTGCTGATCCAAAGCAGTTACTTGGCTATAATATTTTGTAACTTAGGTAGTTATACACGACAGTACAAAGTTAGCCTCGATTTGGTGAAAATATAAACGAGGATTATCATGCCAAAAATTCAGAAGCCGAACTGCAATCTTATCAACATGACCCAAATCGGTCTGGTTACCACATTCAGGTTTCATTTTCACAAGTTGGTACACAAACAGACTAATATAAGTAAATGCAATACTTTCAAATAGTTACAAACTACAATGAAGTTATTTTATAATTTAAAAATTATTTATAAAATTCAAACACTTGGAAAACCATTAAATACTTTAAATACGTTAAACATTCAATAAATTAAACATGAAATATATTTAACTCAAGTATTTCCAAATGCCAGCCCCACAATCAGCAGATAAAGAGGAAAAACAAATCTACTCTACCGCCTTTCTACCAAGAATAGCGACTTCAATCTAGCTGCACCTCAAAGTTCCAAATTCACATCAATTCACCAGCTGTACCATGAGTTACCAGCTGTACCGTAGTCATACCACTGTAGAAGGAACGTCATCCAGTGGTTGAAATCGCTGTTCCGAGTCCGGGTCATCAGTTGTTCCGGCCGTACTTCACTCAGCACAGTCGGTACATTGCGTGGAAGATAGTGGCAAAGTAAAAAGAGTAAAGAGTCGACTTTTATTAAAAATATTGAAAAATGACTAGATATGAACTTACTCCTGGGAAGTATTCAGGAAACATAAAACTGACTAGTACAACATGCTGCTAGTAAGCCAAGTGAGTAATCAGAATAAAGACAGTCATATATAGCAATTTCAGGTGTCGAGGTTGGCAGTTAACAAAGATGAAAAGTTACATAATCGGCAATGGCACTGCATTGAATCAGTCTGATAAGGCGGCGCATACAGTCTGATAAGGCATGGTAGGTCGACCAATGTGCGCTAGTCGACACAAAGATATTTGTTTTCCAACTTTCTACGCCTATATAGCATTTTTAACGTTTTTGATCAAAATCGTTCGACACGGTTTTTAGCAATTACTGAAAAAGATGATTTTTTCAATGGCAACTACCTTATGCTCTACCTTATTTTGACGAAAACTTGAATGGTAGGTCCCATAGCCATCATATACCCGTTCACCAAATTTGAATATCTTAGTTCGATTCCTTCGAGAGTTATTTTGACTACGTACACACAGACAGACATTTTTTAAAACTACTTCTTAAAACCAGAAGCGATAAGTTCAAACCCAATGATAAAAGATCTTATCGAGTGCATGAAAAGTAAATCTGTATACACTAGTGAGGAATTATTTAAAGAATGCCCTGACGTAATGTTAAAATATTTACATAAACCTAATTTGGAAAGTATTATCAACAATTATAAATTGTTTCTTCTTAGGCCCACTAATGCGCGTGCTATACTCGAGAAAGCGTTTCTTGGACGGCAGGGAGATAGTTTCATTCGAATTTGGTCTTGGTTATTTTACCAAGGCATTGATCCTGGCAATTTTATCTTGGACCTTTGGAATATCCTTTTTAGAGCCACTGACAAACATAATGTCCTTTGCTTACACGGTGGTTCCAATTCCGGAAAAACAACCTTCATTAGACCCTTACTCGATGTTTTAAATTTCGGTGAAGTGGTCAATTTATGTTTCAAAATTGTGTAAACAAAGAAATCTTGATATGGGAAGAACCTTTAATAGGTCATGATTACGTAGAAATGTGTAAACGTGTGTTTGAAGGAATGACCACCAAAGTAGCAGTAAAGTTCAAGGCCCCTCAAACTTTATATAGACCTGTATGTACCTGTGTTAACATATGGTTGATTGAAAGTCAAAAGAGATATTGATTTGGAACTTGAGCAAGAATTCTAAAGCATTTAACAATAGTTGCAACAGAATGCTATCGCTATTATACCGTTACATAGTTAGTCTGTTTTTTTGGAATCGGGATGTTCCAAAACGTAGAGAAATTCTAAAAAAAAAAAAAAAAAAAAAAAAAATTAAAAAACACGATTTTTTTTTTACCGAAAACAATACTTTCATCAACCTGTGTTAACATATTGTTAATTGAAAGTCAAAAGAGATATCGAGTTGGAACTTGAGCAAGAATTCTAAAGCATTTAACGATAGTTGCAACAGAATGCTATGCAAGGATTTCAATGAAGTATTAATCAGTTTTTCACGTGTTATGTTGCTCAATTGTGACTCGGTTACTGATTAACTCGGCATTACTTTCGATGAAGCATGAAGCTAGGAAAAAAACTTCATCGTTAAGAAGATTTAGCGGATTACCAGTAATTTAATTTAATTAACAAAGGATGATTTTGTAACGAGTTTTTACCTTATTAATCATTTTTAAGTATTTGAAACATTGCTATCATTAGTTAAGCAATTAGCTGTTAAAATATGGCGGAAGTTAGGAAATTACGGATCAATCGAATAATGAGGAGTATCTATGATCCTTTTCTGTTAAATAACGCTATGAAGTAGAAATATCGAAAACTACTTTAATGCTATAGTCAGTTAAGTTTCATGTACCTTCAAAACGCGATTGAAAAAAAAAATTGAAGTAAGTTTTTCGAAATATTAACTTCGAACACAAAACAATTCCTCCCAAGTAAGTAAAGCTTGTGCTTGTTTTAGTTTTGGGATTTTAAATAATTAAAATTACGAGTTGCATTCACAAATGTAAATGATTAAATTCCTCTATTCAAAGCAAAATTTCACAAAACCTTATAAGTAAACTTGAAAATATGAGTTACACACGTATTTAATAATAAAGTAATATTTAATCTCAAAAGGCAGCAAACGACAATTATTAAAAAATATTTTAGCACATTAAAAAATAATTACAAATCTAGTCTGGACTAGATTTATAATTATTTTTAAGTGTGCTAAAATATTTTTTAATAATTGTCATTTACTGTCTTTTGCGATTACAGTTATTGTAAATTTGTAGCAAGCTCATTACAAAGAATTGTATTTATATGACCTCTTTCGAAGAAAAGAAGAAAATGCGACCCAGTAACAATCAAAATGACAGAAATTTTCAAAAAGCACAATTTTCTGTAATTCTGAAGCAAAAAATGTAAGTAGGATTCCCAGAAGGAAAAAGAGATTCAGAAAGCAAGAATTAGGTCGTATATTTTCTAATAATTTGCTCAGTGCCGATGAATTAGGAAGGTTGGAAAGGCCAAGTGTTGAATTGAATGGCCAAGTAATTAAATGCGTTGAGTTTGGCACTTCCTTTAAGACGGCTTATACTCCTCTAGAATAAAATTGAAGGACTGTCATTAGGTGGTCAATGTTTTTCTTTCACTGTTTTGTGAAGGAAGTTACTAAAATAATTATTGCACTTTTTGTTACAACAACACAAAAGATTAGTCCGAAAAGTAGATTAAAGAGCCAGAAGCAGAAACTAAAAAAAAAAAAAAATCCGTTAAAAATAGTTTATTTTAAGCCTTTCACTTGTCATTTGTGGAATTCCTTTGTAAAGATAAAATTTCATATAAAATTTACTCCAAATAGCTCCTTAATTATTTTTTACTACTGAACGATGGTATTTGTTATTTGAATTTCGGAACTTCGACAATTGTCATAGTAAAACAAATATATAAAAAGATTTCATTTACGCAATTTATTTATTTACAATTATTCTTACTAAGTTTTTCTCTAAAAGTAATTTAAAAACTGGTAGAGCAACTTAGTGAAATCCTAGAGTAAAATAATTTAAATTTGTTAAAAACACTCTTCGTTTTAAAATCCAAGCTGATTTTAGGCAGAGATAACATGTGAGAAAATAAACTCAGAAAAAAATGAAAGAGACTACTTTGAGATAACTTGGTATGATAATACTTTCATATATTTTACAAAAGTATATCGCAAACGATCAAAACATTTTGAAAGCGAATTTTAATGTTAAATAAAATGAGTAAAATTCGAGTGACATTCGGCACGCGAACTTGTTTTCTTTAATGGCATGTTACGAATACCAATTCAATGCTTTCATTCATGAAAAGCATCTCTATCTTCGTAAGTTACAATGACTTCATGATTAATCTTCAAAAGGGATTTTATTGTTTTATTGTTACGTGCCTTTCGTGGTCGGTTTGGAAACAGAATCGCAAACAGGTCAGTGACATTTCAGGCGAATCTTTTCGCCTAACACTTTGACAACGATTCGGATTATTAAAACAGAATCGTATATTAATGAGAGTGGTTCTAAATAATTAAGATACTGATAATTGAGGAAGTCAGGACAAAACACGACCATTTAATACACAGATCTTGTATGTTATTTCTGTATTTTATTTTTATTTTTTTATGATTTTTTTTTTTTTTTTGTGATATCATTTTCTTCCTTTATATAAAGCCAAATACTCTAACTGAAAGGTTAAGATCGCTTCTAAAGAATAGTTTATTTATAATAATACATATTCTTATCTGTTTAAAAATCAAGGTTACGAGAGGGGGATTGTGTGTAGAGAGGTACTCAATGTAGGAGATGGCTCGGCACTGATCCTCATTTCTTCTGTCCTACTTTAAACTTCAATAAATAAATGTATTATTGTTTTAATCCTGCAGTTCATTTTAAACTATTACCTTCATTATTTTCGATACATCATACTTAAATGGTTAAAAAAAGTTTCATTTGAGACTGTATGATGGGAGCAGGGGCGCAACTAGAAAATTTCTGTGGGAGGAGTTTTCAGTCATGCTCAAAAGTTTTCTTCAATATTTTCTCGAAGAAAAATATCTATGCAGAACTTTTTCATCCGATATTTTTCGTCTCGAACTAATGTTTTTGCATCCTAAATATGCCAAAATATTAAAATGTTTTGGTCCAGTATTTGAGTTATACAAAACACCCCAACATAGGACTACATTTTATCTAGATCCCATATTATCCAGAATCTTGATTAAATTCATAATTTTTTTTTTTTTTTAAATGTAATTGGAGATGGAGCAATATTTTTAGAAAAAACGTGCAAACACCAATATCATATCAGACAGACTGATTTTATTAGATATTCATGGCGCTTGAAGTACAAAAGCCATATGTAGCATTGAAACACTAATACAGCATTAGAAAAACGAGAATATCCATATTTTTACATTTTTATATGAGATATTATATCATTCAACACAAATGCTACGTAAATGAGAGTTTATAATTAGATATAAATGATGCAAAAGTAATGCATAATGTCTTTTGAGGTTATGGAATTAGCAAGTCCATTATTTATTTTAAAGTTCTTGTCCCTTATAGCTAGTTTCATGCAATACAGAGCGCTTACTCTGCCTAATTGGTGGTAAATTTACAATGTATTCTTTGAAACTATTTACAGGATTACAAAGTATAATATCGTATTCATTCATACGAAATCATCGGGTTGTTGGTGGTCCTAGGGGGTGGAAGAGGGGGGGGGGGGTCTGACTCTAAAAACCAACCCCCTGATGCGCGTCTGGATGGATATTCAAAATACGATTTATCACTAGACCAACTACCTACACAACCTTGACACGAGTTCTGCTTTCGAAATCAAGTTTTATTATATATCTCGGCAGGTAAAAGAATGTAATACCATATCTCACTGTGATAAACTTCCAAAAAAGTAATTCTTTTAAGCAATCATCTTAAATGAACACGGGTGTACTAGTGGTTTTTTTAATGTCAACAAACGGATGAATGTTAAAGAAAGCTAAAGATTTAAAAAAAAAAAAAAAAAAAAAAAAAAAAAAGAAGCCTCACACTTAGATGTTTATTACTCAAAACCTGCCGTTTGACCTGATCAAAAACGCAATTACTTAAATAAAAAAATTTGTTGTTGCAGGATCAAATATTATTAACCAAACTATTCAATAAATACGAAATCTGTTATTGTATCCTACCTTTTCCAATGTAGGAAACATTAACACATTTCTTTAGAACCAGTCTCTGTGTTTTAGAATTCCTTTTTTCCCAGAACTAACAACAGTTTTGGAAAAGTAGAGTTTATGCAGCCTAATTTTTGAAAGCATTACACATAAAAAAAGTGGGATGTTTCGATAGAATTTGTTTCCACAAGCGAAATAATAGCAATTAATTCAAAATGGAGGCATGTCACCCGTCTATAATGCAGTTCTTCCTTATTCGTAAAAGCACCCCTTCCCAGTGTAAATATAACAGTTTAAACTCCCGTTTTCCTAGAATTGGTAACAAAGCGTAATTAGTTGAATTATTTTCTAGAACAATAGTGCCTTAAAAGATTTAGGACATGCATCCTCGTATTTCTCAGGTGAACTTTTATATTGTTCTTTATGTAGCTACGCAATTAATTATATGTAAATAAACTTTAAGGATATTCAGAGGAATTGGTATTTATATATTTTGTGTGGTATTTTGTTACAACAATTTGTTTCTGGGAAATGAAAGTATGGGATTAAGAGACTTAAATAACAAGAATTGGTTGTACAAGTATTTTATAAGCTTCTCTGAGTGCAAATTGAGACCTTGTATTCCTTTTAGATGCTGCACGTCAGAAAAGGAAAAAACTATAGTATTAATGGAGCTTGTAATATTTTATACTTTGGATATTTGTGTTTACTGCTAGATGTATGCGTCATAATTATCTATAATTTTTGTGTTTCTAGCTTTACTAGTATTCTTTGTATAAAAATACAATTTTCTAAAAACGTATTTCGATTTGTACTAGTTAAATTCAATTTTTTTTACTGTGAAAATTGTCTATATAGTGTACGATATGTTGATATTATACAGTGCGTTGAAAAAGTTTTGACTTAATCAAACATGATGATTAATTTTTAAAAAGTTAAAACAATATGTATAATGCATGACAGTTTGGAGGAAGAATCAGAGTTGGTTGTCGCAGAAGTTGGCTTTCACAAATCTCAGTTTTCAGTCATTGATACCACAAAGTAGTCGGGACGTTTACATTATTATGAATACGTGTACATAGTTTCATATACTCTGTAGCAATTCATTTAGTTTTCTCGGCGTTATTATGCATCTGTAGTTGTTCATCTTTCAAAAAACAACTAGAAGTTGTAAAAAAAAAAAAAAAAACGCCTAGGGATGAAGTCTAATGATGTTTGTCGCCAAGCGGCCATGTTTAATTTCTTTGGATTACTTGTACACCATCAACTAAATTGGGAATATTTACTGGAATTTCTATCGGTGATCAGAACTGGGCAGGCTAGAATATATAGGAATAATCTCATTTCATATGCTTGAGCTACTTCGTTTCCATTGCACTAAATTGAGCTTAATTTTATAAAAACTTTAGCCTGCCAATTACTAATTGCCTATGGGGACTCCTCCCAATAATCCCAGTTTACTTCATTGTGTACAAGTAACCCAAAGAAATTAAACACGTCCGCTTAACGACAAACATTAGTGTTTCATCACTTTTTTCTACCTGATCATTTTACATGGCGGTTTTTTTTGTTTTTTATTAAGACATCTAGTTGTTTTTTGGGAGATATCAATTCTTTTTGTTGCGTTTGTTATGTTCTAAATGAGTAAAATACTGTCGATATATGTGTTAGCGTGAATAATCGTATTGTCACTCTAAGCGTAAAACGGCGTAACCGACAACACCGTTAGATTTATATGCGACTCATTGCATTGAGAGCGACAATAAATATCAAGATTAAATATTGTAGAGAGATTTAGGTTTACAATCCAAATCCTTTTCGTTTCTTTCAAGAAGAAATCCTTTCAAGAAAAAATGTTCATAATTAAAAGTATGTACCTACTAGTTATAACTTAAGTACAAAGTAAGTAAGTATGAAGTAAAAAAAAAATTGCATATAGAGGACTGCCAAATTTACATACGAATAAATAAATAAAAAATGTGTTTAAAAAAAAAATTCGATTTAAGTTTGAAATATAAGACTTGTTATTATTTCTTGCCGCATAGAATAAACTACTTTCAAAATGCCCCAATGAGTGGGATATATTTAACTCCATTAAACTTTATCTACTCGTTCCATTCCAATTAAAATAGAACGTAATCAATCAACAATTGACAGTAAGAACTTTCTCGTGGCATCGCTTACTAAAGAAATGGAATTTTTTGTCACGGAATAAACTGACATCTATCTACAACACACTAGAGAATTTATCACTAAATAAGGTCAAAGTTTGACAAGATTTGTGGAAGATCTGCGCGTATAATATAAAGACCTGGAATAAACTGTAATTAGAATAACTTAGTGACCCAGATGTAGAGTCAAAATCTTATTAAAGAGCATAAGTCCTCCGGTTTTAAAATGAAAAGTCTTTTATCTTCACGTTGCATTGTGTATGATAGAGACGGTTATAATATGATGGCTGGCTATGGTCAACTTCCCAAATTTGCACGATTCTCGTCTCTATTAAGCACCTTTCAGTTATACTTGACCTGAAATGGAAAAAGTTAATTGAACACAGCCCTATTTTAAGGAAGATTCCATACACCTTTTACGGGATTTATATCTGTTTCTGGAAGGAAAATCTGACACTTTAGTTCATTATTTTGGTCTCACAAAATTAAATATATTGCTTAAGGTAAATTTGTTTCCACTTAGTGATTAGAATTTCTATGGAGTAAATTACTCGTTTTGTTAGATTTTTTAATCAACCAAAAAAGCTTTTTACCAATTTGACCTGTATGTATAGTTTGGTATGTATGACCAGAGATTACTTTAGTGCTTCTGGCTCGATTTGAATGAAAGTTTTTCAAATTTTAGAAGTCTTCCGAGATAAGTTCCATTATTCTTAAACTTTATAGACCCCAACATCAAAAGAATTGCAAATTACTTATGTTTTTTAACCGTTCATCGGTGTCTTTGATCTGACTGTCGTAGGTGATTTTGATACCATAACTCTCTGACTTGAGTTGTATAAGGGGGATCGGAAAATAATCTCGTTTCAGCGCTTGTCGATATTCCTTTGTCATATATCAGCTCTTTGTGTACTTCAAAGTCGTGCCAAAGGCATTTTAAGCTTAGAGTGATTTGTTTATTAGAGTGGTTCGAAAAAAAAAAAAAAATTTGAAAAGCATTAATTGAAAAAAGTTGTTACCTATCTTGATACGAAAATCTGTAAACAAAAATTTAAAGACAAAAAAATGTATATCTTCCGAACACGCATTCACCTCAAAGTTTAGAGAAAATACAAAAAAAAAAAAAAAAAAACTATTTTTCCTATATTTGTTTAAGTTTCGTATATATTTAAAAGGCAATAGTTTGCAATGTGTTGTGAAAGGTTAGTATAGCACAGGAAAACCCTATTCGATGCATTTTTAAAACGTATATTAACCCCTTGCCTCCAGTGGAATGCATTTGAGAAAACGTACTGAGTACCCGAACTGAGTTCGGGCGTCACAGGCAAGGGGTTAATAGTTAAAACCAATATCTTTCAGTGGAAACATAGATAAAAAATTGAAGAACTCTGCAAAATTCCCCCTGGTTGATTTTTTACGTGTTGAATGTTCAATTCCTCAAGTTGAAATGAAAGTACTGTATACAGATCAATTATATTTTCTTGATATTTTTGCAGTGACTAGATCAGGTCAATGACTTGGTAGCTCGCAAACCCAATCCTATTTCACACTTCAGATGGCTAACAACAGAAAACGGAGAATTTAGACTATAATTGAGTGAATGCAAACAATCGGATGAATTCAAGCAAGTGGTATTCTTTATTTTAAACTTTTACATGCCACATTAATTTCGAATTAGAAAAAAAAAGTTAATTTTCTGAAGGACCTAAGACCACATATGAGGTAATTCGATTGTCTCGATAACTCCCTAAATATTTACTGGAAGTTTTAAACTCGGTTATAGAACGAAATACTTCCTTCCCTCAATCAAAAAATTGGATTTAGGCAATGATTTGGTACCAAAAGAGAGATGTAAGAGAACTGGGGCGTCGGGTTCTGAAATCGCGAGAATTTTCCTAGACAAAGACAATCAGGCATTTCGAGGCAATCAAACTTAACTTTATTGCCACTGATTGCGTGGACATAGTTAATTGAAATGCTTGTAATAGGACTTCTCTTTTGAAAAGGAAATTAACAAACGAACATTAGTTAGTAAAGACTGGCGCATCCGAGGTAGCACAGCTGTACTGGAGAAAACGGGGGAAGACTGGAAGTTTGTCAATTTCTGGCCGAGTATAGTTCCAAAATACACGATTTTTCAACAAACAAGCATGTAAAAACCACCACATAGTTTTGTTTCTCATAAATACAATATCCCAAATTTAAAACTGTGCATCAACATTTTAAAATCCCTTCTTTATTTTATCAAGAATTGGGCGGGATTGGCTAATATTGTTTCCAACGACCGATTCACAACGTTCCACATTGGGATTGGCCTATGTCTGACGAAATTGGCCATCGTTTCTGTGCTGCTGGAGAACACTGAAATCAGACTCAGGTGGCGCTGACGCCAAAGACGTTAGGACAACACCTTTTTTTTTTTCAAAGATCCATAATGTCCAAGGCACGTTCCATGTAAAACAATACATGGGAAACAAAATTTCAAATCTATTCTAAACATGAGTGTGATATATCAAAATTTTGATAAAAATCTCTAGATTAAAATTTATAAGCTAATCTTAGTTTTATTGAATAAAAATAAATTAAATGTATTTTGAAATAACAGATTTTTTCTTTGCATATAAACATAGTGATACTTACATCTTATAACATAATTTTTGTTAACATTTAAGAAAGAATTTTCGTGATTTTTGTGTGCATTCTAAGAGCTGATATCTTCCACTTTAATACATAATAAGCTTAAATTTGTCAAGGTAATTTAATAATTTATTTATATTTTTTAATAATTGAAAATTTTTATGTCACATCCGTAACACAAAAGATAAAAAGTTTGATTTTCTAAATGAAACATTAGAGTTACTGAAAATTGCTTTTGAGTTCTCTTAGTTAGACCTATTTATAGTCATGTACTATAGTAAAATTAATTAATTTGTCCTGTATTTTTTATTTTTTTTACTGGTGTGAAATTACGGGCTTCTCTGTGTGACAATTCAAGTTCTGCTTTTGTAATCAACTTCTAGATAGATCTGCAATTAAACAGGCAGACAATAACACACTGTAATGAAAAAGGATGTAAAAGTTTTAGATATAATGCACTTTTGGTATAACCTGGATCATTAATTACAATACTTTTAGAATATCCGATGTATGTGCATAGGAAAAAGATGTATATAATCACAATGTTTCATGATAAAATGTGTCTCTAATTTTATTACATTGCATAATAAATTATTAAATAAAATTCTATTGTGGGAAATGGCATCTTCGCTTGCAAGAGTAGTCAAATTTCGGGAAAAGTTAAAGTCTGACACATGCAAGTTAGGAGAGCATTTAGCGAAAAGATTACGAAACAAAAAATTAAAGGGAAGACAAGAAAAAGATTACATCACAGCCAACATAAGAAAGAATGAAGGTATTAAAACTTAAAAGACTAAGTGATAGAGAGGCAAAGAAAATAGACAGAAAAACAAACTGTCAATTAACGAATGCTCAGATGAGAATTATACTGAAGAGCAGGTCAATTCAATAGGATGATCTTACTAATCCAAGTGAAATTTTGGAAAAACAGTTTGCAAAACCAGGAAAACTTTACCCACTAGTCTTCGAAAAAGAGCTGCATTTGTTAAGAAACTTGTAATACAGGAGTTGCTGATGGCGCCAAACATGTTTCAAAGTGAGCCAGTATGTTTACACAGACAAAAAAAATTAAAAAAAAAAAAAAAAAAAAAAAATTGATAAAATAATTAATTTTTAATACAGGGTTGAAAGCTGTTAAGAGCAACCTGGAATGAAAGATGTCATGCCTGTCAAAAACAGAATCATGGGAGAATCAAATTTGCAGCAAACATACTACTCGTAAAACCTGCAATGCTTTTATGAAGGAGAAGTCAGATCCCTTCAAATTCAAGGAAGATCGAAAAATGCCAAGAATACTAAAATATTTTATGCAGAAATTTTGGATGTTAACATAGGCAAGTCAGAACTGACGCTCAAGTATATGAACCCAAGTGGAAAAATTATTGGATATAGATCGAAAATAATAAATCGTAATATGAAAGTATGCAATAAAGGTTAAACATCCCACTTTAGTAAACAATAGAGGCAATTTCCAGTTTCTATAAACAATTTACGTCATGGATATAATATTTCCAACTGCAGGTTAGTTGTTAAATGGGACAAGTACATTTTAGATTAGTTGTACTACCTATTACTATTATTGTATATTAAAAAAAAAAAAAAAAAAAAAAAAAAAAAAAAACATTATCAAAATAAAAATAGGCATATTTTACACTTTAATTATGGGAATTATCATAAATATATTTCATACAAAAGGCAATTGCATAGACAATTTTCTTTTGTCAAAAATAATTTTTAAATACAAGTCAACTGCATGTGAACTTGCACGCTGTCACACCCGTAAAACCGTTTTTAAAAAACTCCATCAGAAGATTTATCAATATAAAATTTCAAAACAACATACAAAATTAAAATTTCAACTCTCATTTTCATATAAAAAATATTACTAATGAAAAATTCATATCAATTCACAGAATATTGAAGGTGTAGTTAACATAGTTGATTTTTGAGGGAAAAAACTGTCACACCTGTAACGGGACATTTTTTAATTTTATAAAATGTAAGCAATATCTTGAGATTAATGAAAGTCGTCATAATCCTTCCCGTAGTAGATTGTTTTCTTTTTCTTAAAAGAAAAAATATTTCCAAATTATATCTTTCTCCCCACAGAGCCCTAAATATGTGCATTGTGTCACACCCTTAATAATGGAATTGGCCCCAACTTTTCTACAGAAGTTTCCTTCAAAGTGCATCACTGGGATAGAAAGCTCGAGAAAAAGTGAACCAAGAAATATATAATGTTTCGAAATTAAAAAAAAAAAAAATTAGGAAATATATATATATATATATATATATATATATATATATAAATATTTCCAAACTCTGAGGTGAGTGCGCGATCGGAAGATATTTTTTTTTCGAATTTTCTTTTTGCAGTTTCTTATCAAGTTATGTAACAGCTTTTTTCATATAATGCGTTTCAAATTTTTTTTTTTCAATCTCTCTATTGTTTATTTGTCTATAATAATAAAACAAGCTATATATGTCTGTCTGTGGCTCTGTGGATTTATAGAAACCTACTTAAAATTGGAGTAGAACTCTGAAATTTTCAGCATAAGTAGTTTTGTCCTTCTAATTGTATACATGTCAAACAGAATGTTAAAATTTTAATTAGTTCTTTTTTAATTATTTTTTTTAATTAATTTATTTTTACAAAGGGACTTCAAACAGAGAAACAGTTCTGAAATTTTCAACATAAATAGTTTTATCTTTCTAATTGGACTTTTGAAAAACATAGTTTTAAAATTTTAATTAGATATTTTTTAATTAATTTTCTTAATTTAAAAAAAAAAAAAAAAAAAAAAAAAAAAAAAACGACTTTTAATACGGCTAATGTTCTGAAATTTTCAACATAAGTAGATTTGGCCTTCTAATTGGTCTTGAAAAACAGAATTTTAAATTTTTATTTAGTTATTTTATAATTTTTTTTTAATTAATTAATAAATATTTTACTATACAACTTCTAATTGGGCTACACAGCTCTGAAATTTTCAACATAAGTAGTTTTGGTCTTCTAATTGGACTTTAGAAAAACAATTTTAAATTTTAGTTCAGTTTGTTATTAATTAATTTTTTAATTAATTTATGTTTTCCCCAATTACCAAGAAACCGTCTCTATCTCTTTGGATAAAAATCACTGTGATAACGCCTTATAAGGTTCTCTAAACATCCTCATCTCTGAAATTTCAATAGAAATGTGATAAAGGCATAATAAGAAATGATAATATAATATTTATCGAAAAATTAACACCAATTTTGCCATTCTTGCGGGATGTTTTTTTTTTTTTTTTTTTTCAATGTAATACTTATCGCCAAAAATATTGCCAAACTGGCCATTTCTTTTTTTAAATTAATGAAAATATGAAAATGAAAACGGTAAATTTCACCAATCCATGACAAATTTAAATGCAATGACGAGTAGTATTAAGTGTAAATGAAAGTTGTGTGATGTTCCATATCCCTAGTTTCATTTTTCTTTCTTGACTCTCTTTATAGTATTTATCACTTAGCCTTAAGTAACACAGATAATATAATTTTTTTTTTTACAAATTTCAGTGTTATTAACAAGTTTTCTTTTAGTTATGATTTATTTTAATTCATCGATTTTTACAGGTCTTCTCCGGAATGCACGATCTTTTAACAGTGGTTTTATAATTGTTTGAAACAAAACCGTGCATGAAATTGGCCTCTAAGGAACAAATTATAGTGATTTAATTGAAACAAGTTCCTTACTAAATTACTCACTTTTTTTATTATTTCGTATGAATACCTTTCTGATGAGTAACCTAATGAAACAGAATTGTTTAGTTTCAAGTAATGTTTTCTTAAGCTTCACTTTATTTGGGAAACATCAAAATAAACTTTTTCTTCTTAAAACGCTACATAATTGTGGTTTTAAACTATTTTTTTTTCTTTCAATTAAAAATAAATTTATGCCTATAACTAGAATCGCTAATTATAAAAAGGAGCCATGTCTTAGAGAAAACATTTAGATAATTAAGCTTTTTACATTTAGTCATTCATTTAAAAATTTAAAATTTATATGAAATGGAATTGTGTTCTATAACTTTTCTTTTTCATGTGTCATATTATAAAACAAAACTCTTAATTTTTAAGTACTTAAGTTTTCAAGTAGTGATTCTGGGGCATTTATCTAACGATCTACAATCAACTACAAACTATCTACCATCTACAATACTACCAAGATATCTACCATTCTACCAAACTATCTACCATACTACTAAAATATCTATCATAAAATATCTACCGAATTTCAAACTATATATATATATATATTTTAAATAAATGAGTAATGATTGTGATAAAGAACTTTTTCGTAAGATCTCTCTCTAAGAAGTAATTTATTGAAATTTATTTAAAATATTAAACTGAGCATGTATTACTTAAGTTTCAATGTAATGAAATCGTTGTTCGTTTGCACGTATTCTGACAAAGGTCAATGGATTGTCCCAAAGACCGGCACCGCAACCTTTCAACTGAGGAAATCGCATATTAACATAACAAAAGTGTTACCCAAGATCCAGCAACAGAAACCAAGTCTTCTGGCCCTATCCCATAAGCAGGTCAAGAGAAGGGCTTGGCCTGGACAAAAGCCATTGTGCAATCCATAGACTATTGTTTCCATTTGCCTCCACCATAGGAGTTTAAGGGTAACGGTTTCACGATTCCCGATATTAGTCCCTCTTTGCATTGCTTGGTTAATAGGCATCGCTCGATTTCACACTTCCGGTATCGGAAGCCTTTCCGGAATTGATTGCTCTGTTGTTTCACATCGGTTTATCTTTGAGATGGAAGCAATTAAGCAAATGTTTCAATCTATTTGAACATGCTTTTTATTTGCTACCGTTTGCACGTGGAAAATAAGAAACTTAAATGTTGGAGGAGATATTTCAACCTTTTTTTTTGTTTGATTCTTAGAAATAAGAATTATACTCTTCTGAATTAGAAATTTGTATTTTCTGGTTTTACATTCTCTGAAAACTGATTGTAAGATTCATTTCGTTTCTTTACTTTACTTTAAATACTTTATCTTAACTTCGACTTATTTTGACTGTAGAAGCAAATCTGAGGAGGTCTAATTTACCTGCTTGCAGTCATCCAATCGAGCTGAAACTTGTCAGATGAATTCGCTGTTCATGAGATTGCTTCATCAATTATTAGAGGCAAAAGAGTTCGATGGTTTTCTTCGAAGTGTTCAAACAATATGCACATTTAATTTAAGCTAAAATCACTTAAATAAATTGCAATTGTCCATAAAAGTTGGCAGAGAGAGACAAAAAAGATTTAAATATTCTGGGTTAGTTTGTTAACACTTTATAGCATCCAAAACCTAAGAATAGTTGAGGGAGTTAGAAAAGTTATGTTCTAAGAAAGTTAGCATATGCTTTGGCAACACCGTCCATTATTATTACAAGTGTGTTTCAAGATTTTGCGTTACAATCAAATTATAAAAAATATATTGTTGCGTGGACGGGTTCGAAAGATTTGAAGCCAAAGCAGATCAAAACTTTCAGAAATTTATTCCAAAATAACTCTTCACAGTTCTCTTACAGCTCCAGAACTTCTCGTTCTAGTAGACACAATACAGATCTTTTCACCTCAATAGAGCACAAAACAGCAGTTAAAAACTTGACAACAACTGCTAAATCACTGCAAAAGACAATGCAATGCAGTTCACTCACTGAGACTCGGTAATTCAACTCAACTAATGGACTCAGCTAACAACTAACTCAGTGACTCAAAATCAGTCAACTAACTCCATCACCCGCTCCCTGAGCTTTTATAGAAAAGGTGAACGTACGTGAACCTTCTTGAAACTCCTAGAGGTAGACATTTGGAGAACTTTCCAGATTGTAGTCGAAAAGTCCTATACATGTACATGGGGACCGAAAATGTCGCCAAATGGTAGCCAAGTTTGGCGACATTTGGCGATTTCTCGCCAAATTTGGCGACAAAAATTAGTCGCCAAAACCGTCGCCAACATGGCTCTATCTCGCCAATTTGGCGAGATTCCCATTACCATAATGTTAAATGCCCTGCCCCTTGAAACTCGCTTCCCAGAGTTAGCTCTGTAAAACCCGTTATCAAGCATCAAGGGACTCATTGCAGGGAAACAAATTAACGACGAACTATTGCATTGCCTTATGCGAAATGTACATAAATTTTACTATTTACAAAATTAACACTACGGAATATTTACAAATATACAAAATTCGTAACAATATATTCCAAAAAGGATTTTAGTATTTTAAATTTACTCTTAAAGTAGTTTTTATGACAGATCAAGTTGGACATTTTTCTAAATAAATTGCTGTGTTGAATAAATTATTCATTGAAGTTTAAATAATAATAATAATGATAGTAATAATTTTATACTTTACCTTTTTACTGGGTTTTACCTCGTGCAAATTAAATTGGGAATTAATTCTATTAACTAACTTATTCTTAAAGTGTCCACATTCTAAATGTCCAGTTAACTGTAATTAATTGTAAACATCAATTTATTCATCAGTCCGTATAATTGTTTAAACCTCTATCTGGGTTCATGGTAATTTGCTCTCTGTCGCCCACTATCAAAACACAAAGCAGCTACGAGGTTGTTGAACTTCTCACATTTTTTCATTCGAACTTAAAATACTACTTTCACCTTTGCCTTGTGTCAATAACTGAAGATTCGAAAGTAAATACTTTTTTATAAATTCCTTTCTTAATGAAAGTGTATTTGCGGGGAACGTGATGAGTTTTTCAGTAACAATAAGTAACCACCCTAAACTCTGCAACAAAATTAACACCATCAATTCAGTTCAATTGAAATCAATTTCATTCAATGGTTTAACACTAAAGATAAAACGTTTATTTTTTTCTCTCATAACAAGAGTGTCTGATGTGAAACTGAATAATTAAATGTCTATTCATCTTCTGTACACTATAAACCACGATCCACTCGATATATATATATATATATATATATATATATATATATATATATATATATATATATATATATATATATATATATATATATATATATATATATATATATATATATATATATATATATATATTTTGCAAATACTAGAGGGCTTCGCCCAATGCTTTCTAACG
The DNA here is from genome assembly GCA_963978545.1 of Linyphia triangularis. NCBI lineage: Eukaryota > Metazoa > Arthropoda > Arachnida > Araneae > Linyphiidae > Linyphia > Linyphia triangularis. The sequence goes on from OZ021726.1 coordinate 1,077,896, forward strand.
CACATTAACCCCCGAATGCCTCACTGTGCTCGGATTAGAGATCGCTGTGCTATCTCCAAAGAAGGCTTCGCCCCCTTCTTGGTTACCCCTTACCTTGACTGCGTATTATTGACACGAAACAAATTGATTAGCTTTGGATTGTTAATAATGCAGCAGGTATGTTAGTTATAGGCCGTTAGCTGATGTAAAGAAATATGAAACGAGTTGAAATCGTGTTACAATAGTTCATGAACGAGCACAAAAACGTGGTGTTTTTTCTAGGAGAAATACGTCAGCTAATGGTCTATTTTAACAGGGTGCACCGACGGGAAGATCCACCTGCTTCGCACCCCAACCAAAGTGAACAAAAAATCATCTTTAGCCTAACCAAGTGGTGCATTTGAAATAGCTGATGTCGTGGTGGTGGTTTCTGCATAAAAAAAAAGTTTTTTTGATGTTGAAGCTTGCCCATGTTAAAAGTACATGGTGGCCACTGATAAACTTACCAGATCTCCTTGATCAATTGAAGACGCCGTGTTTATCGAAAAATATTAAGGAATAATTCGAAAACCATTTATATGCCTTTAACCCTTACCAGTTATTTAGCATTATTCCCCCTTCCTATGGGCCAATTTTGCACTTATAACCATCAAACATGTGAAAAAGATTTTCACACTTGAATTAAAAGAAATCTTAACCAACAACAGAATTCATAGAAAAACCAAAGTCATACATTAAACGCCAAAGAAATATTGGTAAAGAAACAGTAAGAGACAACATTTGCACTTATAAAAGAATGAAGCATATGGAAAGGATTTTTGCTCTTGAATAATAAAAATTCATAATTAATATTCACACAAAAATCATTGTTATCTAAAATGCCAAATAAGATTCAACATTTTCATATCCTCGATCAATTGAAGACGCTGCGCTTATTGAAAAATATTAATGACAATTTCGAATACCATTTATATTCTTTTAACTAGATAATTTTCCATTATTCCTCCCCCACTTCCCCACGGGCCCATTTTGCAATACAACATTTAAACATGTGATAAAGATTTTCACTCTCGAATATTAAAAATTCATGATCAGCGTGGTCAAAATATTCAGGAAAAAATGTTCACCAACAGTTTTTTTTAAAAATTCCCTGATTTGACGCGAAATTTTTTCTAATTTTCCCAACTTTTCCCGATGTGTAGCCACCTTAGTCATGTAAGCTAAACAGATAATATGGTAATTTTTTAAAAATATTTTTAGCAGTTATGAAAAGTTTAAATTATTCTGCACATTAAGCCTTTGAATATTCAAAGGGGGCTTTGCCCCCAAACTCGCTCGCTGTGCGATCTCCGTAGGGGGCAACGCCCCCTCCTCAGTGACCCCCTACCTTGGCTGTGTATTGTTAACATTCAAAAAATAGAACAGCTTAGGATTTTTAACGCAATTACTGTGATTAACTCGTGAATTGATGTCTTTGTTTTGCCTCTCTACCTTCAAGTTGCCTGCTCGGTAACGTTCGTAAAACCCCGAGAATATCTATTGATACGCAAAACATCCCTTCAATTTATAATGTCTTAAGCCGCATCCATTAAATAAAACAAAAACAATTATCGTTCACACACAAACCTAAGTCAAATTAAACACCAAAGAAATATTTACACATATATAACTATAAATATTGGTATAGAAGCAATAAGAATATTGAGTGGGGGGGGGGAGATTTAAACAAAAGGCATCAATTCAATAAAAATACAATGGAACAACAACAATAGAAGTCACTCAAAAACGAATCTGTTACGAAATCACACACGGTTCTTATCAGAAAGCGCAACAAACCTAGATATAAAAGAGCAAAATTTTAAAATGTGTAATTAAAAGAAACTAATTAATGATTCAAAAGTGAAATATCGCTAGCGCATCTATTTTCGGGAGGTTATCGGATTGCCCTTTTACAAATAAATAGGCATTGATTTCAATAAGAACAAATTACTCAAACGGTTTGGGTATAATGATTATACTAAAAAAGGAAAAGAGTAGCAGAAAGGCGGCGATTGTAGATCGTCGTAGGTAAACAAATGAAGGAGTACATTTTTCATCAGATTGTGACGTCAAATCTAACCAGCCAACGATGGAACGTTTTGTGGTTCCACTGTTTTTACGATTTTTCTTCTTTGGGATTTAATTAAATAAATTGTTAACCGATATAACATACATATTCGGAAAACAGCTTTGGTTTCATTATTAAAATTTATTGCTTTTTACCATTTTTAAAAAATACGCAACTTCTCTATTAAATAATTAATAGTTTAAAAAAACTAAAAAACACGCTTTAATAGAAAGCGTGTTTTTTTTAAGTCGCATTACCCTTACCAGGATCTTCAGGATTAACGATTTTTCATATTCAGAGACACGGTAATGTTTTGTTCCAAGTTAAACGGGGTGTACTAAGGCATACACATGACTTAAATTTGAGACAAGCATGTGACTATTGGCAGGAACAATTGGAGAATTTTGTACACGTAACTAAAAAAATTAACTAAAAAAATATTATACTTTAACCACAAAAGTAATTAATAGTTTAAAAAACTAAAAAACACGCTTTAATAGAAAAGTGAACTAAAAAGTAGAAAATAATTTAAAATAAGTTTGATATAAGAATAGAGTGATTAACAAGAAATATTTATTTTATCATAAAAAAGAGTGGGGAGTTTTTTGAGATATTTTCATAATGGCTCTACTTAAATATTTACAACAATTGACTCAAGCACCTCATGCTTTTTTATGATAAAATAAATATTTTTTATTAATCACTCTACTCTTATTTCAAACTTATTTAAAATTATTTTCTACCTTTTTGTTCACTTTCCTGTTAAAGCGTGTTTTTTAGTTTTTTAAACTATTATTTTTTATTAAGTGGCTAGAACAAAGCACACGTAAAATACTTTGGTATAAAAAACTCAATAAGAATAAATATAATTATATTTGAACTGATAATTTCACTGTAAAAGTGTATGCAAAATGCTAAAATGAGAACTAAAATTTAGCCCAAATCAAACCATCCGAAACAGAAGTACATGACACCTCAACCTAGATGAAGAAGATTTTGAATCCGTCAAATTCGACGTCCAAAGTCAAAGAGTTGCCGGGGTTTTTCTACTTTTCATCAGAACCTCTAAATGTGGAAGGGTTTGATCTGCAATTAAGCCTCAAACGACTATTCTGCGTGCGTTTGTTCAAGAGGAATATGGCGTCCTCTGGACTCGGTGGGCGTTCATCACTGTCCCTTTGCATGCGCATAGTGGGCGTCTGCTATGCTTGCCCGCCAGTTTCATATGTGTCCCTTTATCGCAGTCCTTAATGATAGTTTTTCAGAATCGATGTCCACCCACTGTAGATAATGGTTTGGAACCCGAACAATAGGGTAAAAAACAACTGAATTTTGTGAAGTTTTTGATGGGGTTGAGAGCTTGGGCTCTCTGAAATCACCTACGCACACCTGCGTATATATTTTTTGGTTTTGTTTGGAGATGCAGAGTTAGGATGGGATGTTTTGAGATCCAGAAGATTTTTGCAGTCTTGATGATGTGATATGCTTTGTGGGTCATGCACGTTTGACTTTCACTTAAGATGCGATGATTGCAGTAATGTACTTGGATTAAGATTTATGTGTTCAGTTATGGCATGTGTAGATTTGGAAGATATTAGGGTTTTTTTTAGAGCTTGGAAATATGTTTGCAACTCTTAAAGTTAGCTCATTAAGTTTAAAATGTTTCAAGGATTCGTTTGGTGTTGTAAATACGCGTTGGTTTTTTGTTCGAAATCGGAATGCACCCTTGTGTTCAAAACTTAAGCGTTAATCAGGCAAATATTTTCTGAGTAAAGAAGCTTAGATACGGAAAATTCATTTCATTGAAACATCTTTCCGTATCCTAATTACAAATGAAACAACATACTCGCCGAGTTCAATCAAAAGTATGCTGTGAAGATGTATGCAAGAGAATGGAGTAGCGTGCTATTGTATAGAGGCCACTCTATACAATAGCACGCTCCAAAACAAATCAACTCAACAAGTAAACATTTTTAACAATTTATAAACCCTCCCAACTTAAGTTGTTACTTTGCACTGTATTAATGAGAGTTTGGTTAAGTTCTGGTGATTAAGTAGCCAGCCGCAACTTGAAAGTTGTCATGAGCAGTTCTCCATGCATTGATTCCATGCAAGACACAAGGTTGATGGCAAGTGGTGAGGTTAATGTATAAGAAGTGATTGTCACAGTTTCAGTAGTTTATTAAAAGTTATAGTATTATATAATATGTCATACATGTCATTTGACATGAATTTGAAACCAATAAGTTAACAGACGTGAATGAAGTGTAATTACATTAAAAAAAAATAACTTAATTATCTCATGAGTTTATTGAGAGGTCCGGAAAACATATTGCATTCCAAAGCAAAAACTATTTTCTCGCCATATTATATTTACCTCGTAGAATCATGCTCAAAATTATGTAGATGATCTGCTATTTAATATTTGTAATGACATTCCTTTCATTACAGAGTATATGTATGCAAACGTGTTTTGGTAGTGGAATGCAATACTTTTGATTACCGTACTGCGAGCGCGCTACGAAAGATAAATAATTATAAGTTATCATGTTCATCAGCGCCATGCAAGAATGTACTGATTGAATATTACGTTTTATTTTATGTATTAATATTTTTGGCATATTTTTTTACACCCTTGCTTTAGATGTATGTAATGTATTTCCCTTAGTACTTCTCTTTTCATTTAAGTATTTTCTAGTGTTTTCCAGAATTAGTGAGATGCGCATTGAATCTGGTTGAATCTTGCTTAAACCACTTCTCTTGCGCATCTTCAATCTGTAAAAGCTCAAGATTTCTGTTAGCTACGCTTTTTGCATCTCGAGACTTTACTCTTTTTCGTCTCGCCAAGCGACACACTGCCCTCCTCGTAGATGTGAATAAACTCTTGTTTATTCTGACACGACTTGCTTATTAAGACGGTCTGTACTACTGCATCGTTTTATGTACGACTAAAAATCATAAACAGCATGATGAAACGCCATGCATGTCATCTAATATAAATTTCAGCAAACATGATCAAAGATGTCGGGGATTTGTGTTATCAAGAACATATTAGAAATGAGAATACAGTGCAAGTTGAACACTTTTGTTAAGGGAAATCATACTTCCTATTAAATACCAACACTTTGAATTGTTTGATTTCTGGAAATGATAAAACGGCATACTACATTCTTTTATATTTACTACTAATATAAACTTTGTATTTTATTTTTCAACTGTGTTTTATTTTATAATTATCGGACATAAAGATGCGTCTTTAATGCAAATTTTCCCTGTTTAATTTGCTCCATTTTTAAAGTTTTACAGAAATACTGACAGGTGCTTAAATTTTGTTTATTTATGTCTCTTGGCAATGCGATATATTTGTAAGAGAAGGACCAAAAATAGACGTTTTTTAAAAAAATATTTTTTATTTTTGTGCTTTGCACTTTATATCGGTTATGATAATTTATTTTTCTTATTGGATTTTGTTTTAAAAATTGTGAATTTTCGTTTCTATTAAACGTTTGAGGGAATTTAAAATCTATATTTACTTTTAATGTTTAATAATTTTAAACATCATGCTTAATTCGGATATTGTTAGTTATTGAATTCGCGAAGTTTTACTACAGGAAATTTTACTGCAATCAGCAATTTTGAATTTCTTCTTGTTGAATAAAAATTAGCTTCCGCGTGAAAAGAAAATATTAAAATATGTCTTCAAACTTTACTGGAAATATTTCACAACGTTTAAATAAAAGTGTATTTTAAAAGAAAGCTTCCCTAAAGAGTTAACATCTATTAAGCTCCATTCTTTTTTAGATCTTCCAAAATTAATAATAAAAAAATTATTCTATGCGGTCCATTTGCACGTAAAAAATTAACTGTATGAAATGACACTACTCTGTTAAAAATTCTCACTCAATGTTGAGTCATCTAATGATGTAAAGCAAGCAAAAGAATTGTATGCATCAAACATAAACGCATATCGAAACGTATGACCATCAAAAGTTTATTTTCAGAAATTATTAAAAACCAAATTTTAAATTAAAGCGTACAGTTTTAAACCAATATTCCGTTTATACTGATTTAAAATGAAAATTTACTTTAGAAGCTAAACAATAAACATACGATTTAAAATTTATACATTTTAGTTTAAATGTTTGATATGTTTAGCGTTAATGAAATGCCAAACTTTTTATTTGTGTTTACAATTATTGTTTAACGTCCATTGTAATTTTGTTAGTATTGTTTCTTCACAATACCAATCCAGATATTGTGATTGATTCGAAATAAATAAGATTTTATGTTAGTTTCATTGATTATAATTAAAAAAAAAAATTAAAAAAAAAAAAAAAAAAAAAATTTTGCTTTTTTTTAAATGTCCTTTTAAACATATTGTTACGAATTTCTCCACTGAGGCAACGATGGCACAGTTTTCACGGTATACAAATATTTATTCTCTCTTCAGGAAACTCACAAAATTTATTCACAGGCAACAGTTTAATTATTCTCAAGCTTCAACACAAGCTTCAACAAAAATAACTTCGAATTCAGAGATTATACAAGCTCACTCCAATAGGTAAACAAAGCGATAAGCTTTCATCGAAGTCCAAAGTCAATCTGAAAACTTTCCCATTCTCCAGTCTTTTATATACAAGCGCGTGAGACATTCTCGAAATTTCCAGCCAATTCATCGGAAAAGAAATATCTCGAAACTTCTCGATTACTTTAGGTGTTGCCACCTTTTTCTAACTTGTATAATCGCTATTAATTACTAAATAAAATAGGATAAAAATAAATTACAATAGAATTTTGAAATAATACGTCACTATTTACAATATATACAGACAATTTGTGCAACAATATAAAAAAATTTTGTTATCTGGCTAAATTGCAAACATTATTTGATTGTTTTCATACCTCAGCTTTGCATATAACATTCATTTGTGTTTATTTTGACAGTTGATTTATAACGGGTCTTGTGAAAATACATTTTGTATTAGTTCTTCACACGCAATTCGTTATTTCAGTTCAGTTTTTTGTAAAGGGTTTGATGTTTCAAACAGTTGAAGGAATTTGCCGGAATAACCGGTCAAGAGGAATTGACATGAAACAAAAATTCCAATACCGCTATTTCATAATTATCTCATTAAAATACCATTCGATTGAAAGTTTAAGTTTTTTTTTTTTTTTTTAATTCTTTATATTGTTTCAATTTTTCTTGTGCATTTGTGGTGGAAATTTTTTCGCATGGCTTATTAATCCACATCGTCATCCAAAAGAGTTAAAACTCGTTGTCGACAACAATGCATTATCAAGTTTTAAGGGGTGGGGGGTGGGGGGAAGGAGGGGGGAATTAGATAATCAGCTTTGGTCCGATGTACAGTTTACCCTAGGCTTAAAGTCTAAGCCCATCATAATTTTATTTTTATTTAAGTTTTATAAAACATCGATACATCAATACAACTGAACAACATCAGCAGTTAGGCAGGCGTACAAGCAGGCGGAGGAAGCATGCCCCACACAATGTCTTTCCTGCGCATGCCTAAACATTAGGTGGAGGTCACCGGACTACACTTTTCACCAATTGGAAACAATTACCCTTGGGCTTAAGGCTCGGGTTAAAAAAAATTCGATCGTTTTCTTCGAAGAAGTCAAACACTATGCAAACTCCATCTGAGCTAAACATTTATGAAATAAGTTGCAATTGTACATAAAAATTGGCAATAAAGGATTTATAGTAAAAATATTTTTACTGGATCGTTAGTTTAGTCAATTTTGCATGTGACCTGCAAGATAGCTTTTGACTAACATGTCAGTAAGTATACAATTCCCATTGTCAAAGAACTGTGCCGTTTTACATACAATGATCTTTCCGGTTTGATATATCCATAATCGTTTATAAATGCATTTTTAATAACTACTTTTCCATCGTAACTCATTATACCATTGGTGTGGCATTTTCCTTGGTAGTTTTCAGTATTCCCGTAAGATGCAAAGATAGTCAGTTCTTGGTAAAAAAGGGCCTCGTGTGTGTCGCGTGGCGCCGTTCTAAACGTTTTATTCTTTTTTCAGCAGGTGGAGATTGAGTCACGCGTCACGTCTTTTTATTTCTTTTGAAGTCGAATACCGCCCGTTTCGCCCAAGATTTGTGTTTTGTTAGGAGTCTATTGACAGAGGCTTTTCTTTCAGAAAAAGTTACTATTTTCCATGTTATCATTTCCTGCATGAACCTTAAAGGTCGTGGGTTGTTATGGTAGGTGCAAAAGATAATTAGCGCGAAGAGCTGTATTCTTTCGCAGAGCTGAGTTAATAGTTTTTTGGGAGAAATGGAATATAGTAGTTGTAATTTAACAGTTCATTTACATTATTCTGTTATGCTGCCAGAAAAGTCTTGACGGAAATAAATTAGAGATTTTTTTTTTTTTTTTTTGTAATTCGACCTCACTGGTAGAAATGTTACTGGAGTTGCACAATATCTGACAATTTAATACGTTAACTGCGATATATTACAAGAGGAATCAAATAACACTATTACGAAAATATTTTATGCCAATTTATGAAGATACCATAATCCAAGTTTTTTATTTGGCAACTGATTGCTGCAGCAATGCCAGACCTGACGAGTGAGGATTTTGAAATATTACCTTTATCTATACTTTTTCATTAAAGAAAAACAGTTGACTGACCTTTCAAATGGAAAACGAAAATTCTTCTGCAATTAATAATGCTTATTTTCCAAGTAGAGTATTTTATATTTAAACAATCTCAATCTTCTATTGTTTGAAAATTTGTGATGATATATTTTTGTATTAGTATTTTAAGAAATTGTATAAAAGACGATAGAACAGTTAACCATACATTAAGGTTTCTATTAAAGCTTGAAGTGTAAAAACTTGTAATTGCTCTTTTTCTACTTAGAGTTAATTTTATACCTTGTTAAACACTAATTGGCTTTTACTGTCAATTGTCTAAGAGGCTAGAGGAGATTAATGTGTAAGTCGCTAGATAACTGGCGCTAAAATTTGATAAAGTGTTATAGCCTAAAGCTCTTTTCACATTATCCGACTTTTGTCGATCTACAAAAAGTAGGAAGACAATTTAGGTAGCATAAGCTTTCACACAATGCTCCTTTCACACTATCCGATTTCCGTCGGACGAAAAAAAGTTGGGTGAAGCTACACGTTCACACCATATGCACGTTTTTTCAATTACAAGTTCAGTTTGTGTTTGAGTGGTTATTATAGAGCTTACGAAAAAACTATTGTATTATGGTTATATAATCGCCACCGAAAGAGGCATCAACGTAAACGACATGTTTGGGTGCATCCTATCAATAAAAGAAGAGAGGAAGTGGGGTTATTTTATACTTTGTTTTGAGGATTTACGTAAAGCTGAAAATAAGCTTTTCAATTATTTTCGAATGCCCATTGCCTCCTTTGGTGAACTACATGAAAAACTCAAGGATGTCCTTCAGCTTCAAAACACGCAATTTAGGAATTGTATACAACCAATTGAGATGCTGGGTATTACATCAAAGTAAATATAAATAGTAGTAGTGTTATAGAACAATATAAATATAGTATACTTATAATATACTCTATTCGTACAAGGTGTCCATTAAATGACTGACCCATGTTGAACTTAAATGCTAAAACACAATTTTGAGATAAAAATTAATTGTTCAAAACTTACTGTTTTTCTAGTACCAATACAGCAAACGGTACATTCCTATTTTAATTATTCAGGTATAAAAATTTAATGGGGGGGGGGGGGGTAGTCATTTATTAGACACGATGTATGCACCCTGTATTTACTTGTACTACACTCGTGGAATATGTTATTAAGGTGTTGTAAATTGAAAGAAAAATAAACTCAACATGGAATTATTGATGAACAATGTAATTATATAGCAGGTAATTTTTTTTAAATAATGAACCAACACATAATTATTTATTTGTACCAAAATCAACATTGTCTGCCAGTGAGGATGCCACTGAAGTTACATATATATTTTTCTCGCTTCCTGGAGAGGTGAACCCACAGAAATAACGCGATAATATAGATTCCTGCTCACTTCTTTTAAAACTGTGAAGTGGTATTTCGTGTAGTAGCGGTGCTTGACTATTTCCACATGTAGATGGATGAGATTGGTTTGGTATAGGCATTTGCACGTAACTTCAGAGGCATCCTCACTGGCAGACAATATTGATTTTGGAACAAATAACTAATTATGAGTTTGTTCATTATTTAAAAAAAAAATACCTTCTATATAATTACATTGTCAATCAATAATTTCACATTGAGTTAATTTTTCTTTCAATTTCCAACACCTTAATAACATATTCCACGAGTGTAGTACAAGTAAATACAGGGTGTAGTACATACATTGTGTACAATAAATGACTGACCTCCCATTAAATTTTTAAACCTGAATAATCAAAATACGTTTAGAAATAGGAATGTACCGTTTGCTGTATTAGTACTAGAAAAACACTAAGTTTTGAAAAACACAGATGTTTGCCAATTAATTTTTATATCAAAATTGTGTTTTAGTATTTAAGTTTAACAAAGGTCGGTCATTTAATGGACACCTCTTACGAATACAGCATATTATATGCATATTATATTTATATTGTGCTATAACACTACTACAATTTATATTTACCTTAATGTAATAGACAACATTTCAATTCGTTGTATGCATTTCCTAAATTGTTTGTTTTAAAGCCAGGCCCTGAAGGATATTCTTGAGTTTTTCATGTAGTTCATCAACAGAGGTAATGGACATTCGAAAATAATTGAAAAACTTATTTTCATCTTTACGTAAATCCTCAAAGCATAAAATAACCCCACTTCCTCTCTTCTTTTATTGATGAGATACACCCAAACATGTCGTTTATTTTGTTGTCTCTTTCGGCGGTGATTATATAACCATAATGCAATAATTTTTTCGTAGCTCTATAATAACCACTCAAACGCAAACTGAACTTGTAATTGAAAAAACGTGCATATAGAGTGAACGCGTTGCTTCACCCAACTTTTTTTCGTCTGACATAAATCAGATAGTGTGAAAGGAACCTAGTGCGAAAGCGAGTAATACCGAAATTGTCATCCTACTTTTTGTCGATTGACAAAAGTCGGGTAATGTGAAAGGAGCCTAAGATGCGCCTACATGTTTAGGTACCCCATTGAACATCATTCTAAATTTTTTATGGAATGTGTAGAAAAGATGGTAGATTACGAATCCACTGGTCTGCCGTGACTAAAATGACCGAAACTGGTCAAAAATCTACTTTTAATGAGTTGAACTAAATCCGATAGCCAAATATGTCATAACTTGCCAAAAAATGAGCCCACTTTTTCATCTGGTTAACCAATCGCACTTTGATTTTCAATGAAGAATTGCTCAAACGATTTCTGATCTGTAGGTTGGAAAACTTGCATATTTTAAAAGTACGCCAAATTGGCGATATCAGTTACGTCACTATAGTTACGTAATATTTATTTCCAACTTGACTCATTTTTAAAAGATGCAACAAAGCCGTCGCTAGGTATCTGAATCGTCTGCATCCTTCTTAATTGAAAATTAAAGAATGAAAGGTTACCAAATGAAAAAGAATGCTCATTATTTGGCAAGTTATGGCATATTTGGCAATCGGATTTAGTTCAATTCATTCAAATTCGAGTTTTGACCAGTTTCGGTCATTTTTGGCAAGGCAGACCAGTAGATTCGCAATCTACTAACCTTTCACCACATTCTATAAAAAATTCAGAATGTTATTCGATGATTCCTTTTAATTTAAAAAAAATAAATCATAATCATACCATTTAAAATACTTTTTCAATGTGAGGATGAAACTGAAACGATTAGCGTGACGGATACTACATCATCATAAAACGAAATGAAAAATTTCCTATTTGAAATTACGGTTCTATAAAAGGTTTATTTTAAAATGCAAAAGTTTCTTAAATAAAATAGTTTTTAAAGCATTTTTTTTTACAACAAAAAATACCGATTAAACTGTCAAAAAATACACCTGTTTGCGGAAAGAAATGTAGTTATACTCTTGAAAAACATCTTTGTGCAGAGAAAATCAAAGTTAAGCTAGTCATTAAATGTTAAATTTAATACTCAACAATTGGATAGCAAAAAGTATCTTCATTATTTCATAAATAATTAAAAGCCAGAATTTCTTAAGAATCCAATGGTGAAACAAAACACGTTTTGTATCTCCTGTAACATCCCTTGAAGGCTACACATCTATGTTTGTTTTAGGATTCGCGCTTAATTATTTTACTTCTCTTAAGTTTCTATCGGTAAACTAGCCTATTTTCTAGACAATTTTTTATTGTAATGCAATACCTCAAAACTCTCAAAATTTATTTATTTTTATCACTTTTAAAATCTTCCAAATCTGACATTATCGAACATGATATTTCCAGCTTAATTAGACGTTTCATTTTCACTAATTTAAGTTGTGACATTAATATCAGTTGTTAGCAGCAATATTTTCTTTCACTTTTTTGAAACTTTACCTTGAAACTTCCATCTAAATTGATAAGGATGTCTATAAAATCGTAAAAATCACAGGATATTTTTTCTTTGACAGTATAGATGTGTGTTCTATAGAAATATTATTTTTTCTTTAATTTTATCAAAAAGTATTTTTAATTGTATGATTCAATAACACTACAATTTTTTTTTAATTATAAAAATTATAAAAAAATGGTGTTTTTATTTATATAATAGCATAATTTTTTATTTACAACACTATAGAGAAGCAACAGAATTTTTTACTTTTCGAATTAAAAAGATGAGCATTTTGAAGCTTTTGAAAATATCAAAAGATTTAAAATATTTCGCAAAAAAAATACCATTTTCTGCGTTATCGTTTTATTGTATAGATAACGAAAAACCATACAAAACATTTAGGTGAGTTGAAAAATAAAATTTGATTATGGTATTTTGCTAATATTAAAATATAGTATCTATCTACTTTCTCAGAAATAGTAATTTTATAGTTCATTTGTAAAAACAAATTTGAATTTGAAGATCATCAACAGTTTCAAGGCCCAACACGGTTGGTCCAAACAAAAATAAAATACTGAACTAGTGTATAGAATAAACAATATAAAATACTGAATATAGAGAGTGTTTAATCGAAAATACTGAATTTGCAGGATACGTAATAGAAAGTATCGAAATTGAAGAACGCCTAATAGACAAAGTATACATAATTAACCCGATATAACTATGCATCCTAATATTATATAATATTCATACACTTCCAGTTTAGCGGGCTACAGATGTTCCCATAGTATAAACTGCTCACCGAAACGTTAGTTTTTGCATGCTTCTATTTATTAATTAAAATATTACAATTCTTTACTTAAGATACATTAATTTGCTTGAAATTGAGGGAATATAAAAATGTGTGTTTTTAATTCGTAGTCTGCGATTTCGAATGATTAGTTACAGAGTAACACTGATTTAAATTTAATTAGCTAAGGTTAAGTTTACAAAATTGTGTTGTATCTAATAAAATCCAGGATCCATGAAAAGCACATACAAACACAAAAATCTTAATGGCTTACTCATTTCTGCTTTAATAAAAATAATCACAACTCTTCTTTTTATCTACCTTCATCTTGATTGGAATCCAAGGTTGAACTTTCCCCTTTAGTATGACCCAACTCGAAATAGTATTTTTGTAGCAAATAATAACAGTAATTCCTTTTGAAATGATCGACAATAAAGATAGTAATTCGGAAGATGTAGACGTTTTGAGTGGCCTTGGATCGGATCATAAACCTGACCATCAATGCCTTTCAACTTACCTTCACCACTGGTTTTTCTTTCTTTTTTTTCCGGTGACGTAATTTAAAGTTTGCATGAAAAAAACTCGTAATTATGCTTTGTTCTTTTGACTGAACGCAGCTAATAGGCGTGCCTATTCATTAATTGGTAATTTTACCTTGAAACAAACGATGACATTGTGACATAAATAAGACGGCTTTTTTAGCATTAGCACAGGAAGCTATATGTTCTTTTCTGTCGTTTTCCTGGGCTTTAGTTTTCACAGCTGAAACTTGAAACTGACTATCCATTTTGCTGTCAAAAATGTCTCCAACTAGATAAAATTTGTGAAAATACACACATTTTGCTCAGCCCATCAAATTGACTTTTAAATATCAAAACACAAACAATTTGTTTTATGACCATCCATTTTAAACTGCTACGAAGTGATCAGTATTATAGTGAACTTGAAAGATTTACATTTGTCAAGAATGCTTGGGTATGTATGAACTAGCAATGCATCAAATTCTATTTAAATCATCCAACTAGTGTTTGCACGTTAATCCACTTTTAATGTCATGGACGTGCTAACAAACATTGTTGCAGTGATTATTGACCTCAGGATACAGGACACTAAATTTCAATATGAATTTACACTTAAAACTATGATCCCAAAAGACGGTTCCATTCAATAAGTAAATTCTACTTTTAAAATCCCTCAACACGAGAAAAAGGATTAATTTCAATTTGCACAATGCAAAGAACGTAAGGAAAACGGAAAGAGAAGAAAATAAATTAAACTAGGGGTGTGGAAAATCGCACAACTTTCAATTACATTGTAATACTGACGTGGATTTGTGCCATTTATCGTTTTTATATTTTCAACATTCATTTAGCAAAAACGGCCAGTTTGGAGATATTTTTTGCGATAATTCTTGTATGGATCTTTTCTTAAAAAAAAAAATTAAAAAAAAAAAAAAAAAAAAACTTCGCCAGAACGATGATTTTGGCGATATACTTTTCGATAATTCTTAAACTATCCTTTCTCATAAGTGAAACTAGGGAGAGAAGGAAAAACGATCGTTGATGAGGTATGCTCAAGGAAAGAGAACTCTGTGTTAAAAACATTCGTTTCTAAACTTTTAACGCCATTAAAGCATTTTCACGGGAATTTCGGACGTGGGGATGTTTAGAACTAATTAAGAGGCATTACTACATTTAGCAATTACTGGAAAACATGATTTTTACAAAAACCTTAATAATAGGTCCCTGTGTCCACCAAATTTTAACATCGTGGATCAATTTGTTCGGCAGTTATGGGGACCACAGACACACACGCAGGCATACATTTTTTCTATATCACTTTTTTGAAATTAGGATGTTCCAAAACGTGGTCCTATGTATACATATGGGTAATTGAAAGTATAAAGTTTTAACCTCCAGTTGTTTGTAGGAAGAGGACAAGGAGGGGGGGGGGGGGCATTGCTGAGCTTTAGGAGACTTCTCGATAGTTACTAACTTCAAAAACTCGATAATTACTAACTTCCATCGTTAATACTTATAAACATTACTGTAATTGATCTCAAATTAGAAGTGTTTATACATCCTGGCTTACGTTTCATTTTAGACTCATGTCCATAAATTAAGGATAATTCAGTTTTTCCCTAATAACTTCTCAGTGGAGTAGCATAGACACTTGAAATTTACTTCAAAGACACATCTTTATACAACAAAACGATAATTAAAACAACTCAGTCGCAGAATGAAATGCAAAGTGTACAGCGGGGCATATGCAAAAGAATGGAGTACCATTAGTGTGCAGTTGTACACATGCATTGCATTAAAAATCACTCAACACATGGAGTTGACTTTTAGTGTGTGATATGATCTTCCCTGTCATCAATATTTACTTGGTACAGTATTCTCATACTTAACATGAGTTACTTGATGAATTCTAGCGCATTAATTGCTCGTTCCCTCCTTTTGAAATGTTTGCAAGTGAGGGAAAGTTCCCAATGCATTAAATCTTTACACAATGAATATCGTAGAAGCGTCCCACACATGTTTGATGAAATTTGGAGTAGAGGAGTGATCTGGCTTACTTATAGGGGCGATACTAATATTTTTAATCCTTTATCCAAAGCAAAAGTGGAATAAAATAAACCATAACTATCAATAAACGCGATTTTGAACTGATATTTCACAATTAAAGACGTATCTAAATCAAGTTAACGTAATTACAATAAAAAAGTGGAATTTAATTATTTTTTGCACTCTTGGGGAGCTTATTAAACAAATTCAACAAATTAAATATAAAGACCAAAACTCTTTTCCCACCAAATCATTATCTTGAACTGGCATTTACCATGAAATATCAAGTTCCCACCTTTCTACAGATCCTCTGATGTCCAATATTACTCATGAGACTGACAAAATTATTTTCAGTAAATAGTATCTGATGTTAAAAAGATTTGGTCTTTGGGGGCAGTATGTGACTTGGTTACATAAGCTACCCAAGAGACCAAAAGATAATTAAGTTCCACTTTTTCCCTATAATTATGTTAACTTGATCTAGACAAGTTTTTAATGGTGATATATCGGTTTCTAAATCGTATTTATTGATACTTATGGCAAATTTTATTCCGCTTTTGCCTTGAATAAGTGATTAAAAAATATGAATATCACCCCTATAAGTAAGCCAGGTTACTCCTCTAATCGAAATTTCTTCAAGCATGTGTGGGACGCTTCTACGATATGAATTGTGTTAAGACTTGATGTATTAGGAACTTACCATCACTTACAAACAGTTCAAAAGGTGGGGCGAGCAATTTAGCCACTACAATTCATCAAGTAACTCATGTTAAGTATGAGAATACAGTGCTAAGTAAACATTGATAACAGGGGAGATCATATCTCACAGTAGAAGTCCACTCCATGAGTTGAGTGATTTTTAATGTAAAGGCATCTGTACAACTGCACACTAATGGTACTCCATTCTTTTGCATATGCCCCCGCTGTACACTTTGAATTTCAATTTGCGACTGAGTTATTTTAATTATCATTATGTTGCATAAAGATGTCTCTTTGAAGTGAATTTCAAGTGTCTATGCTGCTCCACTGTGAAGTTATTAGGGAAAAACTGAATTATCCTTAATTTATGGACATGAGTGTATATTACTAGTGGCACGAGCGCGCCCTGCATATTTAAATTTGCTCAGAGATCATGCTTTTTAGGAAGTTAGTCAGAGTTAGATATTATATATCTTGGAGATTCCTTAGGATTCCTCAACGTGTTTAAATTGATATTTGTTATACTTTTCTATAGTGCCGCCAACTATTGTATACCATCACAACTTCCCAACGTTTGGACTATTTCTTTTTTTTTTAAACTTCGATTTTTTAATCAAACGCAATGTGCAATTGTAAATCAACTATTAGTCAAACGACGAGGTCATTGCTTTTTGATTGGTATCTCATTTATCGATTTTGATTTTGTATAAATGGTGAAAAAATGTCCGTCTAGAAATAATGTATAAGATTAGCAAAAGGACTGCAGTTTGAAATAATTTTTGGGGGTAACTTGTCCATTTCAGGGTTCCCACGGTCCTTGAAAGTCCTGGAAAGTCCTTGAATTTTTTTTAATGAAATTTGGTCCTTGAAAGTCCTTGAAAAAAGGATACGGTCCTTGAAAGTCCTTGAATTTTTAAGTGACCACTGATAATTTCCGTTTTGTATTTTTGTGTCTAAAGTATGTAATTTTCTGGTCCTTGAATTTTCCTACACGGTTTCCACAGATCGGAAAAAGTCAGGGAATTCAGCATTTCGGGAATTATCAGGGATTTTGTCAAAAAGTTTACAGGAATCAGCGAATTTTCCGAAATTAAACTGAGTCTTTTAATTTTGTTAATTGAAGATACACTGCTAGCAAAAATACCAAAAACAATTTGTAAACAAATTATAAAATTTTTTAAAAACTCAAAATATGGCAGAATCGCCAATGGAATGACTACTTTCCACCTCATTTTTCCGTTAACGTTATAGCCTCTATCGGTATTATTTACGTAGGTATCTGGTCATTTTTCTGAACTCTACGGTGATGAAAGGGCCGATATTTTCGTGATTATTAGAGAGCGCTATGGCCGCGAATTACATTCTTGCGTGCTACTTATTTTCATGGTGGTGATCAAAGACTGCACCTGTTAGCCATGGTACAGTTCTGCTGAAGCATGCATTTCAGCTCTTTTTTGGCTGAAATTTTTATCATTCCTGAGACCGATACAAACCTGCATTACAATATTATTGGGTTTACTTGCTTGTCTGACAACCAGTGAACCTGCATACGTTCAGACTTCCCTAAACTTCTGATGTACTGACCACTTTTCTTGCAGATTGCCAGCATTTATCTCTGTTATTTATGTTGGTGTGTGGTGGCTAGTTTCGTCGAACTTTACACTGGTGTTAGTGCTATTATTACCGAGATTTACGCTGCTAAGACGAGAGCTATCACCAAGATTTACATAGTTGTGATGTTAATTTTAGTCCCTATTAGTCACTATTCCGATGGTTTGAACTTCAAAAGTTATCGCTATCGGCGAGATTTGTGGTTGCGATTGTCAATTTCATAGATTGCGACGTCGATATAATTGACTCTGTTTCAGCGATACTAACGATATATTGGGTACTAACATTGATATTTAAGTTGGTGTGATAGTCATTTTTGCCGATTGTTGCCTTAATGCAGGTATGTGATTTCTTCCGCCGATCTGCGGAAAGAATCAAAGAAGGAAGGATTTTTTTTTTATTTCATATTCGTCCACTTCTTAAAATCTTATTTTTCCGTTTATCAAAGTTTTCCTACAATTTTCCCATTGATCTCGCTGAGATTAAAATTGACTGACAATCATGGAACCTGCGTACGTTCAGACTTCCTCTATCACTATTCTCCCCTTCATTTTGCTGAGCGTTATGCTGATGAAATGGCCGTTATTCCTGTGAATAATGCCATCGTTATCGCTATTATTACGTTGCTGTGAGATGCTCATTTTCGCAGGCCTTACTCCGATATAATAGTTACTGACGTTATTGTAGAGATTTTCACCTGTCGGACGTAATACAGTTCAGCTAAAACGCTGTTTCAACTCTTTTTCTTTCATTTGAAATTTCTATCATTCCTGAGCTCGATACAAATCTGCATTACGATTTTGTTGGGTTTGCCTTCAAATTTGACAATCATCGAACCTGCTTACTGTGCATTTTGCTTGCACCGGTATGGCAATATTTGCCAATTGTTGGTTTAATGTATTTGCTGAGATTTGCGCCGGTATGCTGGGCGTTATACCGATATTTACATTGGATTAGTTTTAATTTTCACTTAGGTTTAAACCGTTTTAATAGTAGCTATTGGTGAGATTTGCAATGTCATTTTAGTTTCATTCGCCTGGGCTTCCGCCAATGTGAAAGCTGCAATGTCCGTGATTAATGTGTGTGTGAGGATCGTTTTCACCATTTGGTTTGAGTCAATGCTGAATGATTAGAATTTTAATTTAATTTTGCGCCAGAAATTAATCCCAACTGCCAAATTTTACTGTGTATCCTTATTTAAAATTATAATCTTAACTGCTGTTGAATTTAAAATTGTTTATTTTAACATGAAATACAATTTCACATTTTAACTATAGATATAAGTAATAGTTTAAAAGTTAAAGCAATTTTTTTTATTTATAATATTATAAAATTAATTGTATTATGAAATTTTTTTCATTTTGTAAAATTTTGCCTGGGTACTGTACCTTAACAGTGGCAACAGCTGAACTTAAGCAAAAAAGAATATTGCCAGGGATTAAATTGAACAATTTGGACAACGAAATTATGCAAACTGAAAATGGTGTAACTCCCCTAATTCCATCTACAATTGAAGGCAGTTTTTTTTTAAATACACAAATTGTTGTATAATATTTTTACCAATTTTATTTGAGGCAAAAAACATAAAAAATTCACATTACAAAATGTTTTTAAAGTAATTATTGATTTTATAAATTTTTATTAGAATTATAAGTTTTCAGAAAACAAAAATAGTTAATATATAAAGTATTTTGTTGAATGTTTCATCCACTTTGACATGATTTATGGTTTGTCTTTCCCTTTAAAATTTTACTTAGAAAACCGCTTATTAAATCTGAAATTTAATACTAGTGTCCTCTT
The DNA here is from genome assembly GCA_963978545.1 of Linyphia triangularis. NCBI lineage: Eukaryota > Metazoa > Arthropoda > Arachnida > Araneae > Linyphiidae > Linyphia > Linyphia triangularis. Next base: position 1,097,965 of record OZ021726.1, read on the forward strand.
TTCTTGAGATTAGACTGTAATGGGAAGGAAAAAAAAAAGGGATTTTAAAGTATAAGTGCACATGCACAGTACAAGTACACTATACATACACTGCACTGCACGGATTAATTTGCTGTTTGCACCATAATGATGTACAGATAAACAGTACATAATTCATAATTATTTTTATGATGGTGAGTTTGAATGTTCTTTTATTTGAAAGTTATAGTATATGTATATTTTGTTGATGACTTAATCAGGGGAAACATTGGATGTTACAGGGGATTTCAAAATAACTTTTTTGCGGACACTCTGTTCCAAAAAAGGTCCTTGAATTTTCTTAAAAAGGTCCTTGAATTTTCTTAAAAAGGTCCTTGAATTTTCTTAAAAAGGTCCTTGAAAGTCCTTGAATTTTTTTCTTCAATAAGAGTGGGAACCCTGCATTTATTTATTTTAAAACTCCTTATATTAACTTCGATTCTGTGTGTTGGTTTGTTTGTCGATGGGAGCTAAATTTGCGGAGGCCTAATTTACCCCCTTGCTGTCATCCAATTGTTCTGAAACTTGGTAGATAGTTTCGATGTTGATGACAATGTATTCTATCAAATTTTGGGGCTGTTAGTGTCACTAAAAGGTCGCTTTTACGGAATACTAATAAACCAAATATGCGTCATCCAATCGCGTTATAAAATCATTAAACCAACCATTGTTGAAACTCTTTCCTGTTTCCAAAATGTACTTTAATTAATAAGTAATGAAATTACTTTAATCAGAGTAAATAAATGATGTTTGGCTGGCTGGCTGTTTTCAGATTATCTGGCTCCGTCAGCAACACGAGGGCTATAATGCGCCGAAACATTCGTTATTAGACAACAGAGATTAAAAGAAGTGCCCAAATGATGTTTGGATTTGAAAGAATAAATTAACGGTCATTTTTAATCAATAAATCTTGAAACATAGTTTGCAGCACATTTTGCTAATAAAAATGTTTTTGGTATCGGCGATGTGTTAAAATATACAAAAATTGACGATGCATGTAAAGGATTTTTTAAAACCTCTGTTCTTATGGAATATCTTCTATTATGTACAAACTGTAATGCTCACTATATAATAATTACCACGCAATTAACTGTTTCCCTGATAAATATTTCAGAACTCGTTTTAGTTTACATTGCACCATCTTTTATTTACTGTTAAGAGAAGCGAATAATATATCTTTTTTATACTTCTACAAACTTTCCAAAAGTAGATTTCCAAAAAGAACTTTTCTCTTGTTTAAAAAGGAAAACTTTTCAAATGAAATATTGAAATTGTAAAAAAGATATCAACATAAAAAACAGTCAAATACGAATACTCATACGCAGATTGTTTAGTGTTCATTCAAGTGTTAGTAGAAAAATAAATCCACACATGTTATAAATTTTTGAAATCCTCTCATCTGTAGCTTTCATTTAGTATCAAATACAACGTGATATCAAGGGGAAAAAGTTGTTTTCAAACTCGAAAGCAATTGTAAAAATAAAATTAAATAGGAATATTATGTGTCTATATTTGGGTATGCAGTAACTAGTTGTGTGACAAATTTTCGTTTTTCTAGTCCAAATAGCTCCCGCTTTATTCAAACTTTTGACGTTTCAAACAGAAAGATCGGTCTTGAACTTGGATTTTGGAACACAAAATATTTTAAATTAAAAATAAAAAGTGATTCCCTTCATCTAAATAAATTTCTCTATTTATTCCTAAGTTTTTAAACGTGACACATGATTTCCTCACTTTGTATTAATTTCTATTTATAAAATGAAACCTCAAACATTCGAATCAAAATAAAATAATACATTATTGATATTCATTTCAAAAACGGTTACAATCCGTACACGATTGCATGCGCAACACTTTAACCTTAAAAAAAAAAAAAAAAATACTGAATATGTACAGTTCAGTACCGCTTCTTTTTCACCCATATACACGTGAATGACCGCAAACTGGGGCAACAATTCACACAACTGCAAACAGTCATCAAATAGAGACAACAAGTAAGCCTATTCCATTTCTGAGTATCCCAATCCGTTACTAATGGAGTTTAACACATCACCTCCCCCCCTTTATTGCCCATTGTCTTAGTTTCACTTATGCCACTTTTATATAAGTCAAAATCGATGTGTGAGTTTGATAAGGAAGCCCCTATATGCGTTATTGCCATTAAAACCACTGGAATAGCATCTCTGTATTGTTAAGTCAGCATAAAAATCTAGTCATGACTTTTCAATTTTCTTTATTATAACAGAAGGATCTTTATAAAGTGTGGCGTATTATAAAGTCGTTTGTACAATATCTGAATGCGCCACTTACAATAGAACTATAAAAGAAATTACTTTCATTTAATAGTAAGTCAAAAATAAAAATTCTTCAATTTTTGTCCAAAATCCATGAAATTTTTTCAACAAATCAATTACAATTAGATGAAACACAACCCAAAATTTATATTGATTTTTTTTAAAGAAATTAAATTTTTATTGAAAAATTTAGCGTTTTTTCCGTAATTTTAAAAACGCTCCTTGCGATTCAAATTTTTTGCAATCTGTCTCAGTTTTTTTTTTACAAGCTAATCGAATATATATTGACATAATTGTGCATGGATTTTGAATTTGACTAGTTGGTTAATTATTTAAAAGTAAAACTTTTTTTACGATGGCAAAAAATTTAAAATTTTTAATTAGAAGCATTAAGAAAATTGCTGTAAAACAATAAAAAAATACCCGATTACAAACTCCATGCACAATTGTGTTCAAAATAGTATAGTAAACAATATCTCCAAATTTAAAAAAAATACATCAACTTTTGAATCGCAAGGAACAAATCGAATACCCTAAAAATCTTAAAATACACATGAAGAGAAAAATGCAGTTTAAGAAAATGAAATACAAACGATTTCTGATATGCGCGCTTCCAAAAACTCAAATAATATTCTTAATTCTTCTTGGATCAGCAAAAGTAAGGTATGTACTGAAAGCTAGAATTTCAGGCTATATTTTTCCACTAAAATACACAAATCGAAAATTTTGAAATTTTTGCCTTAACAGTCCCCTTAACTCGATAAAGAAAATTTGTATAGTATGCTGAGTTGAAAATAAAATGAGATTTATGTCTAAATAACTATTTTAAAATATTATTTTTGATTTAATCATCAATTGAATGATAGAAAAACTAGCCCATAAAAATAATGTTGTTACTAAAAATTCTTTATATGCAATGCCATTATTTAAGTAATTTTGCAATGGATAATTCCCGCATTTTTTAAAAACGAGTGAAATTAATTTATATTTATGAAGAATGTCTTTCTGATTCCAAATATTTAAACAAAAGTTCTTTGAAAAAGAATATATTAAGAAAAGAAATTGCCTCAAAATCGAGCCAAAACCAGTCCGATCAAAACACTCAGCAAAATCCTATACGTCAAGGGTTTCTACAGTTTCTATGGTTATCGTGAGTTTTCTGCCAAACAGTTGGCGTTGGTAGACCATTGCTAAATTTCGTACAGGTTGGCATAATTTGCGAGAAACTTGCAAATTTGGTTTCCGCTGGTGCATTTCAAGTCAAAATGTTTGCGAAGCCATGATGTCACATTCAATGCCAGCGGAATGAATCGTTTTCTCGCCAACGTCTAGCAAGGTAAATTTGATCGCAAATTAAAAAAAATGAAAAAGATCACTGAGCAGAAATGTTTGTGTTTATGGCCTTTTCAAAACATTTAGAATTAAATAAAAAAAAATTAAAAAATTAAAAAATGCGGGAATCATCCATTGCCACTGATTTAAATGATTTTAAATTTGGATCGAGTTTCCATAGTGTTCGACTACCTTTCGTGCTTACTGACTAACTTTTTGTCCCCAAAACTTGGTAGAATAGTGCTATCGACAACTATTTTATATGTCAAGATTCAGATCTATTTGATGCCGGAAATTGAGTCCTCCAAAGGTTTTGCCCGCTATAGAGAAATACGCAGATAAATAAAATCGAAGCTAATATAAATGATTTTTAAGTGTGAAAACTTTACGCTATATCGCTTCAAAATTACAGCAAAATTGGTTCATTACGATTCTAGTTTTCGGTTACGTTATCGAAAACGAGTATCTTATAAAAAAAATACTTTTATTAATTTATTACGATTAAATTACTGTTTCATTGTTACGCTGTGCAAATGAGAATACCCTATCATATAACTTTATATAGTATATTATATCAACGTAGTATTTTAGTTGCCTTATCGCATGAAACATGGTATTTTTTAATTAATTGTTTAGAAAGTTAAGCATCATCCATATTGTTTCTAATTGCATCGATTCTATGCGCAATAAAAACCTAAAACCAAATGTTTTGTCTGCCTCGTTCTAACACGATGCCTTTACAAGAGATATTATCTTTTCCCTCTAACTGGCAGACATGTAAACATCACAAACCTAATTAATTTCTTTTATTTGGAGATGATTAAGCAGAACAAGGTCACGTAGCGCCCCTTGCTGGTGTATAATGAGCTGTTTTGAAATTATCTTCACATGAGTAAATTTCTTTTCCTCATTAACGCCATATTCCGAAAACTTTACAACTGTTTCACGGTGTTCTTTTTATAAATATACATATTTTTTATTTCCTTTGAAAGAAACTACCATGCTTGTAGAAATAACGTATTTTGAAAGAAAAACATGACGACTTTTAAATTTTGTCACTGTTTTTGAAACCGGTTTTAATGAAGCTTCTGAAATGCAATGAATTATTTAGAAACAAAAGTAAAGGTAAACACGATTTTTTTTTTCCTTTATAGGAACAGCATTTGCTTATTTTAAAATTGCAAGATTCTAAACAAAATTGTATTCTTTTTTTCCCTTGTAGAAGTCATTTCAAACTAGTTAATTTTTTTATATTAACGATATTTTGATAGATATTTTTCTCCCTAAAATCTATTACTAATAGCTAGAATTATATGTGATTTCTAAAAATTAAACTTTTTCAATATTAAATAAAATCAACTCTTGTGGTTCCATAAATATTTCATCTCTGTTTAAAATTTAATCGTGAATTTAAACTTATGAAAACAAAAGATTTCGATGGAATATTTTGATTACTATGATAGGTAGCGTATTTATCAAGATTAACAAAAAATTCCTTCACAAAGGTTGGAATTTTATTAAAAAAAAATGCCTATTTTATTTTCAAAGAAATATTCAGCCAACATTGTGTTTGTAACGCCTATGCAATCGATTTTCAGCATTTCTGTTTTCAGTGCTGTTACTATGCTATTATTTTAAGGTTGTTGACCCCATCTATAGGTTTGTTTTGGAGCTTAGGATTGCCACAAATTCATCTTAATAAATACTCAGCTGTTTATTATGAGGTCAAATTTACTTTATATTGAGGATTTTGTATGTTTTCTTATTGGCATTGTGTGTTTTTGCAATTAATATTACAGTAAAGTTTATTTCCGCATTAAAAACATTTATCATTTATTATTCCTTTTTCTGAATTGCCAAATATTCGAACAGTAGTTTAACTGAAACATTGAAATGCGCTATTTTTTCTTAAGTTTTAAACTCAGTTGAGAAATTTATGATTTGTAAAAAATAGCTTATTTGTAAATGTACTAAGATATTTACGTCTAATATATATTTTATTGTGGTATTTATCAATTGTGAAAACAATGTGTGGATATTAATTTAATACAACAAATTCATTCGCATATTTTGTAATTAATTCCCTTGGTACTTAAATATGATCTTATATCGCGTCATATTATATATGTTATATATTTTATATATGTAAATATGTAACGTCATATTATATACTAGGGGGATCTGCCCCCTGCTCGCTAATGCTCGCCAACCACCTGGATTGCTATGCAATCCCCTTGGCTCGCTTTGCTCGCCTCAAAGTGAAGCATTTAAAATATGCCCTAGCAAAAAGCTATTTCAGCTGCATAATGCCATGAAACTGAAAATGTTTTGTTATTTATTAAGAGCCAGAATACTTGCCACGTCATTATCATACTGCTGTCGAGACGCATTAAGCAGGGACAATGTGGCAACGCAGTAGAAAGTTCTTGGGAAAACAGCAAAAAATAAATAGTATCGTACATATATTTAAAAAAGATCGGTTATTTCATTGAACAAATAAAATTTACTTTTTTGCGATACTTAGAAAATAAAATAAAACAGGGAAAGGCCAATTATCCGGCATTCAATCAACCGGCATTTTTTGAAAATCAAATTTGGCGAGAAAATTAGCCCTATTTCGCCAAAAGTTTTTTTTTTTTCTTTAAATTTCATATGAGATTTTGAAGTTGAGTGAATAGTTTTATTCGTTATTTTGATAGTTTTCAATTCGTAATAGCTGAATTTGCACTGATTAGAAATGAATACAGGTTCAGATTTACTGCACAATGCCTCTTAGCGACTTTTTGAAATTTGGCGATTTAGCGCTGAATGTTTACCCGGTTACCTTCGGAAGATGTTCAAGCAGATAACTTTTCCGAAAAGTCTAGTTTTTTCGGAATTCTAATCCAAAAGAAATGTACACATCTTGTATCTATTTATTCTTGCATCATCGTAACTATTAAATCCATACTTTTTAAATAGACAACAATCTCTATCTGTCGACTGTAATAAAAAAAATAAAAAAATATAGCGAATCCAAGTTGTTGCTGTTGCCAGATGTATTAGTCAAATTTCAAAAGATATATTGTGATTGGCTGGTTTGCTGAATTTGGAAATTCGTGCATAAAGTACATTAAAAAGATTTGTGAATGAATGATTAAAGTCGTTGCCATTCTGCTCACAGAAATACAGCCGAATTGTGACGTTACGCAATAGAATTATATATTTATTGATGCGAATCATATTATATATGTATATTATATAAGCACAGAATATATGTGATAATATTTTTGAATATCACAATTATATTTTTACCTTTTAAGAGCATTGTTTTAAAATAAAAGTTAAATGCCGATATTTGATATTTTATATAAGACATTAATGAAACTTCAAGCCCACTTATGTACGTGCTATACTAAAATTCAACTTAACTTGACATCACTAGACGGTAGATCGTCATAGTGCTCATAGGTATTTAATCCATTTTGGGGGCGTGAAAGCTTAATGTTCGCCAAACAACAACCCTGTAGAGAGCAAAAGGCTATAAGGTTTGGCAAGAATTATGTCTTCACTCCGCTAAAATGGATTAATTGCCTATGATCACGGTGAAGATCTATCGTCTAGTGATGTCAAGTTAAGTTGGAGTTTAGTATAGTAGCAATTAATTGCTTCCCCCCCCCCTTTCACTTTTTGGTTGCTTGATAGTCAATATGCAAGAGCAATATCTACTACTTTCTTCCTTTTTCATCAAGGTAACAGATATACATTGGAAATATTTTTCTTTTAAATAGACTCGCAATTTTTTTCGCACACTTAACAAGCATTAGAAAACAAACGTATTTGTATAAAATTCTTTATTTGATATTTAATGGATTAATTAAGATTTAATTAAGGTTTAATTTCACCTGTCATAATGCAATTTTTGATTTATTTAGATTTTCTTTCTTTGTTACACATGACACTCAGTTCTTTCCTACAGGGAACCTACTATAATTGTGCCAATATAACTTAAATAGCTTTTAAGTTTGAAATATTTAAAAATATCTACTTTTTATAATAACATTAAGATTAAAAAATTAATTACTGCACCAAACTATTAGGTCCTTGACAGTTTCCTGTTCTGAGTTACACTTTAAATTATATTTTTTAATTGACTGATTTTAACTGGATCTCTGATGACAGAGGTCCAACAGGGAACAATTTTAGTTCCTTACAAATCAAGCTCAAAGTTTGCGAAAGTTATCTTTAGAAACTGCGTACCTTTATTAAAACGAACGCAGTTTTAAAACTATTTTGAGTGTCATAAAGAACATGTTATCATTTCAAAGCTACCAAGTTCAAGAATCTTTTTATGTAAAAAACAAAAATATTTTTTTTCACCAAATTTCCCAATTTCCGATGTATAATAATGGTACCTTAAAAGAAAATTTATTTTATTGAAGGATAATTTAAAATTTCTAAAACAATCCATTCACATAAATAGTTCTTAAAAAAAAATAGATTTTTCTTAAAACCTACAGTACTGCATATTTGATGTTCGGTAATTGACCTCCTTATATAAATGCTAATACATCGGGGTTTTTTCTTAAAGTGAGTATATTCTCTTATCGAATACAGTCATTCACTATTGCAACTCACTCTCCGGGAGTGCCGATGCAAAACACTCACCACCTTTGTATCCGAAGAAAAGGTATTCAAGGACCACTTCCTTATTCAGCACCGAGACGTTATCGCTCCAGTAGTCCTTTTTACAAACACTTCGTCCCCAAATCTTTCACAAAGCACACTTCAGAGTTACCACCGAAATGAACATATTGGTGTTTTTTTTTCAATTATTGACTTCTAGAAGGAGGGCTTGCTGAATTAATTCAGTATTGCTATCAAAAGCGTAGGTTCAAATAAAAGAAAAGAAGACGACTTTCCGAATTTCGTTTTGATTTAGGTGTTTGGGGGTCTTGGTGAGAAGGGTGGTTGAACTCGCAGGACAAGAGGGTGGGTGTGAAATAAATGAGATTTTTGGGAGGTGGTATCCCTTATCCTAGTGACCTTAAGACCCTAAAAGTGATTTATATCGACAGCATTCCCTGAATGAAGGCCTCTGTATGATGACAGCGCCCGTTTTGCCCCAATATGTCGGCCCAGGTTTGAACTCGGGTTTGAATGAGGTATATGCAGGGAGAGAGAACTGTTTCAAAATCTATGTCTGAGTTCTTCAAATTTTAGTTCAAGTGACATCTGCTCGTTTCTTGGACACGATTCGCAAGAAAATGTGTTTTGTCATTATTGTGAAAACTTTGTATTATAGATCTGTCCTTTTATTAGTCCAATTTATTAATTAATGCTACTTTACTAAATATTTAAAAATAGGCATATCTTTTTATCAAAATATTGCTAGTACTAATACTCCTATATTTCTGAGTCTTATTAACGACAGAAGATTTATGGCAGAAGCTATTTGCAAGCAATTATAAAGTTATAAATTTTGTATTTCCTGTATTAAATGCATAATTTTATTGGGAAATTTAGAACTAATCTTCTACAATTGCACAGTAAAAAAAATTATGCCTGGAAATGAGTAATATTTATTGAATTTTACTGTGTATCATAGTTCCGAAAACATTCTATTCCTTTTTGAGAATCACGCGTACTGGTATTTATTGTTAAATTGAACTTACAATAAAAGTTTGGACGGACCGTCAGTGATAAGTGGAATTAACTACCAGGAATAGATTGCAGTTGATGTGAACGATATGACTGAATACGTAATGCAGTATATTAGAAATCAAAGGCTCGTTTTATGTTACTGCTTTTCTAGTGTTACATTTAACTGTCTTGAAGTTTTTACACTCTTTGAGTGTTCTACGCCTAAACACAGAAATCCATCTTGAATAGTTTTAATGGAAAATAAAAAATATATGTTAAGATTGTAATAAACAACATGAGAGCTGTCTTTTTGTAATTGGTTTACATTTAAAATTTTTACTTTCAATTACTCATACATATACATAGGGTAATGAAAGTATTTCCTTCGGTGGTAAAAAAAAAAAAAAAAATCGATTTTCTTGGGTTTTTTGCATTTTACCACGTTTTGGAACATCCTGATTCAATTTTTGTATAGAAAAAATGTCTTCATGTGTGTACGTGGTCAGCATAACTCATGATCAAATTGACTTACGATGTTCAAATTTGGTGTGCGGGTTAGTGGTGACCATGAGACCACCATTAATGGTTTTGTCAAAGAGACGCATGCGCATAAGATAGCTGCCATTGAATATATCGTGTTTTTCAATGATTGCTATCAAACGCCTCTAACGATTTTTATAAAAATCGGCTGTGGTAATGCCTCTTAGTCTGTTCTAAACATCCCCACCTCTGAAATTAATGGCGTAAAAAGTTTTAAAACGAATGCCTTTAACACAGAGCCCTCTTTCCTTGAACATACCACGTCAACGATCGTTTTTTCTTCTATCTTCAGTTTCACTTATAAGAATGGATAATATAAGAATTATAGAAAAGTATATCGCCAACATTAGCAAAGGTTTTTTTTTTTTTTTTTTTTTAAACCCTTTATAAGAATTTTTGCTAAAAATATCGCCAAACTGACCATTTTTTCTAAGTGAATGATAAAAATATAAAAACGGTAAATGACACAAATTGATGCCAGTATTACAGTGTAATTGAAAGTTGTGCGATGTTCCACACCCCTAGTTTACATTACATTTGAGTTTAAACTATTTTTTTTTTTTTTTTTTAACTTCCCTACGATAATTTTGCTCCGAAATTTTGAGTCGGATGTTTCGAATTTGATCCAGCCATGTAATTTAACTTTTTGTATTATTTCTAACAAATATCAACACAAACTAATTTTTATATTTATAATGTTTCCTTTTAATTAACCTGTACATAATATATGATAAGGACAATAATGCACTCGGTAAAAAAAAATTTATATGCAATTCCAAATTGCTTGCTGAGAGATTTTTCCTTGTTTTTGATCAAAATTTAAATACAAAATTTTTGGTAACAGTTTTCAAATAAATATATATCATTCTTTCAGGAAAATCATTACTTTGTCAAATACCTTAACGCAGAAAATTAACAAATAATTTTGAGATAAATAAATGTATGGATACTATATTTGAGATATACATTTAAAATTTGAAAATGTAAAAGTGGAAATAAAAACTTACAATTTTTGTTTCATAAATAAGTAATACTAAACATAATTTTTCTATGTTATGCTATTATCATTAAAACCCAAAAGATTTAAGTATTCAATTAAATATTTAGCTGGATGTAAAAAAGTAATTAATATATGGAACAACAGTATTTCTACAAAGTTTTCAAATCATTAAATTTTGTCAATACATTCTGAAACATAATTATTTCATGTCTCATACAACCTTAGACGTTATGTGAATAAAATATTGCAACCTGTCTGGATTTTAATGATGACTTACTTTTAAATTACATATTAAATAGAGCTAATTGCATTTTCGTAACTGATGGCTATTTAATTATTTTAAAATATTACTTAAAGGAGGTCATTTCTTATCTATTCTGATTGATACACATCCCTCTTATTTTAAATTGAAATAGTTTTATCTTTAAACGCGTTTATCTTTTTCACTACTGTAAGTTTGATCTGAATTAAATGAAAAAACATTTAAAAAACTTTTGACCTTTCAACCATTTTAAGATTACTTTAAAATAAAACTAAAACATTTAGAAAATTAATAGAAATAAAAAGCTAATAGTATTATAAGAAATTAAAAAAAAAACGAGTAATAATGAAATGCTCTGTTAAAATAGCAAAATAATAATAATAATAATAATAATATTCACATAAAAAAAAGTCGGGTTTATTATTTTTAAGAACTTAAGAAATTCACATTTAATTGCTTAATTACTGCAAAGAAGCAATTATTTTCTTTATAAGAGTTAAAATAGCTTAATTACCTTTGGTGACTTCCTTAATTCGCATTCCTTGTATATAAATTTATATAAATATGATTGCTATCAGTCTTATCTTACGACCAACAAATAGATATACAATCGAATAAGGTATATAAATATCTATCAAGAGTAATTTACTCATTAAAATTATTATATTTTATAATTTAGTCAATTAATTGTGTGGCGTATATTATACATTACTTTAAAAATACAGCACCTTATCGAATCTAAACATGAATCATTGTTACGAACTAGATAACTTGAAAACCACAAGTGATATCTCAAAGGATAATAAAACGGCACGCGATCTTAATCCGCACACCATTTTATGCAATGGAAGCTTCATAAAAAGTTTTTGTTTTTACCTGTCCTTAATTACATTTCACACAAAATAATACTGCCGTGCTAAGCACAAAGGTCGGTATCTGTATTTTTTGGCCAAAGTGAGTTAATTGTTGACAGGTGGTTCGCTTTAATTTGTTCTGCATAATGGTATAGTTTATGGGTCGTATCTGCACGGGAAATATTTTTAAAAAGTTCATAGTTGGTCAATAAATTGCGATCAACTACATGAAGCAGTTAAGCTTGAAACCGTGATTTGTCATTTTGAGATAGTTTCAGTTACGCCCCTTCTCCCCTGAGATATTTTCCTTCATATATTATACACTAGCTGATTACCCGTGCTTCGTTACGAGATTTTAACATGTGCAATAATTTTAGTTAGCTGTGAGAACCCACGTTGCGGAAATCCGTTATTGGTGTATAGGTCCTAGTTTTTGACGCTTCGCTTGTAGGAAAGATCATCGCAACGTAAAATCGAGCTCGCTTCACTCCCAGCAAGCAAAACAGGGTTCTAACAGTTGTTGGACAGGCGACGCTACAATAGATTAAACTGGATCCATATCTTGATATTCGTTGTTCCAACTATTGGTAACCTTGGTAACCAAACCATCCTTCATTTTAATAAGTTAAAGGAACGATAATCAGAATTTCTGAACCCTCATTCCAGACTTCGAACCCCAAGCCAAATCCTTGCACATAGATGAATTTGCATTGTTAATTGACCTCCAATGCAAATTTTCAATTAAAAAGTTGAAATTCTCTCCTAGTTTCCTTTGTTGAACGTTTATCACTTTTTCATTTAATTTACTTTTTATCTTTATTACTTTACTATTGGACTCGTGAGCTACCTGCGCATTTAAGATTTTGTATAGCAGTTATTATTATTTTTTTTTTTTAAGTTCATTAAAGAAAAGTATTGAAATTTATTGCTGAGAGATATAAAATTCCTAATATTCACTCAAATCACTTAAATTGCGATTTTCTCTTTTCTATCGTGATGCCATCTATTGTTCATTATCACGTAACCTTTTTTTTATGAAATTCGATTTTCAAACGATTAAGACAATGTGCATTTGTAAATTATCTATTCGGTCAATAGCGGAGGATTTAGCTTTTTAAATTGATAGATCAATTCTCAAGTTTGGTTTTGTAATGTTGTTTATAAACCCATAACGTTTAGAAAGAATGCTTAAAATTTACATTACGCTGGCATTGTTTAAAATTTAGACTAATTAGAATTTGAACTTACAGTGACAAAAAACGGTTGACAAATATTTTCTTCTAATCGTTGAAACAAACAATATAGTTTGGCAATTATCCATTTCTTGCCTGTAATAGTGCCAAATAAGCTTTTATTGCCTAATCTTTGTATTTACATACCCTCAAATTACAAATAAACAAAAAGTTATTATTCCAATGCAAATCCGCTTTGTTTTTCATTTTGTTCGGCAACCTGTGCATAGTTGTTACATACCTCCCCTTTGCTCCAAATGCGTGGTGCTATAAAAACAAAATTCTTAGGTGGAAAATCGTGCTATCCTTTTACTCAATGTGATGTTTCTTCTTGCCCACGGGTGAACCAGTTACGCTTCTTACAACCACAACACGAAAATAGTTCGATTCTAAACAGGAAGTTACGCCCTTTTTGTTTCATAACAATACCTTGGGTGTAATTTGATTAGACAAAGGTGGTGTCGTGGAAATGCAACAAAAATCACGGAACGTGGTCAGGAGAAACAGCGACTGTGGGTTTTCGTAAACTTTCTTAATTGATTTGAAATGTGTTATCTTGATAAATACTTACAAAAATTAAGTAATGTACCAGATTGCAATGATTTTTTTTAATTTTAAAATTTGATTTATTTATACACAGTAATTGAACAGATTACAATGACTTATTTATATTGTATTTATTTTGAAAAAGAAATTGCGTGTGAGTTGGATTATTATAACTTACTGTCACCCTTTGCAACAACTTCTATTCACTGCAATTTAGGCGATATCTCGGTCGTAATTTTTAAATTTTAATATTGCTTTATTATGGTGCTGATAGGGCAGTGTCTCAAGAGGAGGGAGGTAAATCCAATTGAATGCTTTAATTTTATAATACTTTAGTTAATTTAAGGAATTGGAAATTATATGACATTAAATGTTATTGATGTGTGATTTTCTATTGATTAACAACAATCTGAAACATTTTTCATTTCTGCTATGATAGTTGCGCATAGGAATGGATTTTTATTTTAACAAATTAAAATGAGAATTTATGCTTTAAAATAACAAATTAAGATAATCATTTATCTAATGATAGAATCTGTAACATGGATAAACCTAGAATAATATTTCACTAGATTTGGAGCTGTATTTTTATAGTAACATACTTTATTTAAAATTTTGTTGGATATCAACGTTTGTTTTTATGTATCAACTACAAAATATCATTTGGGTGACACTACTTGATACACTTTTTGTACGCCAGATTATCATAGATTTAATTTTTTTCTCAGTTAGTATGGAAGTCATCCATATTAGAAACAAAATATAGGAAATAATTACAATTTGTAAATTTTAATAGAAAAGTAATAATAATAATAATAATAATAATAATAATAAAACGTGAATTTTTAATTGGAAAAAGTGTAATATTTTTAATTCTCTGTAAATTTAACAAAACTAAAATAAATGGTAATCGAGTACAATATGTATAAACTTTCTAACAAAAAATTTGGAAAGGAAAGGCTTCTGCCAGATGATTCGTTGGCCAAATGATAAAACGTAAAGAAAAGATTATTGCGAATTACCAACGACTTGCACATGTTTTTTTTTCTTTGATTTATGCTTAGAACGAGGTTAATAAGAATGAAAAATAGAAAACACTTACCCTATAAATATTTTTTTGAAAACGAGGCGTCGGTTGATTGACAGGTCTTGTTTGAATTTCTCATTATTTTTCTTTCAATACCAATTTGCAGCGAAACGAATTTGAACTTGTGAATAATCACTTTATGAAATGACACAAGTTAAGAAATTTGAAAACTGCGTGTAACATATTTTATTTTATAAATGAAAATTAAAAAAAGTCTGAATGTTTAAAGCTTTTCCTTTAGTCATGATTCTAATTAAACAGAACCCTTGAAAATAATTTGCTTAAACACTTTAAGTATTCTATTTAAAAAAAAAACAGATAAGAACCAAAACCATTTCCTGTTATAGATCCGGTTAAAGATTTTCTTAGAGACTTCTCTTAATCTTATGAGCACCCTATGCCTCCTGAAACTTTTCCTGGATCCTGCGTGAAATGCAATGTAACCCCGCGTCACGACTAGCCGTCTAATTTTTCATTCCAAGTGACTTATTGACCTCCAGTCGTTAATCAACTCTGTAATTCGATAACTTTTTCAGATTGTAGTCATCTCACAATTGCTTTGTTAGAGCAAAGCAACTCACTTCGAGGGTGATCTGATTCAGAAATTTAGAGCACAACACCCTAACCTATTTAAAAATGTACAGGTCTTGGTGTTTAGATTGTGGAACTTTAAGCGCCTTCTGAAAATTTTAACACCGATCTTCTTTTAGAACAGTAGTCACTAATACTTCTTATAGATTTTTGATGGAACAAATAATGATTATTTTTTAAATCCTTTATAAATTATAATTATATTTTAAATCATGTATATTAACTTCGATTTTGTGTGTGTGGCTGGATATGTCAATGGCGGGCAAATCTACGAAGGCCTTATTAATTCCTTTGCAGTTATGCAATCAGGTCTGAAACTTGGCAGATAGATTCGATGGCGATGGTAGATATCAAATTTTGGCGGCCGTCACTGTCACTTAAAGGTCTCTTTTACGGAATACTAATAAACCAACTTGCCGTTATCCAAACGCGCTGGAATAACATTTAATCGATCATTGCAGAAACTCTTTCTTGTTGCCAAAATTGTTTTAATAAATAAATAGTAAAACTGTTTTAATCAAAATAAATAATAGATATTTGCCTGTGAGAGCATGAATTCCCATTCATTTTTAAATATTAAAATTTGAAAAGTATTTTGCTGATAGAGATGTTTTTAATATTTAAAATTAGAATAAAAATTGGCAATGCATATAAAGGATTTACATTAAAAACTTTTTATGGGTTATATTATTTATTTTGAATTATGGAGAATTTTCATTTAACTATAAGAATTATTTATCCTTGGAAATTCACTTTTTTGTCCCAGTGAAGTTGTTAATAAATGTACTCTATTGGACATTCCACGGTTATCTGTAAAAAATGCGTTTGTGGGAATGTATGTTAAATCATGACATGGAAATTTCACTCTTAATAATAATCAAAATTACTACATGTAATTTTTTAATAAACTTATAAGGATGTCAAATATAGTTTCAAAAATTAAAATAAGTTTTTTAATTAACAAGTTTAATTTTTGATGTAACGTAACATAATTTAACGATTATGGAAACATAATTTAATGCAAGCAAAAGTTTACGCTCCTATTTATCATATAGACTAAAACGCATTTTTTTTTTTTTTTTTTTCAAAAATAATATTATTCATAATAGTTAGAAATTTTTCTCAAAAATGCGTATAAAAATATTTCATGGAAATATTAAAAAGTAAATTTTGAAAGAAATAAGTGTAAATAATTCTGTCAGTGTTTGGTATTGGAAGGTCACTCTATTAGTGTAAAAACTGTGCATAATAACACTTTTCAATATGCTTTAAAATTTATACTCTGAAAATATATATTTTGAAGTAACAAAAATTTATTATTTTTACTTGTTCAACAGGTTATGTTGTGACTGAAATAAAATCCTGCAATAATATCATTCGTACCACAAATTGAACCTTTATCATTCCTATGGTAAATTGATAGTAGTGTTCGTTGAGAATTAAAATTTGGTTGCCATTGCACTGTGGAATTGTTCTTTAAACTACATAATACGCTGACTAGAATATCCAAATAAATCTTTCAAGATTCAATATACATTCAGTGCTAGAAATGTGAATAGACGCAAGGTGAAGCTTTCCCCCACTTTAAAAGAAAATACCCATGCGTACCCCCAATTTTAAAAACACTTAACCCATCTAAAAATTACTAGAGAAAAATATCATTAACCTTTAAATGTAGTGACATGAAGTAAATTTGTTTTAAAATTTTCAAATGCAAAAAAAAATTAAAAATATGGTATGTATATCATACTATTATAAAAATATATTTTACTACTTAGTGTAAAGATATAAGTATTTTTATTAACATATACTGTTACACTTGGTCAACTTTTAATTTTTGAGGAACTTTCTATAAAGATTTCTAGTCTTGTTTCATATCAAGATTAACTATTAAAAAAAAAAAAAAAAAACTTTGAGTTCTCTATTAATTTAATTTCATTAAAGTATACACATTTAGAGGCACTATTTAAATCTAAATAAACAGTTATGTTTATAATGCTGGAATAATACTTTTTTCTTTATCACTTGTTCAATGTTAAGTGTTAGGAAGTATAAATTATTTCGCCCATCTGATGAGAGTGTAGTTAACGCTCTGGCCATGCATGCCAAAGGTGCCGGGTTCGAATCCCGGATTAGACATGGATGATCGCTGTGGTTCGTAATCCACGTTAAGCTATAGGTTCCAGCCTGATTAGCCGTTATTGTGCATAAAAATAGGTCGCTGAGATTAGAAACCAAATAAATTATTTTCATACTAATTATTATTTACTAGTTAATATTTTAAGATATGGAATTATAAAATTTACGTTGGGTTGGGGGGGGGGGGGCACTTGTCACCAACTTTGGGGGCATCTCCTTACTTCTACCAAGGTATATTTTCTCCCATTTTCAAAATTTATAAATGTTATTTTAACTACTATATAAACATCTCTAAACATAACTAACAAAGAATAAACATTCCTTGTATATTCTTGATTTTAAAAACCACCTAAGGTAATAACTTAATTACTACATAACTGAATGCTTAGGTGTGTAGGGCAATTTCAAGCATTATTCTAATCAAACCCAACACTTCCCGTTGAAAACAAAAATTCGAACTTACGTGACTGAGTGATATAACCATCCTGCATTATTATTATTTTTTCTTTCAAAACAATTATAGTAATCTCAAAATTGTATTTCCGTGTTATCCCAATAATTAACAAAATAAACTTAATAAATGTGTTATTAATTCACCATTTTCATAAGTGTATAAATAGGTTATTCAAATTTGGGGGAATTAGAACGCCGTTGATGCCACAGATGTGTATACAAATTCTATAAATATATATAGAAATAAAATATGAAAACTGAACTTCACCTCCTTACCAAATACGAGTACATTTCTTAGAAAAAAAATATTAATGATCCTTTTCGAAAAAAGATTTGCTCTGGGACTCCGATGGAAATTACTCCATGGAAAAAAAGTATTTTCCCATTTAAACCATACAATTTAACTTTGGTAGTTCCGGAATGACCCATCGCATATTTCCTGCAGCATTCTACCGTGAAAAACACTTTTTTTTTCTAGTAATGTTGTCTATTTTACTGCCATCTGTTTTGAATAGGATGTACGTTAACCCTTAACTTAGGCCTCCATCGCAAAAAGGTTAGAAGCTAATGTTTGCAAATTGACATTTGCTCTTTTAAGGATAGGCACGATCCATTTAAAATTCAAAAAAGATGTGCATTAGAATATTTCATGAATAAAAGGTTTCTTTAACTAATGTATTGAATAACAATTTGTTATAACGAGCATTAGAGGGATATTTTTTTTTACTTCAACAAGGTGTTTCTATATGCACATAATTTTAAAATATTAATAAGCAATTAAGTGTAAGCACAAGGTGATCTTAAAGCTGGAGGAGTGTTTGGATGACCGATAATCTTAAGTATTTTGTGCCGAACTTAACCAACTTTTATTTACTACGTAATCAAAAAAAAAAATCTCAATTGCACATTGAGATTTCTTTAAAATTTGTTGAAAATAATAATTATAGTCAAAATCAGTGAAAACCTTCTCTGTACGTTGTTCAGATTCAAAGATTTTTATAACACATATTCGCAAGACCGTAGCCTGGATTTTTTATTGTATTTATTTAATTTTGCAAAATTGAGATAATATTCGAACAGTTCATGTATGAAAGTGGAGATACTTCACTCCCTCTCTCTCCCCCCCCCCCCATATTTTTTTTTTAAATGAAAAGGGTCAATATGTATTTTCTTTTTGGGTGTTCTAAAGTTGAAGAAATTAACCATGTGTTGATAAGGGAAGCAGTTACACCCTCCCCCTCAGCATTTAAAGCTTCATTAATGTATTAGTTTTTGTTCATATCTGCTTGACAAAGTCCTAAACCAATAAAAACTATGGATGTGGAACATCGCACTACTTTCAATTGCACTGTAATACTGATATCAATTTCAATCATTTACCATTTTTATATTCTCATCATTCAATTAGAAAAAATGGCCAGTTTGGGGATATTTTTTACCATAATTCTTGCAAAAAAAAAAAAAAAATCGCCAAATAGATAATTTTGGCGATACACTTTTCAATAATTCTTATATTATCCTTTCTTATAAGTGAAACTATGGAGAGGAGCAAAATGATTGTTGATGAGGTATGCTCAAGGAAATAGAGCTCTGTGTTAAAGGCATTTGTCTTTCCACTTTTTACGCCATTAAAGCATTTTTACAGGAATTTCGGAGGTGGAGATGTTTAGAACACCTTACGAGGTATTACCACAGCGATTTAGGGCAAAATCGTTTGAGCCATTTTTAGCAATTACTGAAAAACATGATTTTTTTTCAATATTAACTACCTTATGCGCATGCGCGATTTTGACGAAATCCTTAATGGTAGGTCTCTGTGCTATCACCAACCCGCACACCAAATTTAATCCTCGTAGGTCAATTTGTTAGCGAGTTATGGTGACCACAGATACACATACACACACAAACGGACATTTTTTCTAGATCCCTTTTTTGAAATCAGGATGTTCCATAACGTGGAGAAATACAAAAAAAAAAAAAAAAAAAAAAAAAAAAAAATGCTGGCCGAATCCTATACTTTCATTACCCTATGTATACATATGGGTAATTGAAAGTAATAAGTGTTGCTAATTTTAAAAACAATTGTAATAATAATATCTTTACACGTAACCAATATGGAATGGAATTGAAAATATGGTTATCGATATCTGAACTATATATTTTAATTGACAACCATGTAGTTATGGTTGTCAATTTATGCATACCATAGTTATAGTTGAGTTTGAATCAGCAACTATTTATTTACCGGAATGTTTAATCTTGGTTTCCTGTGATATTTGTGATACCTTCAACAGAACTAGTTTATTATCAATATATGTTAATGCTCCACTGTTCTAGATAAGGACGTGCGTAATTCGCAAAAGCAAATTAAGAAAATTATTTAGAAATAGTTTTTCAAAGAATAAATTCAAACAGATCGACGTACAAGTAAAAAAATATTGAGATAGAAAACTTTACCTCAAATGAACACAAATTGGTATTGTTGTGCAAAATGTAGTTTTTAAAACAGTTTAGAACTTTATTATTTGTGTAATATTTTCCCGCTATATTCTGCTTTCGGCTGATTTTTATATCAAAAGCTTTTACCTGTGCTATAATTTTATATTAGAAACCTGCACGAAACTATTTCCTATTAGATAACAATAGAAAGCAGCACAGGGTGCGGTCTTTATTTTACCGCCAGTAATAATCTTTATTAAAAAAAATCTTCGACTTGAAATCATGCTCTATGCAATATATTGACCCTATTGTTTGATTGGATCCAATGCACTTTAGTAGTGATATGGAAGTTCTACTAAGATTTTTTATTATGATTATCAATCAGAAGATAAGCAGTTAATTAGTATACACAGTTGGTTTTCTACTAATATCTGTACTTTATTGGGTACATCTATAAATTAGCCTAAAAGTAGGTTATGATAGCAAAATCAAGGAAATTGAAAATGAATTCCTGCATTGTGAATATTTTTAACAATGATGAAAGAGGTATTTTTGATAATTAGATTTTCTTGTTAATTTACTAAATTGAATATTTACTTACTGAGTCATAGCGACGTTTCGTATATTTTCAGAAAGATTCGTATCGCACACTAGGCAGTACAAAGTGGTTAAATTTTGTTCAAAGTTTAATTTTTCAATTAAATTTCTTGATGAAATATTAAAAATAGTTTTATAATAAATTTCTGTTCCATTGACTACTTTGAAACCATTTTCATGGTTCTGTTGTCCAGAGATTCATACCCACTTGTATACACTTTACATTTAATTTTCAAATTCCAGTACTGCACCCCTTTGCACCTTCCTGGTGGAACCCATATGCAGAGTAATTTTTAAGCTTGCATTTGTATTTGTTTTTTCAAAAGCTTACGTTTTATTTTGCTTTAAAATAAAAAAAAAATCGTTTTAAATACTTTTATATTTAATAAAATTTTTATTTCCCGTAAAATAAAACATACTTTTGCCTTTCAAATATTGGCAAATCTTTTTTTCTTGAATACAACGCCTCATATGCCAAAGGTGCCAGGTTCGAATCCCGGGTAAGGCAAGGATGTTCATAGTACATAGTAAGTATAAATTCCTAGTAAGTATACTAGGCATAAACTTTTTCTTGCGATATCAGATTTTAGTATTTTTCTGTAAACTTTCCAACCTATCCCATTTTGAGTTGACTATAACTTTTTAGCTGAAATAGTTGCAATGTAATGAAATTTAAAGCACATGCTTTGAATTTTATGCAAAAATAAAAAAAGCATTTACTTTAAATTTCATTAGATTGTAACAATTTAGGAGAGTAGCATAGTAGTAAGTCATATATGGTTGTTTATAAAACATGATTATGTTTATATCTACTCACACAAAGTGTTCCTTTCTTCCCTCATAGATATATTTTTCAATGTGACTTCACAATTAAAATATCGTATTGTCATATCGATGTGTCTTATTTTTTTAAATCTAAATATACTTCGATTGTGTTTGTTTGTGGCGGATAAATCTGCGGAAGTTGAGCTGAAACTTGAAATCCAATCGAGTTGAAACTTGCCTATGACAATGCTTTCTACCAAGTTTTAGGGATCAAAAATTAGTCCATAGCACGGAATCAAACATTTTCTTTATAGAACTATGACAAGTTGATTTGAACTCAAACTCGCTAAAATAAATTGTATTCGCATATAAAAGTTGACAACACAAAATGATTTATATTAATAACGTTGCTTTTATGGGATAGTTTTTAGTTTTCCAAATACATTAAAGCCGACCAAACGGTATAGTGGTTAGCATGCTAGCTTCTAGACCGCGAGGTTGCGGATTCCGAGTCCCGTGTTAGGCATGGGTCTTTGTAAATGTATGTTGGCTTGTCTAATGACGAATGTTTCGGCGCATTATACCCCTCGTGTTGCTGACGGCGCCAGATAATCTGAAAATAACCAACCAACCAAATATATTAAAAAAGGTTTGAGACCAAAAGTGGAGTTGAGACATTTGTACACTAAACTGACGGAATTCCACGTTTTCTTAACCTTCGTTAAAGTGAAGCTTCTTCCATATCACATCAAAAAATGTTTATTAAAATTTACGATTAATTTCAACCATTTGATACCAGACAGGTATTTAGTTTGGATATACTATTTTTACAGTCTGCATTTTAAAGAAGAAGAATGTTAGATGTATACAATATCTTACAGATAAATGAAAGTTGGTTGGTTTAGATTTTTTCTGCAACGAAAGCAACTTAAAGGCTATTTCCTTTGAAAAAAAAATTTGGAAATGAAAGAATTTGACTCTTGATGCATACTTAGTTTTGGCGTTAAAGTAAAAATAATGTTATTCTCTGAAACTACTGCAATATGAAAAGTATTGTTTATAGTAATTTGTTTTGATACTTTTGATTAATTTGTTTTTAGTAGATTATATTTAAGGGTTTTTGAAAGTTTAGTTTTGTAAATATTAACTTGGTATATGTTGCTGTACGTTTTATCAAAATAAACTATAAATGGGGTTTAAATTTGTCCCGCTGCTTAGAAAGCTCTTGTTGTTAACTGTAATGGTGATTTTAAAAGAAAACTCTTTTTCTGTTTTGTTGTCATTTCATTCTTCAAGCCAATCGTGCTTTATTTTATTAATGCTTAAAGATAATTAAATTAATATTATTAAAGAAAATTCATTTTCACAGCTATACACACAACCGTAGAGTTTTATTCACTGAGCATTATATAAATATGCATATTGAACTCTTGAAAAGTGTAATATTAGTTAAATCAATTCAAAGTTAAACTTTGATTTCTTTTCTACTGAGGGTAGCCAAATACTTTATAACATCTTATTATAAAAAGATACTACAATCAATCGAATAAAAATTAAATAAATGAAGTTTATGAATTATAAAAGAAAATTCCATCTATATCTACAGCAATTTATTTATTTTAACTTTTAAAATAATTAGTTATTCCCCTTTAGTACACAATTTCCTTCTTGTCTTACCTGTTGTCAATTTACTTAGATATTGCAGCAATATTTCACAGATGTAATTAAATTGGCTTTTAACCCACTTTTTTCCTGAATAACAATTGTTGTATTCATGGCTACAATAACCTCATCGCCCATAAGGATTGTCTATAAGACACCCCGCAGTCTGATTTACGATGACAGGGGAATGCATCAAGTTAATGAAATGATCTTCTGTATGTTACTTTCTTCGATACATGACCGAAAGAAGAATTCTAGTCTTCTTTTCTTTTTGATGAGATTTTTAAATCATTCGCGTTCTAATAACAATGAAAAGTTTCCAAAATATTATTGACAGTCAGTACGTATGTTTTACGACAGTCTTCTAAGAATGGACTTCATAAACTGTTGATATCACTGGAGAGGAATAATAACAAACAAAGATTACAAAATGGCAGATCTTACTTTCTACAGATTGTTGGTGGTATTTCACATGTCAGATTGAATCCATTTCATCCCACAAATGAATTTGGTAGATATCTGGACCAAACTCATCATGTTTCTAATGTTGGAATTAATTAGGCCACAAAAGCCGCTTCCTTGCATCCGTTTTGCAGTGAAATAAAAGAAAATCTTGTTTGTCGCCGGGTGTCGAAGCCCATTCGTTTTGCGATCCTTTTTGAGATCCTGGATTGGCTTTATAATAATTCTGAGTTATATTACACTGTATTTAGTCGTATTGTATATTTTCTGATGCAATGTTTGACAAGCATCTAAAACCTCTTTATAAGAGATTTTCGCTCTACATTTGTTTCTTCTTAGCTTTGAAGATTGTAGACACTGTTATATGAGGAATGCAAAGAGCAGTTTCAGAGCTACTAGAACTGGACCAATCATACCGTTTTCAAATAACTCAAATATCTTACCCTCCCTTCTCCATAAACAATGAATTGTAACGTTCGTTGGTGCTTCTGACAAATGAAAAGCTTTGCATCAGCGAATCCGGTTCATTAATGCTGTACGTGTGCTGCTCTGAAACGTTTTGGAGCTTAATATTTTGGGAACTTTGTATCTACCTTGCGCTCTGTTGTAGACAATCATGTCACGGGGATTTTATTTTAGAAATTACTAATTCAATTGATGACATTTCTACTAATCATTATTATCTATACGTCAGTTCCGGTGAATTTTCTGAAGAGATGAAGAACCTTTTATTTCACCATAGAGTTTTGAACAATGCATGTTTTCAAACGCTTACAAATTGAAGCTAACTTCTTTCACCAAAACCCATTGAGGATATGCTTTTACAGGAGAACATTTTCAAATCGTCGACTCAAATGTTTTATATATCATTTTCTTTTATAATTTTAGGGTTACTGTTTTACTTTATCACATTTTATAGTTATCATTTTAGTGCTAAAATTTTCTAGATTTGGTATCATTGCCGAGATATTTTAAAACATAGCTCGATCCTGATAAAATTTTTAGCCATTTTTTTTATTGAAGTTTAAACGAGAATATAAAATATACTTTACAAAACGGGAAAAAAATGTTCCGCACTTTTTCCTTTATTGCTTCATAATCATTAAAACCAAATTGAAATAACTTAATTTAATAAAGTGTAAATAATAAGTTACGACAACAAATGTTTTATAAAAAATTACGACAGCGAAAGACGGATATTTAAAGAATGTTTCTAGCAACTGCATTAGAAAATCCATTATGCCATAATAAGTATTGGATGTTCAAACAATCTTATGATATGAAACAGCATAAAAATAAATTATTTGGGACTTTTCAATTTCATTTGAATTTCCCAGGACTCTAAAATGCTCAAGTTGACAATATCTGCGTCTTAGGGTCGTTCACCGCAAACCGCACTGCAAAAAGACCACAAATGCCGACTGCCATCTCCATTCACAATTCAATCTTCGGTACTCATCAAGTTAGGAATGAAGTTCCTGACTTTTATCTGTTTTTAAAAAAGATGCTCAACTCTGAATTATTTTGACAAGGAGATAAACATAACCAACTGAATGAGAGCGAAGCAGGAGTGTCAAGATTGCTTGAAATCGAGGAATTCTTCAGAGCATATTCAATTATAATAGAAAGCAATTTTTTAAAATGGCCAAAAGGTTGATGAACGTGATACTCAATCGGATACATATTTTAACAACTACTTTACCCCGAAAAGTGGGAAATTAAATCCATTTCAAATGTAAAATAGGGAATTACATTCAGTGTGCTTTTTTTTTTTCTTTCTTAATTTTTTTTAGTACAAATATTTGTCATTTGTTGATATTCTATTTCTATGTTTGCCTCTGTTATTAATCTCGTGCTTTCTGCTTAAATAACAACTCGTTTTTAACGTTAATAGATTCTACTTTGTTTCAATACATAACATAACGACACAACTATGAGGATTACCAATATAAATACAATACCAATACGAAACTTTATTTTTTGCATTTTATTCATCATCTCCACGACTCGTTTTTGTTTTGAATTGAGTAGTTGTACTGAATACTGGAGGTTACTGTAACAAAGCAACACCTTTAAAGATATCATTTATTATCTAGTCTCAAGAAGAACAACAATTGCTAATCTATGAAATTTTAACAGCATTTTCATTTCTGCTTGTTATCGATCGTTTTTTATCTACAGTGATGTGGACACATTTTTAGTTTCTTAAACACAGAATTCTAAATCAATAGTAAATATTATACTTCGGGCTTTTATATTAATGGATGCTAAATAATTGACATTTTATATTGCGGACTATTGCATGCGTGTTTTTTTACTTTTCTCTTATGAAAACCCTCTTTTATATAATTGAAAATATTTTTTAAAAATAAAATAATAAGTAATATTTATTAATCCTTTTCTCTATAATCTGTTTAATTTCAAACAGTTTGCAGGATATATTTTGTCAAGATCCACTTTTCACGGGATTAAAATAATTAAAAATGACACGGATATCCTTAAAAATTAATTAGTTCTTGATTGCCTTTTAATAATTGCATATCGGTTGAAAGTAATTAATTTCATTATTTTATCATCGTCTATCGTAATAAATTGATATGGCAATATACATTGAAAATTTAATTCTGTAAACAAAATATTCTATCTGCATAAGAATTCATTAACCGCAAACAATAAATACATAAACATAAACAACTGCTATAATTACAAAAAATTAAAAAAAATAAACTATTATTTCTTAGGTAATGAAGCTTTGGTCAATTGTTTCATGGTCTCGAATTTATATTTTTTCTAGATTATTTGAGATACTAAATTTGATAATGAACTTTATCTGGCGATCATAAAAAATATATATTTTGTGTACATCTGATTGAAAAATTAATTACATTTTTAATTGGTTTCAAAAAGAATTTTGACAAAAACGCAGTTTTAAATCGTATTATCTAAAATGTAATGAACTTTTGGTAAAATAAAATTCGAAAACATTCTGCATCCGGTGATGTAACATGATAGCTTGAATTTTAAAACAATTATTCAAAGAGAAACAGTCTGTATTTCTTTGTAATAAAATTAAAGTTATTTTTTGGAGAGAATACATGTGATAACATTACTAACTTTTAATAAGTTTTGAAACATAGTATTAAATTAATACAAAGGTAATCAACAAAGAATCGTTTTGAACTCAATTATTTAAAAACACAGTATCTCAAGATTATGAAGATACAATCTCTGTTCAGTAAATAATCTCCGTTTCCGCAATAGCAAGTAGCACTTTTTAAAAATTTGTGTGCGCTAACACAAACAGTCTCGATTTGTTTGCAGAAAATATCCTGTTCTAATTAGTCTGAAAACAAATTGTTTAAGAAATTTCCATTTTTGAACATGAACGATGAAAATCGAAAAAAATTGGATAATCCACTTGATCAAAACAAATTTTAAAACTCCCCGCATTAATCAAAACACTAACTTTTTACTTAACCTGCAAGAAAGCCCTCATCTCATTACTTGTATATTGTTCAAAGAACAATAAATTGCATTAAGAAATAGGAGTTTAGAAACAATTGTCCAGTTAATGTTTTTTTTTTTAATATAATAACTACTGCAAATTTTCAATAAAATAGTCAAATTCAATACAAAGAACATAAACTTCATAATAATGAAAGCATTGAAGCGGCAATAATAATTCTTCTCTCGTTGCAGGTTCTTCAGCGTGAGATCGAAGGCCGGGGCAAAGAGCTGACTTCTATCGTCCGGCAGTGTGAGTCGCTAGAGGACGCCACTGTCGCCGAGTCGAAAAGGTTTCGAAGGGCCGCGGCTCACTTGGAAAGAAGTTGGCACAATATCTGGATTCGTTCGCTAGAGAAACAGTGCCTTACCGAACAGAGCCTGCTGCAACGGCAGAACTGCGAAAACGTGAGTGTTTGTTTGTGTTTTGTTATCTGTTGAATGACATGTAATGGACTGGAAATGTGTTTTTAGGATGAGATTTAAAATTATTCAGTGTGAATGCTAAAATTGATATTTAGGATTTAGAACTGTTATTATGTGTGTTGGTATTTTCTTTGAAAAAAGGTTTTATTCCGACCAAACATCCAAACTATAAGGTAACGAATTGAAAGTCTTATGGGACGTCTTGCAAGGTGGATACATTTGCGTTTGAATCGGGGGAAACCCAAGTATTCACCCACCGGGCAGCCTTGATGGTGACTGCGGCGGAAGGGTTGGTGTTGAATTCTCTGGCTAGCAGGTGGTAATTCTTTGGGTTCTGTTTCATTCGATAGTCCAACACGTAGAGGTTCCCTTGAAAGACCTACTGGAATGCGATCTTTCATCGAAATTGCTGACTTCACCAATTGAAACTTTCTGACTATAATTTGGCCAAGTAATTCTTGCCTCAGAATATATTCAATTCAAAACCGATTTGCAATAGACGTTTGACAAATACTACCTGTCACAATCGCAGTCGCATCTGTTCAATTTTCAAATCGGTTATTTCTGAGTTTCAGTTCTCGACTCAATCCCTAGAACTTCGATTACGGTCGGGATACCAAACAAGTAAAATAAATGTGTTGATAAAAAAACTTTGAGAAGTTAAAATACAAAGGGATTAATGATGAAAGTTTGTTTCATAGAGTTATCGAGTCATGATATTTTTGATGATTTTTTTTTTTTTTTTTTTAATTTAATGTTGTAAATGATAAAATATTTAAAAATACGTTAAAGGTAGGATTGTAATGTGTGAAAGGTTCTAAATTATATAGTTACTAGCAGTGTGGCCCCTCGCTTCTGGGGACCCGTTGAAAGACATAGAAGTTTACATTTAAGAAAAAGTGGAACAGATGTAGTATAGGGCATTTTTTTCATTTAACGATCAGAAAAATCGCAAAAATCAAAAACACGGTAACTAAAAGAAAATTAAAACATAAATAATAATAAAATTAAGTTAAAATATAAATATTAAGGGTTCTCTTAATATTTATTAAGAGACTCTTAATATTACTATTTTGATTTAGGGGGTTACTAATTGGCAATTCTAAATATAGAAAGTATAAATTATTTGAAAGTTGTTAGTTTGGATTACTTAGGTCTTCAATTTGGCGATTTTTATCTTTTACTCGCCTAATGGATTTGTACCATCTTAAGTTAAAATACAAATAATACCAAAAACTAAGAATGAAAACCGTTGCTAGAAACCGCATTTATCTGTAAAAAAACACCAAATAAAATCGCACCAAAGACATGTTTCATACTACATCTGAACCAAAAAAGTTTTGTATTCTTCAAAATTTGTTTAGTACACAGAGAAAAAGGAAGTCCCATACTCTGCTCCTTACCAACTTCATAATCACGAACAAAATAACAACAATGAAATAAAATCTCAAATGAAATACTACGCTTCTGGTGTACATTGTAAAATAGTCTAGTGTAAATAGTAAACCATGTATAATGCAAAAAATATTTTGAAATCTATATTAAATAATATGGAACTAGGATACATAGTACAAAAACACTATGCTAAAAATATAAACAATCAAAAGAATGATTTTTGATATTCTGAATAAAGGAAACGAATAAATACTTACTTGGAAATAAAAAGTAATATTAGCAAATGTCTAAATGATTTGAAAGTTTTCGGTGGATTTCAATAATCTTTGTCATTATGTTTGCATTCAGAATATTATAGTACATACAATTACGTTTTAAAACGGCGCATGCGCAGAGCGTCGTTTGACAGTAAATATATAGAAAATTATAATAATATTCGAACCTCTTTTATGACAGACGATTATAATACATAAAAATAATCAGAAAAATAAGAGGGACACACTAAAATAACTTTTGTTTTTATTCTGATGTAATAAAAAAAAATATCGCTGCCATTCCAAGAATTTTCTTATTGTCATTAAATTTTAATGAAATCAACTTTTAACCGAATTTTAAAGTTGTTCTTTACAATCTCCATGCACTAAAGATTCTATGTACCAAATTTCGTACCTCTATGGTGAAAAACTGTGGATTTGTATAAAGTTCCGACTTACAGGCATAGATTTTTTTATATACATAGATTTGTTTATATAACCTTTAACGTAAGTAAGCAATTATGATACTTTATTACCATTTAAATGAAATGAAATATTTTGAAACACAGGGTCTATCCTTGAGTGATTTTTAGATTTATAACGTCTTAAAAGCACTAATGAATGGATTTTTTCAGCTATACTTTAATCAGAAACCTGTAGGTTTTTTTCTATACACATTGTGTATTATTAGTTTGTATTTTAGTAAGTTCTTAATTTCGGATTATTTTATATCATTTGCTTAGCATACCCATTGTAAATTTTAAAATCAAACTTTGTATTTGAATACAATTAAAAGCTTTGAGTGTCTTAAAGATGAAAATAGACTTTTTAAGTAGAATACAGAGTGTAGTGTAAGTTGAGGAACAGTACATTTTTGCTGGAGATATTTTTTAGAGAGTAAACATTTGATGTGAAAGTTAATTGGCGATTTAGTCTTTAGCAGAAAATCTTTTTAATGTAAAATTATAATATGTTTTCAGTAGTTTATTAGTAGAATAGTATAGAATTTTTGTTCCCAATACGTCTTTTCTTTGCAATTCAAAAAGACAGTTTTCTCCCGCATCTATTTGGAAAAAGATTTATTCCACACACATTGTTCTTCCAAATCTATTACAAGCTAATGAAGGAAATTATCAAAATTACATTAATTTAAAATATAATAATATACATTATTAATATCACATAAAAGTTCAAGTTATTAAATCTTATGGATTAAAGAAAATTTAAAAAAAAGTTACGCTTCTAATAAAATTGGAAAAATTGTTGGCTTTGTTTTAAACATAATATGAACTTTTTACAGTTAAAAGGAAATTAGTTACCATTGTAATTGTAATTAAATTGGAAAATGCTAATAACTTTTTTAGTTTCTATTTAATTCATGATATTTTCATATTTTAATTATTATTTCCAGTGAAACCTGTTCTAAATGCGTAGAATTATTTGCAAGCAACTTTTAAGGAAATTGAAAATTTATTGGTTATGTTCATTATTGATGCATTTATTCTCGTACTATATATTTATACAGCTTTCAAAGCCATTGTAATTGGGATAAGGATTAATTTCACAGTTTGAATGGAAAAATATTTAAAAAAAAAAAAAACGCTTCATTAAATAGATTCCATGGATTGCCAATATTATTATCTTTATTAAGCTGATTCAACCCATTCAATATCAGTGTTTTGAAATTCCCTATTCCTAATTTAATTAAACAAAGTCATGCTCCGTCTATTGAGTAGGACTAGATAAAAAAAAATTAACGATATATTTTCAAACTCGTATTATTCCAAACAGTAGCGATATTCTCGCAGGCAATTCTTTTCCTTGCTATTTCGAGGTCAAGGTTGTAGATCCAGTCAAGCTATTTTGGCCAATTCTATAAAGTCGGTCAGCATTTTCAATTCAGCGCACGCTTCCAAAAGTTGGGTGTTTGTCGCGTTCGAAAAAGAAAATAGATGTGACATATCATTCAGCTTTATTCCCCCACCCACATGAGGTTTTTAACCTTTCTCATACCCTTTTGACAGTAAAAAGTTCTGGAGTAAAATGGTTTTGGATATTATGGGTATTAAAAGAACCTGATCTTAATCTAAAATATATGTAAATGGCACAATTTTATAAGCACAAGTGTTTTATATTTATGTTAATTTAAATATTAAGCAGGCTATTTTGTCATTTTATTAACGAAAAGAATTCAATAACGCTTCGTAAGAATTAAGGCATCAAAGTACAGTAAAAAAATAGATGTATTTATAAAAAGCCACTAGTAATAATTATAATACAGGCTAATTAATAATTATTACGGTTAAATGAAATGCGATTTCTTAACCCTCCAGTGCATGATTTTTTTTCTTTATGATGCAATTATCTGACATCTAACTGTTGTTTGTAATAAAAAGTATACTGAAAAAATACTCTTTTATGTATAAACCAAATTATTATGACTGATGTAATTAATTGCTATTTCAAATTGTAATAAAACACATTAATTACTATACAATTTTACTCCCAAGTACAAGAAGATTAAAGTTTTCTCATGAATTTCCTTCAGAAAAGTTGGAAATGATGTCATAAAACTTGACTAGTCCTTTTAGTTTTACCTCCTAACTATATTAAAGGAAATCTTTTCTTTAAATTGACGAGCTATTCTTAAATAAATAACGTTTCTTGTAAAATAGTGTATTAAGTTTAGTATTTTATTTAAAACAAATTAGTAGTTAAGTAATTTTTTATTTTAATTCTCGTAATGGTACTGATTTTAACGTATTTGAAAGATAGCGCTTTATCTAAAAGGTGATATCAATAACATTTTTGTAAGCTAAAATTATCATTATTCTGATACGAAATGACGCAAATAATAGGCCTTTGACCATAAAATATCAATTAATGTTTCCATGAGAAATTGCTAAATATTAGTAAGCAATAAATTTAGTACAAGAATTGGAATTTAGTTCATCGGTTTCAAAAGAACCTTTTTATTTACATTTTCTACATTAATAAAGTATAAATTGCTATTCGAGAAATACTAATTTTTTTCCCATTTATAAATTTTATAAGTAATTTCTGGATGGAATTGGGTTTTTTTTAATGATTTATGCAAAACTAAAATTGATGGACTGTTAGGATTAAATCCCAATTTGAAGGCTTAGACTCCCACTTGTAACGAATAGTTACGAATGAATAGTAAAATTTCACAAAGTCTTATTTGTATAAAAATCGAAATGAATAAATAATCGGAAGAAATAAAAACATTTTGGGAAATAGCGCTACTGTACAGTAGATAGAAGCACTATATAAGATAGAAAATCATAATTGAAGTGCGTTGAGGAAATCTGAAGAATCATATTTCTCAGCAATAGAATACACTCTCTAATTCTGATGAATTTTTATCTAAGTATCTTAAAAGCACAAGCTCACTAATTTTGATTTATTCATCATAATAAGGCTGTGCTTGAACTATATAACGTTATCTTTCTCACTTGCATTCACATCAAACTGAGGGCATGTAAAGCTACTGTTACATACTACAGAAAATAAAAAAGTACAAGTATGAAATTACCTGGAGATCGATTTTAAAAAAGTGATTTCATTTTTTTTTTTTTTTTTTTTTACGAAAACGAGTGTTTTCTTCGCTTGGAAAGATCCGATCTTCAGCCACTCGATTCTTTCCCTTTGCATGTCTGATTGTTTTCTTTCGCGTACCCTTGTTTTATTTGCATCTTCCTCGGTGGTAGTAGTTTTGGGAGATTTTTTTTGAGATCTTCGATTAGACGAACAATCGCCATCCTTTCTATCCTCTAAAAAAGTCCACAAGTTTTGAAGATTGTACCAGATTACCAGGAAAGGGAATCTTTTCTTTTAAAATCTTGTAGCTTCGGTTTCGTTGGGTATAATTACAAACTTTATAATAGCAACTACGATTTATTTTTCTGCTCTCAAATTGCTAGGCATACACCTTTTGTTTGGGTCCCCTATTCCCTTAAATAAAATTAAAAATAACACCAGCATTTTACTTTTGTTGACTGTTTTTATTTGCAGTCACTGTCTTCCTAATTGTTTTCGGAGCTAGTACCTCATTCAAACAGTGCATTATATGAAGTTTCGGTCAATACAACTATGCATGGATTGATTTTGCACCCTATGTAAAAGCTTAAGCGATATATTGTGCTAATATATTTTTCTAAACACATTTATGTAATATAGATTGCTATTGAATTTTTATGACTGTCGCATATGAGGATTTCATCTCAAGGAATTTCAATTATTTCTTATTGTGACGTTTATTTATAAACTAGCATAAAAAACATTTAGCTTTAAGTTGTTCTCATTCATCTCCAATATCCGTTATTAAGCCTTCATCAAATGTCAATCATTTCAAATGACTGGCACGTTTGAATGGATGAATAACGTAGACTGTGCTCAATAACTTGCGTAAAATGGACTTTTAAATATTTTTAAAACAAAGTGCACAATATTAAAATATTTGTTTTATAATAAAATTTAGACAAAAATTAAACCTTTTTTTAAATCAGAAATTGTGGTGAAAATAGCACTTTATCACACTAGTGTCATGAACTATTTTACCGCATGCCTAAAGTACTGAAATATTTTACGGTCTTGATAGAGGAATAACATATTTTCAAAGAATATCAATTGACTGTAAATGCCAAAATTAATTAATTAGTAATTATGCACTAATTAACAGTATGTACTAAAATGGTTTTATTGCACGTAATTATATAAAAAATGTATGGAACATTTTCGAAATTATTTTTTCACGTTCGTTAAATTGTTTTACCTATCGTTTGAAAAAGTATTACTTTCATAACTAGTTGCATAAATAACTATTTTCATGTTTCAAACTAAATCACATTTTTGAATTGTTATCTTTTACATCTCAAATTACTTTTGAAAGATTATAAAACTGCGTTTGATGACACTTGTATACTTTTCTTGAACAGAAATATCAATTATTTTCTTTTATCTGCACATAAAAAAACATTTGAAAAATTATTCCAATTATAACCTGTCTGGGAATATTTTAATGAAAATTATTCAGTTTTAGTTATTTACATATAAAGTTAAATTTTGAAGTTGTTGCAGCTGCTATATTCCGTCTAGAATTTATTTATTCATTTTATTCTATGAATTAGTCATTATTTATTTAAAATCAAAAAACCAAATTTCCCTATTGTAAAACATAAAACTTCTTGTTTGTAATGCGTGTACTCTTTCTGTTTTAAATTGAAGCCATGCCTTTTGAGATGGAATAATATTTCTTTTATAAAAACCAATACTTATTACCGGATGCTATTCAACTTAAGGGGGTCCGGCAGATGAAAAATATTCAGATTATGGATTTTGAGTTCATTACTGTTTATTAAAATATAAATTTATGTCTTTAAAATGATGCCACATTTGTAATTATATCTTATTTCAAAGTATTTTTACTAATTTTTTGAAGTAAACAAAATGTAGGAATTTAATGCATGTTTCTTAACTTCAAAGCCGAATTTCTCAAAAAGCCGTTTTTTCATGTTTGGGGGCACATATAGCTTAAAATCTATATGACATAAATGCTTGAATTTTTTTGACATGTTTCTCTAATATATTTAAGTACTTTAATACGAGGAATTATTGATAAGTAGCATACTTTTTTTTTAAAATAATTAGTCTAAAATTTTATAATTTTTCTTAAACATATTTTTAGAAAATCATAATTATTTTAATTTTTAAAAAATAACAAAAATCTCGTGTTAAAGTATTCAATAGTATCCAAATATTATACTGCGAAAGTTTCATAATGATTGAAGAATCGGTTATTAAATTAGATGCCCTCAAAGTTGTTGCTATATTTGACATTATTCAACCGTAGTGAATATTTTATCATTCTGTATTTTAATGTTGTTCCATTTTATAAGAAAAAAAGGACATTATGGGCGAGTATTCCAAACATAATTTCTTCTTTCATTAAATAACAACGTCCAATTACTACTTGCAATGTAGAGTAATCTTTTTACTTAAATTTCATAACAACTGCTGAAATAAATAGAACTAAATAACATTTAATTATCTAAAAATTAGATGGCAATTAAGACCGTATCTAACTTCTACGATGAAACTCATTTGTTCTCTATATTACAATTGACAAATTATATTGAAATTGTTTTATTTATTTGAGTCTCTTTTATGTTAGCATAGATTTATAGAAAAGTCTCAAACAGGTTCTATGGAAACTATTTATTTAAGTTTTATACTTGAGTGACTTGAGTTGAACATTTCAATGGTCCATATTTTAAAATCAGGTCAAAGTAGTTTTGACCGATACACAATTAATATCCATAAATAGGATTAACACGAACACATACAAATAATTTCATAAAAAAAATTCACACTAAGTGAATGTCAAAAAACATTCCTAATTTCAAAGGTTGAATTGAAATATACCTTACCAACTTTGAGCTCTATCTTCTATTATTATGAACTTATTGAAAAGGAAATATCAACATTTTGTTGCTAATGATTATATATATATATATATATATATATATATATGAGCAGTTAATTAATTAAACAGAGAAATATTTATTTCGTACAAAATATTTCTATTCTGCTGGAGGGAAATGTGTGCTCAAGCTACAGAATAAGGTAAATTCAAAACCATTTTCTTGTTTTCGTAAAAAAAGAAATTCAAGACGCCTTGATTCCAGAATAAGTCATAAATTATTAATTTTTATGTGCCTATTGTATACATTTTCTGCCGAAGGAAAAAATAGTTTACACGTGCAATATTCTATCATCGTATGGATTCATATAGATATATTTTTGTATAAATCCAATTTGATGACGTAAGATGTTTTCGATATTGCTTAGATATACTACTTATGTTTTTTATTTTATAGGGTTGTTCAATTTTTTAAAAAACATTTTATTTCTTGTATAAAATAAAGGTACGTAATATTAGTAGAAGGTTTTATATAGTCTTTAAATTAAATACTTTGTATTTAACAATGCAAAGTTTGTAAATGATAAATAAAGCTTATTTATATCTTGTAAATATGGTTAACGTAAATTCTTTTAATTTGTTTTAAAATAAATATTTAAATAGAACTACTTCAAAGAAAACAGTGTCTTCAATGAAAAAGAATTAAAAATTACCCTAAGATTTTTATTCTCAGAGCATATGAGTTTAAATTTTTTCTAACTACTGATAAAATAATTTGGAATGTAGAATATTTTTTTTTTTTTTTTAAATTAAATTAATATCTTACATTTATATTTTATTATTTACAATGCACTAAATAACTGAATAATTAATAATACTGAAAGAAGACTGATGAGAAAAATTATTTTTCTGAAAGAATTTTCTTTTTTGAAGACTTAAAATTTTGTAATTAACAGATATCAAGTTAAAAATAAACACACCAATTAGAGAAGTGCAACTCATTTGCTTATTTTTAAACGAGCACTTGAAGTATTGTGGGTGTTTTTCCTTAAGAATTCAAATTAATAGAGCATATAACCTATCACACTGTTTTATATAAAACAGTGTTTTATTTGTAACTACACTTAATTCGAGAGAATCTGTGATGTTTTGTTACATTAGTTATGCTGAACTTGTAAAAATCCCAAAGTAGTTCACAAATGGTGGTTCCGCTTCAATGTATTCAGGTCAAACTCTCTATCATTATTTCAAACTGTATTGAATTTTTCCCAGAACCGTTTTGACTGAGATTCAAGAAAGAACCTGCCATTTCGTTCCTTTAAAAATATTTTATAATGTAAGCAACCCAAATTTTATAGTATTGAAAAAGTAAGAAAATTATCGGAGAAAAATTGTGCCTTGTTGGATACTAAACAATACTATTAGAGTTAGGAGTGAATTCAATTGCTTGTTATAAAGATAAAGTTGCAGAGAGGATATGAAGTATGCACACAGTTATTTTGTTTATTGAACCCTCTTTAAATTGTTGTTAAATATATATATATATATATATATATATATATATATATATATATATATATATATATATATATATATATATATATATATATATATATATATATATATATATATATATATATATATATATATATATATATATATATATATATATATATATTTTTTTTTGAAAATCAAACTAATGCTAAATTAGTCACATCCCGGTTTATCGAATACCGAACTTACGGATAAATTACGGTCACATTATAAATAATCAAAAGGATGTAATCTAAAAGGATGTGAAAAGGATGCAATCCAAATTTTGATGTAGACGTATTTTCTATAATAATTTATGAAATGTTAATTAAATTAATTAAATATTAATATAAAGCTTTCTCGTATAAATATCAATTAATCAATTCGGAATATAAATATTCGATTAAAACTAAATTTAAGCTGCTCAACGCTGCATTAAAATATTTAATTTGGATTCTTAAAAGGACATCTAAAAATTGTTTATGAAATTTACACTGACTAAGTAAAAATAAAAATTGAAATTTTCATTGCCGGTGTGTATCATTACCTAGAAATAATTTAAAATAAAATATGTATGAATAAGACTATGAACCTTATTTAGTTTTAATGCCGAATTTTAAACTTTAAAAATTGTATCGCCCAAAACTGAAAATAATTTTAATGTAGCATGCACAATCCAATGAAGAGTTTGAAAGGGTTTTTGTTTCTATATATATATATATTTTTTTTCATTACTTGAGCAAAACGTTTTCAACTATTAAAATGAACAATTTGAAATGAAATATATCAAGATAAAACTATGAATTTATTTTCTGGGAAGGCTGAAGACGTATCGTTAAAGATTGTAATCTTCAACAAAAAAAAAAAAAATTATATATAAATTTATAATCCACGAATGTAGAGTTTAAAAGTGTTATTGACACCGAAAAAGTTATTAAGTCCTTCCCATAAATTAAAAACATATTTTTGAAAAACCAAGTAATTCCAGTTTATGTGATTATGGACAAATGCATCCTTACTTTCGCATAATAACATTTTAAGTGTGGAAAAGTTCATGTAATAAATGATTATTTTTTTCATAAGGAACTGAATGTTAGTTATATTCTAAAGCAAAATACTCTTTCGTTAAGAATGCAGAATTTCTCGTTTTCGATAAAAAGCATTCTTAATATCAGTTCTTTACAAAAGTTATCTTTAAACACATTTCGTGGGAACTTATCGTGGATTATAGAAGCATTACTTCCCGATTTTAGTTTTTTGTTCCACATTCTATCCACAGTTTGAAGAATTAATAAAAACCATCTTTGGCATGAATCATAAATTGCGCATGTTACACTGGTTGAATTTGTTTTATGATCGAACACGTAGAGTTGCCGTGTTAGTCGCGCACCAGACAAAATAGAAGTAATCACTTCGAACTCTTTTGTCCTGACATCGAAACCAGGTGTTTTTTCTTCATGTAACTGATAAAGGTTTGCTCGTTGAAATTGTAAGTTAAAGGAACTAGAGCAAAGCTGAATATTAAAAAAAGTTGGAATGTAGTGATTCGATAGGTAACGTCAAATTGCACACAACTTTTTTCTTCTTTAAAATTTCAGTTTATGAATTGGTTTTGTTTGAGACACATTTAAAATCAATAATATTACAAGGATTATGTACTGTAAAGAAACTGTTAGTGTTTGGAATGTACGGAGTAACGATTGGCTTTAATTTTGTTTATCTTATAACTTGTTAAATGACTCCTCTGTAACGGTATTTTAATGCGCAGTGACATTCCCCCAATTTGATCTTTATATTTAATTCGCTTATTATATTATTGATCGGTTTTTTTATTCTGAAAATGATTTGATATATTGTAAACAAATAAATCTAATTAAATTAGTTTAGCGAAATGAAAGAAAAACCATATTGATAATATTGAAAGGTTTAGTGAAGGGATACGTAACTGTCCCAAATAGCTCTACATAAATTTTGAACACAATTCCAATTTTCATATTGCGAATTCACAACCAACAAATGGGTCGTTATATATTCAGTACAAATAATGAGTTTAAAAAGAGTGTTACAGAAATGTGAAATCTTTCTTGAGTAAAATTTTTATTTTTATGTTTATTTTTGAACTTTTCTATTAAATGACGATCACAATTTGCTAAAATTTTAAGACAATTTTTGATTTTTTTTTAACTTCGATCTTCAAACAATAACACAAAGTGAAACTGTAAATAAACTATTCGTCTTAGCATTTATCAGTTTCGGTTTTGTATTAAATAAGAATAATGTAACCCATAAAAACAAAGTTTTCAGTATAAATCCTTTATATGCATTGCCAATTTTTATATTCATTAAAATAGTTTCTGTTGCCAGCGTGTGTTTGGTATTGGCATCTAATTTTAAATATTAAAAACATCTCTATCAGCAAAATATGCTGTAAACTACTTTTAAAATTTATTCATTAAAAATGAATACGAATTGATGCACTCACATCCAAATATCTTTTATTTACTCTGATAAAAACCATTTTATAATTTATTTATTAAAACAATTTTGTCAACAGGAAAGAGTTTCTTCAATGATTGGTTAAATGTCTTTTCAAAGTGACTGGATACCATAATTTAGTAGTATTCCATAAAAGTGACCTTTTAATGGCATCCCCCAAACTTTAATAGATTGCATTGTCATCGACATCGAATCTATCTGCCAAGTTTCAGCTTTATTGGATGACGGTAAGGGAAGTCATTAGGCCTCTTCAGATTTTCCCGCGATCGATAAACATACCAACAAAAATACATACACACAAAATTGGAATTAATATAAAGGATTTAGAAAGGGATCATCACTTGAAAAAATACTTTTCATAATTAATATGCAATATTAATTTGATTAATAGCTTGCACACTACATGATACCCTGCTTTTGTTGTTGTTTTTTATTACTAAAGGACTTTTTGTAAGCTTTCAATTAGATTTGCTACGATTCTTCTAAGATATTTAATTTTTTTAAAAATTATATACTTACGAATTGTTTATTGGATTTTCTTCTATTGGAGTTGGAACTGGAAAAAAAAAGAAGAAAAAAAAACTATATTAAAAAATAATAATAATTAATAGGGTAATACTGCCAGTGGTTGCTACTCTTTCAGTACTTGATCAAATTTTTGAAAAAAAATCACCATAAACATCCGAAAACGAGTTTTATTCGTAGCATTAGACATAATATTTTTATTGAACTCTGGAGCTATTATTTTCGCAGTGATTTGGGCCATTTGCTACTTTGAACAAGCTATTGATAATTTTTTTTTTTTTTTTTTTTTTGTCCAGGAATTTCAAGTCAAAGGAAGATTATCCATTTACGTTTTGCAAAGAATATTTGCAGTATTTGTTATTATTTTTCATAACATCTGGCTTGATCAAGAGCAAAGAAAAAGACAAATTTAAATAATTTGTTTGCGCAATTTTGTCGTTATATTTTTAGCAGATATTATTCTTTGTGACGAAAAAACGATCAATAAAGATTGTGGTAAATATGTCAATTTAATTCTAAAACTGAATAATAATAATAATTAAAATCATAAGACTGACTTTATTTGATCAAAAACTGTTGGTGGTACCCTAGTAGTAAAGCAGATATTACGTAAAAAGGTAAGTGTTGATTTAATTTGAGAATAACAATGCCATTTTAAAGATTTTTTTTATTTAAATAAATAGTTTTAAGTATAAGTGATCAAGGTTTTTTATCCATTTCATATATTTTTCGATCGAGCATATGCGTGCGCGCATGCATTTGTTTTATATTGAACTTTCAAACCAATTCCTTAATTTTCAATCCCCACCATCCATCCTTTAGAAAAAACGTCTGCTAACAAGTGAGCGACTCCGTTTCACGTAAGCATCCGTTTGTGAAAAGGGGAAAACCTGTGGGCCATTTGCGCGTTTCGGTCCAATGACCGTCTTTTTCTGCTACCCATGACATCACCCCCACTCCCGTAACGGACGAAAACTTTCAAGGTGAGGCAGTTTTCGAAAACTTGACATACCCCCTTCTTCCATTATTTCTCGCCTTAACGAGCGAATGGTGCGTGACTTGTGTGAGATATAACGAGCAGTTGATTTGAAAGAGAAAACTGCTCGTTTGGTTGACGCTTTCTCTTTCTATTTTAGGCGTCTTACATTTTGTCCAATCTGTGAAAATCATCCTCATATATCATATTTTCGTTTCCATAAGTTTATTGTTGGAAAGTTATTTTTGTATGGAAGATTTATACAGATAGAGCTCCATTTTTAAGTAAAAGAACTGTCCAAGCAACTGATATGCTTCAGTTTCTTCAAAAGAGTATTGTAAAACATATTCAGCGATACCCATAACTCCATTTTTTTTTTAAATAT
Organism: Linyphia triangularis; assembly: GCA_963978545.1. Taxonomy (NCBI): domain Eukaryota; kingdom Metazoa; phylum Arthropoda; class Arachnida; order Araneae; family Linyphiidae; genus Linyphia; species Linyphia triangularis. The sequence continues at coordinate 1,139,796 of OZ021726.1, forward strand.
TAACTTTTATCTGGTATTTGCATATTGTCCTTCAATAATATATAGCAATATTTTTTTCAATTTAAAAAAAAAAAAAAAGATTGATTCACATTACGCTTGTTGTGAAACATGTATTAATTTCAAAGGCTTATTTTTAGAAAAAATTAATTTTGTGAATCCCACTCTTTGGGGCACAACTATATGTCGATGGCGCGGATACGATGACTGGATATGCATTTAGGTAGTGTACAAATAAATTAATTTAAATCTACGCTTTATTCTTTAAAATGCAAGATAGTAAAATCTGTGTTTAATTATACTTGGCAAAGAATTCGCAATCACTTGTGTGTAAAATGAATATTAGTCGTAAAAAAAAAAAAAAAAAACATATTTGTCCACTAGAAATTTGCAATTATACACTTTTATGTGGTTGACCATAAATATGCTGAATTTGTTTTGATGATCGTTGTCATTATTTTAGCAACAAAGTGAGATACCAAAATTTAAGTTTGCTAAATAATTTTTGTTAAATTTAATTCTTTTCATTTATTCCCAGGGATATGACACGGTTCATTGAAAATTATTTTTAATGTTCCCATATCATCACCTAACTATACATTAGAAAATCATATTCGATAAAGTGTAAATAAAAACGACAACAACGAAAATGATTAACTAACTTTTAAGATTGTTCAGCAAGAGAAAAAACAAGGTAAATAGTGTAGAATACGGTTGAAAATTGAAATACAATAAATATCAATGTTTTGTCTAGGAGTTAGTAAAAATAACAACTAATGATTCAAGGAAATATTAGCTTTTTTAAATCATTTATATTAACTTCAATTATGTTTGTTTGTGAGTGTGTGTTACCGTTTAATAACCTACTTCAATCAAGTTCCAGAATCTGTCACTAAAAAGCCGCTTTTACTCACGTTTCTATTAACGTTTCCGAGGAAAATTTAACCCGCTTGCTATTGTCCAATTCTGCTGAAACTTAGCAGATAAACTTGTTGTTGATGACAATGTATTCTATCAAGTTTCGAGGGCAAAAAAAAAAAAAAAAAAATGTAGTCAGTGGTGCTGAATCGATGGTTTTCTTCGTAAATGTTAAACTCGATCCGAGTTCAGAATCGTTTAAATAAGTTGCGATTGCACATTAAAGTTGGCTATGGATGTATTGTAAAAACTTCTTTTTATTTTACCCAATTAAAATTAAACCAAACAAAAAATCAAACTACGTCAAACAGTAAAAAATCAAATTACATTAATTAGATTGTTCTACTGTTTCTTTTGAAAAATGTTTTTACTCTGAACTTTTTAATATTTTTTAAGATATAAAATTTTCTTTTAGTTAGCAGTTATAATCATTTATTTTTACCATCTATATATGAATCCATGCTTTTAAACAAATAATAAAATTAATCAATGCAAATTAAAGTCAAGACCTATACGTATCTCTGCAAACCTTATATGCAAATCGAAACAGTATAAAAGCTGCCGTATAAAATATTTTGACATTTTCCATTCATATGTATACAAAAAAAAAATATATTAACCCAAATGTAGTGTTATTTGATTACTTAAACTTGATATCTCTTAAATAAGCATATCACTATATGAACTTTTTTTCCACTATGTCTTTTGCCCCTTGGCCATTCAGTGATACTACTGATCTCTGTTCGTGATCTGTATCGTTAATAAATTCTGTTTATTGTTATACCTCGGGCAAGTAATTATAATCCTTTGCCAAAACTTGTATGCCGAGTTCGAATTCTGTGATGATAGGGGTCGATTCTGTAATTCAAGCAGTTTTTGTATCCTTTTTTTAACTTTTCGACAGGTTGCATGTCACATTCGACATGCCCGACGGCTGAAAATCCCCCCTAACAGGGATCATAAACTGTTCAGTTTCTTTTTGGTGTTTTAATTCTTGAGATGCCTACTTCCACTATATTAATTTATGAATTTGGCGTAATTGGACACGACCAAGGACGTTGCTTCCTATTGAGCAATATTTCCTATCTTGAACCTCTTGATTTACTTCATTCACTATGACTTAATTGTTTTTTTTTATATAATGATCAGATGTAAGTTCACTACGGGTTTAGGTTGCTTTATTTTTTTTGTCTTGTTTGAAATACTTTAAATATATATATATATAAATAAGCCAAAGCTTGCTCTCACTCATCATTTAATTCTCTAACTGCTCATATAGTCACTACTATTAACATTGGTACAATTGTCAACAAGGGCAAAAACAAAACAAAAAAAATAAGCTATTCCAATCTTGATAAACCAATTTTTGGTGGCCGAAATGAAGTAAAATATCTGATATGTGAAATAAATGGACATCTTTTGATAGCAAAAATGCACATTGAAAAATTTCTGGTATTTAACTAATCAAAGAATCAGTCTAGAACTTATTTTCAATCCATACTTCAAATGTTTAAATTGTTCATGAAAATAAAAGATAGTTGTTATAACCTTTTGAAATTAGTTACTTTATCCATATCAACTGCAAACATCGAAAAAGTCCTTTTCATAACAGGTCGTCAACATAATTTAGATAAGTTGTCACAAGTAAAATTAGAATTGTTAAATATTAAATTCTACACACTTCGAGTATTTTGTCGGAATGTAAGCTCAAATACCGTGAACACTCATTGAGCGAACAAAATACCATCCACAATGCTCTAGAAGTTTACAGTGTTTCAGAATGCATTATGGTTGGCCTGTTCACCTAATAAGAGTTATCTTTGTTTATGAATATGTTATGATCAATCACTAAGATCTCTAATTGGACGGGAAAGAAAAAAGATGGAGGCCAACCACAACGCGTTTTCTGCGTTATCCACGCGGCTTGTGGTTCGTTTGTTCGCTCAGTGGGCGTTTTTGATCTTTGAGCCTAGCATATATGTAAAGTTAATCTTTCAAAATGAGGTTGAGAATACAATTATTCTTAACTGAGTGACCAGTGAATGTGTTCAAATCTAGTCGCGTTTGAAAACAATCTTATGAGGTACAATGAAAGGCATCTACTGATGCGACAGTATAAACAGTTTGATCTTATTAATCAAAAATGAAAATCCTTTAAGATTTTATGAAAGAAGTTATATTTCTTTATGGCGGAGGATCATATTATCACGTGGTGAACTGAAAAATATAAGATAAATATATAAATCTTAAGACGGGTAACATAAGGGGCTTATACACGAGGCGAGTAATACGGTGAGTAGGACATGGTGAATTTTACTGTCAAGGTCCTACTCCCCGTTTTACTCGCCTCGTGTATAAGCCCCTATAAGTTATTTAATTAGTTTATGTTTATTTGTAAAAGTATATCATTATGCATTAACTTCCTCTACCTGTTTTAATTTACAAGCAATTATATATTATACGATCAACCTTCAACTTAAAATAATTTATACGTAAGTTTCGAATGAAGATTGAAAATGATTGTTAAGAAAAAAACAAGAAGAAAAAGAAAAAAAAAGCAATTACCTTTTGTCAAAGTGTATTCGTTTAAATTCACTGATGTCCAAAATGAAACGTACTTTCTAAAATCTAAATGAAAGGTACTTTCTAAAACTCTTTCTCATCTTGAAACCATTAACTTTTAAAAACACTTTTAACAATGACCAGTATCACGTTTTTATTTCTATTTCACAACATGATCGACACCACCAATCACAATCACACACGGAAAAAAAAAAGATACAATTTAAAATCTTCTCCAAAACAACTCGAAAGCAGGTCAATACCTGATACGGGTAGATAAAACGACCCATGTGACCTCAATCATGATAAATTCACTTTATTTATAGGCTCTGATCCCTATATCCTTCCAGCCAGAAACAATATTGCTCTGATGCCTCCTTATTCCTTCTTGGAGAGGGTCCCCTCAATGATTCCTTTCCCCTCTTGAAAACTTTTTTTTTTAGGTCAAGAAATACGCATGCGGCGTTAAATAAAAATAAAAAAAATATTTAAAAAAAAAAAAAAAAAAAAAAGGAAATGACTTCCCATTGGCGTGCATTGCGGATGTAGTAGAAGAGACGCAGCCAACTTACGTGATTAGAAAACAAGTGGGAATGGTTTTGGTTCAACCAACCATTTAATTTCTTCCGAGTTTTTCGCTGGACTTAATGAAATGGCAATAAGTCAATGCCAATAAAAGCTACCGACTGTCTGTTTCTGCCACTTATAAAGTGCTTAACACAGCTAAATACGTCTTGTAATTTTGAGCATCTAGAAGAATGCGAGATCGAAATTTTCTAGTGTTCTACAATTTGCTACAATAAATGCCGTAAGGGTGAGGGGCAGTAAAATATTTGTGGATTTGAGACTGTTAATAATTTGGGAAATTATAAGTAATTACTTCCATACACAGGGTTTTTAAAAATGGACTTCTTTAGTTTGAGGTGACATAACAGTAAGAGACAAAAATGAAAAACAAGTAGTATGTACAGGTATGATATTTTAAATGCTCCTTTTTGCAAAATTGGTTAAAATATTGAAATGGTAATCATTTTTGTAAAACCTGATTAGAGCGAAATAAGTTTCTCTTATGAAACCCTTTACTGGAGAGTACAGCACAAACGGCCACTTTTCCAGAATACAGTGGTTTGCAAGACATACAAACAGGTATTCACTTGCTTATTGACAGATCCATCCAAATAATAATATACCCCATAAAGAAGTCTTTAATGTAAATCTTTTATATGCATTGCCAATTTTTATGTTCATCAACAATCTCCGCTTCTGTTGCCAGCGTGTGCTTGGTGTTGGTATCTCATTTTAAATTTTAAAAACATCTCTATCAGCAAAATATGCGGTTAACTACTTTCCAAAATTTAGTCATTAAAAATGAATGTGAATATATGCATTCACACTCAAATATCTTTGATTTATTCTGATTAAGACAATTTTGGCACCAGGAAAGAGTTTTTTTAATGACCTGTTAATTTTTATTTCAGCGCGTTTGGATGTCAAGTTGGTTTATTAGCATTCTGTAAAAGAGGTGACAGTAACAGCCACCAAAATTTGATAGAATACATTGTCATCGATTCGAATCTATCTGCCAAGTTTCAACCCAATTGAATTACGGCAAGGGGTTAGCCGCCGCTGATTTGCCCCGACATATACAGGCACACACATACACACAAAATTTAAGTTAATATAAAAGATTTAAAAATTTGTCTCATAGTTAAACTATGTGTAGTCGTCATTAAATTTACTCCCATAAATCAATTTTGATAACTGGTGTATTTAAAATTCCATATTTGTATATCCAGCATACTTCTTGTCTTTTCTTTCTGTCTCTCACTGTTCCGCAGTTACGAATCAAAGGTAGCGACTCCTTTCTGAAAGACCTTATATACAGGATGGATTTTCGAGGGAATTACGTATAAATATTTACTCGCATCATATTTTAACTTTTTATTTTTTATTATACATCAAATAAAAACTCAACTTAAATGTACTGTTGTTGTTTCATGTCCCCCTGGTCCAAGAATCCTAGACCAGGTCCATGATACCATGTTACTCTGTCAGAGTACCACAAGTCCATTACCATCCCTACTCCATAGCAGCCTCGCCGAGGCGCAAATACAGTTAATGACATGAGCAGGAGAAGCAAGGACAGGAGCAATGGCAAGAGGAATAAGTTCTCTCCCTGTCAGACGAATTTCAAGCTTTTGATGTGGCCACTACGCAGCCTGGTCAATGCAGTCCTTGCAGATCTTGTGCTTCCGTACTACAGATCAGAGCGATTACCAACATACCAACAATGTGGAGGAGGGATTCCCCAAGAAGAATTTGCTCTAGCCTTGTGAATAGAAATTATTTCGGACACGGAAAAGATTACGAAAGGTAGCTGAAGGAAGAGCACTTCCCTATTTCGCAAGCATGTCCGCCACTACATTGCCGAAGACTCTAACGTGTGATGGAATCCATTGAATGCAAACTCTGCTTTTCTGTGAAAGTGTAGCAGTTTTTGAAATAACCTCTAGAACGGTTTTTTCTAGAATTTTCAGCCAATTTTTTAAGTATCGAATTGAATTCTTGCTGTCCGTCAAAATATAGTTGTAGCTATTTTCAAAACGAAGGAGAAAATAGTATAGTCGGAAGAGTTTTAAACTAATATCTTGAGGGTAAGATAACGGCTTTTAAATGTGGATCATTGTTTTCACGAAACGCCTATTTCTCAATGCTTTCTCACTTTTTTACTTTCTTTGAAATATTTTGCGCATTAATTGGATATTTTTCTAAACATATGTGTATGATTGTATAAAAGATTATTTAAAAAGAATATTTTTTTTATTCTAAAACATGCATTTTGTACAAATTTGTACAATTTATTAAAAAAATATTCCTTAGAATTTTTATATTTTCACTTAATTGTATTTACTTGTAGCTGATATTGGTTATTCTGTGTACAGAATTATCTACGTATGTTTTAATTTTCACGATCGATATCAATCAACCTAACCAACATGAGAGAAACTGGTAATTTTTTTACTTAATTGCCAAAGCTTCTCTTATATTATATACATCTCTAATATTCTCCACTCTGTGTGGAGAATTCTCTGTTCTGATTGTCATTGCCAACATCAATGCAAATAATTTCAAGAAGAAATTTTGATTTCTATCGTAATCATTCATAAAAAGTTTTGGGGCCAGGGAAATCACAAGCTGGCGATAGAAGAACATCCCCGTTCGGGCTTTTGCTTTGCGGGTATATGTGAAGAGAAACACAACCAAAAGAACGTGATCGGAAAACAAGTGGCAATGGTTGCGCGTGAAGTGTGGCGAAACAAGTTCAAGCACCCCTCTTCCGTTTCTATGGGCTCTTCATTTCCACTTACGGAAATAATTTGATGCAGCTTGAAGCCATTTCTTTTGTTGGTGGGGAATTTGCATGCAGCTTGTTTGTTGCGGATTTCAATGTCGACTCGTTCATGAAGTGGTCATCCCTATTTCACCTTTAAGTAGACGAGATACAATATCCTCCTGTTTTAAATTCCAAATATATTTGTACTATTTATTTTATAACTTCAAATAAAAAAAAAAAAAATATGCAATTAAAAATAAACTATTATCAGAAGCGGATGTCTTAACTTTTAAATTGGTATATAATTTATCAATTGTGGCTTTGTATAAAAGGATAAAATTATCAACACTGAAAACACAGACCAGAAATAATGTACGAGTCTCCTAATTGCTAAAGTCATTATGTCTAAATACTGAAATTTTTTAGGAAATGAAAAAAACTTCTTACAACTCTACAAATGTAAGTACCGTTTTTTTTAATGAATTTTTAAGGTTTTTTTTTTTTTTTTTTTTTTTTTTTTACAATTCTATGACTACAGGCAAAAGTATAACAGTTTTAGTTTTTTTGCTCAGTAAAAAATATGTTGAACACAATACTGCCGTCCTAATTAGAAATGCAGTGACTCCACCTGAGGTGATTTCTCAGAAAACGCGTTTTTTTTTAGGTTTTTTTTGTGCGCCATCTATTTAAAAAACAATAATGTTTAAACTTGTGTGTTACTAGGGGGGTATTTTTGATGCTCTACAACATAGATGCATAAAATTATACTATTTTATGAAATTTTAGCCTGAATTGACGGTTGCTGCCTTTCAATCTTGTATTTTCTGATTGATGTAAAGCAAAATTGCAGTAACTCCATCAGTTAGTTATTGAAAATACATTTTACCAGATAAAGGTTGTGTAATACTAACTTAGATTATACGTTGCATTACGACATAAAGATATGTAAGAACGTAATCAACTAATGAATTTTTAATGTCCCATTAAAAAAACATTTTTGGAAAAATTATCGGTGCTATTTACATAAAATGAAAATTTGTATTATTTATAAAACTATACAAATAATAACGCTTATTTTAGCTTCCACTTAAACAACCAAAAAAGAAACCATTGTTTTTCCCATTTTTTTTTTTTTTTTTTACCTTACTAAACATCGTCAAAATTGATGAGCAAATCTACAGTTTTTTAATTGATTAGAAGTGATTTTAAAAAAATTTGACGATTTTCTGACAACAGAAATAGCATGTTCAATATAATTTTTTTATTTATTAATGATGTTGCGTTAGTCCAATTCCAACGATCTATAGGATGCTAGGCCATTTGGTTCTTTTTCATATTTTTCGAATTTAAGCTCATAAAATCATGAAAAACAAAGTTTTCATTGTGAAATAATTACTATAAATTATGACAAATAAAGCTATTCAAGTTCACGATTATAGAGTTGTAGCAATAGCACATCCTAAACAATCATTATCAAACGTCCATAACAATTGTTTATTTGTGGGCATAACAATTGCATTGTAATTTCTGTATACCAATGAAGGTTTTCAATGAAAAGACACTCACCTAAAAAATCATCACTTAATAAATTTAACTTTTACTAACTGTCTTCGGTCAATTCGCAAAGGATAACTTCGAAGATTGCTTTCTATAACAATAATAATATAATTTTTTTTTTAAAAAAGCTACATTTTAAACATCAAGCTACTTTTACAATAATTGCCAATTGTCCAAAAATAAAAAGTTATATTTTCATATTTTTCAGTTCACGGTGACAAACACAAACGATGGTATATAAACGTCTTGTAACATTAACAAATTGCAACGTATAAAGTGGATCTCTCACTATCTTAGGTGTATGTGTATGGGTCACTGTTTTCAGTTCAGTCTTATACATGCTACAGATGCGTATATCATACATCCCTAAAGTTTCGAAGCATCTGACGATCATCTCGTAGAAACGTATCCATTCCCCAATTCAGTGGAGTTACTGCATTTCAGCTAAGTATTTGTCTTTGCTACATTCTTGCTTAGAAGACCTCCGCTTATTCTGGAGTTGCTGCATTACTGACTACCGAGTTTAATAGGAAAGGAGCCGAAAACCGATCATGTGCATGTACGTATATGTGTATGATCTTAGAGGCACCAAAAATCACAATAACTCAAAATCGACAAAAAGTGGAGATACTGCATTTCTTCTTAGAACGGCAAAATAACAGGAATGAGGAATGAACTAGGTAATAAAAGAACTAATCAGGCAATTTGGAAGGATGAGATTCTTTTGCCAATCAAAATAAATAATTTCTTCTCCTTCAACTGAAGTTCATAAAAAGCATTTGCCTTGACCTTGTGGACAGGAAGGGCAGTTTCAAATTTAGTTGGGTTTTTTTCATCATTACTTAATTTGAGTTGTTCTTTATGCTTATGGCAAAATGATCTAACATCAGTTTCAGGTGATCCAAACCAAGTATTAAAGTCTTTTTCAAAGACAGTCCCAAAAAATATCTTACTACATTTTCAAGTCATTTTTACTGTAAAAAAAAATCTAAAAAAAAATATCTCTGACTTTATTTACATTATATTGAAAAATAATGCAACAGCTCTTGATATCTTTTCATAAAATTTTAATATTTTTGTTTGATTAGAAAGGATTAGTTGTTTAGGAAATAACACCAATTGATACTGATGTACTATGTAAACAGTGAAAGGCAATAGGAAATAACGCCATTTGGTCCAGTTATTGGACACAGCCACCCAACCTTTGGTGTAGTGGGCTTAATGAGTTCTGGAACTATACCTAGTCTTTAACTTGACTGTTAGGTGAAAAATAACAACTTTTGGAACTGTTTGACTTCTGAAATGTATGCATATGACTAACAATATCAAAAAACACAACAATATTTTTTGAAAACTGGACATAACAAATTTTTGAACTTAAGATGTATTTAGCCTGTTTTGGGGGTTTTTTTCTTTTAACCCACTAACGGTCACGGAAATGGGCGAAATTCTACAGTTGTTTTCCCTGCAATAATTTTTAAATTACATTTCGAATTCAAATAAATAAAAAAATTTAATTATTTTTTATTCCTTTGTTTTAGATAGTTTATAAACTGTCACCCTAATAAAAATATTTAAAAAATATTTTATTTAAAATTTTATTTGTAAATTTAAAAATGTTGTGTATTGCTGGAAAAACTTAGGATCAAATGACGCATATATACGTGTATGACCGCCAGTGGGTTAAACTTGAAATTCTTATCTCGTACTAATAATCAGTTACATTTTTTTATATGAAAGAATGAAATCTTTCATTTTATTCTTCAGAAAATATACATTAGATAACTCTATATAAATTGTAATTTCAATATTTATAATATTTATTGTTACTTGAATAAGAAGACACGGATATTATTGCATTGACAATATTTTAACTCGCAATAATATTATATATCCTCATTTAATTAACAGTTACATTAAACATTAAACATGTAACTTTCTTGCTTCATTAAACGCATAAAATAGTGTTATAATTTTTTAATGCTTCTGTAGCTTTACATTTATTATGAATGACACTAAACTTTATTGATATCATTGCATATCCTCTTCCTCCTAGTGGAATAACCATTACTTATTATTCTATACCATTCCGTAATACCTTTTAAAATTTTGCAGTTTCTTAATAATACAAATTATAAACATTTATTGAAATATTGTATCTAATAAATATTATAAGAATGAATAATTAAATTCTTAGAATTAGTTTATATTCTATGCTTAACGTTAAATAAGCAAGAATATGAATTATAATATTTATGCAAAGTACATCAAATAAAGTTTACAAAGTAATGCGAAAAATGATTACAAACTCTTATTGTATAAATTAACCTGAATATTTGAAATTTTTCTAGAATTTAGTAATGCCTTACAAAACATTTCATTTCCTTTTCACCTTCTTTTGGGATTTTAACAAAGATCCCAAATGATGTTTGGAATAACGCATTTGAAAGAATTACATTTTTTTTTAAAACATTGCAGTTTATGTAAACTTCACTGATTCAACTGAAAGTATTATTTCACTAATACTTTCTGAATTGCAATCTCATCAATATGCAACTGAGTTATTTTAAATCAAACAAGCATATTGAGATTTATTTTACGTTTGATTTGTATTTAAGAAGTCTTACAAAATTTAATGATTGATTTAAGTTTGAATTTTGAGTAACGATTAGCCGATAGGTTGTTAGTTTTTTTTTTTTTTTTTTTAATCCTTTGTATTAACTTCAATTTGTTGTGTGTGTGTGTGGCAGGCAGCCTGAAATCTCACCCTAAACACCCAAAAAAAACCAATTAACTCACTTGCCGTCATCTGATCGGAGTGAAACTTGACAGATCGATTCGATGTCGATGACATTCCATTCCATTAAGTTTTGGGGGATATCATTGCCACTAAAAATTCGCTTTTACACACATTTCTATAATCGTTTTGGAATACTAATAAATCCCTTTTTAACCGATCATTGTTAAAACTGTTTCCTGTTGCCAAAATTGTTTTAATCGGAATAAATCAAAGATATTTGAACGTGAATCCATAAATTCATATTTATTTTTAATAAATAAATTTTGAAACGCAGTTTGCAGCATATTTTAGTGATAGAGATGTTTTTAATATTTAAAATTAGATGCAAACATCAAGCACACGCTGTCAACAGAATCAGCGTTATGCTAATGAATATAAAAATTTGCAATGCATGTAAAGGATTTATGTTGAAAACTTTGTTTTTATGGGTTACGTTATTTATATTTGCATTGGCTTGGAAAAAAAAGAAGAAAAATGAAAAAAAATTTAAACTACAGTTGCAAGTAAGCATCTGTTTATTCTTACAGTAGCGATAATGCGAAGGATATTACCACGACGTCATTGAATCGAATCGTAAGACTTTCTCATGTCTTTCTATCGAAGGCAGGATACCGTAGTGTAATTTTCGATTAGAACACTCGCTTAATAGCAGCTGAACACCGGATGGGGGAGGGTAACTTAGGAACACATGTAGGATGCACTTTGTAGAGGAAAAAAAAAGGGAAAATAAAAAGTGTAAAAAGGAAATATTCTGCATCTGTCGCACGAGAGGTGATAGTAAATTGTCAGCGAATAGAATTTTTTAGACAACTGTTTATGCAATTTAACACTTTTTGGAATCCTGGGTTGTTATATTCATTAAAATTAAACCATTAAAAAGACCACAAAGAAATGTTGGGAATTAAGTCGAAATAATTTTATCTTCTAGAAAAATTCTGAATTTTGTAATTCATTCATGATATTATTTGGAGTTGATATATTTGGTCTGTCGAAACTAATAGCCTTAATCGTAAAACACCTTTAAAAATAAATTTTAATTTTAAGGCAATCACAAACCCGTATTTCAATTTGCCTCCTAAGACATTGTGAAGAGCATATGCTTCTGACATTGCCAGCCATTATATGAGCTGAATATAATATAGTGAATTAATAATTAAAATCGAACATATATATAGGAGATAAAATTTTATTTTTTTGATAATGTTATAAGCCTCTTAGTAGGTACTTAAGCAAAACTTTTTTTCTACTTGTTTTAATGTATAAGCATATTTCTAACTGAAATAATTGAGGTGGAAAAATTACATTGTACTCTTTTTCAATGTAATAGTTTACAATTCTATACTGTTATAATATGTTGCAAATTGTAATATATATTTTCTTGATGGTGCTCGACAACATAATTGGTTAGTATTTTATAATATATTGTCAAAAAAAAGGTAATGACATTTAAAAAATCTTATAGAATAGTTATGATATTTATCAATAGAAAACTATACATTTTTAAATTGCGTTTTTATCAAATTCATTGACTTAAAACAATCTTTATTATTTTTCTGCTTATCTCTTTTCTCGCATAAGAAATTCTAAACAGTCTTAGACTGCTCTAAACCCTTCAGGGTAAATTCCTCAGTCAGGGCAGAAAAAAAACCAGTTTTAGCCAATCAAGAACACTTTGAATATTAATATTCATATCAAATTAACTAAGACAATTTTGGTTGTAAATTTTCAATTCTATCTTCACCTACGCCATTCAATGTCAGTATACATGCACAAAATTATGTGTTTTACATATCCCTGGACTCAGTGTTCAGTATCAACAAATTAGAGGGTTTATACAACTTTCCATAACAATAGAGATCCTCCAATTCCACTTTCCACAAAGATCATCATTTCCAGACGGATTTATAGAATTCGATACGCCACAGTGCTCTTTCCACCGTGACATCTTCAGACTAATCCCAGCTTATGCAGTTATGAAATAAAAATATCGTATCCCTATTAAATCGCCTTATTCTTCATGGATCGGGGGACAGGCGTTTTTGGCAGGAACGTATTTTTACTTCGCATAGTCCATGCCCTTTCGGTCTCTTTCGAGTTTCAGCATGACCAAAAATGCGTGCCTCGTTTTTGAAAGAAAGTTTTATAACAAAAAAAAATGAGCCTAAAAGAATCTTGGTGACACTTATTACTGATCGCCAGGCATTTAACTGAAACAGAGCGTGGTATTGCGATGCGCGGAAAAGTTACAGAATACCGATGTTATGGACCGATCAATTTCTTTGTTTGTGTGAACGATGAGGAAAATTCTCAACGTGAATATTTGTTATTTGTATTTTATTAGAGGAAATGTGTTCTTAAACGTTTTCCCTGTTTATTTAAATGCCTAATTGGCACTTTTCCCATTTATTAGCTACGCCACTTGGCGATGATTTTTCATTTGGTAAATAATTTGATAGATGCGCTATGTGCGAAGGGGGAAATGTATTTTTCAAAAAATTTCCTTATTTATTTAAATATCTAATTGGCACTCTTTCATTATAAGCCACGATATTTAAAAATTAATTGATGAGGGTAAATTTGATGACGACTACGTATGGTTTACCGATAATGTCCATTTTCATTGGGATGGATTTGTCAATAACCGAAACTGGTGAATAATGACAGAGTGGCCACAGAACTTGGAAATCAGGGAGATGTCAGGGAGCTTTCTAATTCTGGAAAAAAATTACGGAAATTTTTAAGCATGTTTTCCCGTTCATCTGTATTTTGGCGCCATTTGCCCGGATATGTGTGGTGATAATCGTTCAAAGTTTAATGTTGCTGAAAAACTTAAAATTTTCATTACCACCAAAACTATTTTTAAAAAAATGTGCATGTTATCTCTTTAGTATGCATTTTGTATTTGATCAGGGGTACATCTGGAAAACCTTGAAAAAATTTAGGGAATTTGAAAAAAAATTTGCCGGGAAATCAGGGAATTTTTTAGAAATCTGTCTGGGAATTATCAGGGAATTTTTTTTCCTGAGTTTTGCGACCATCCTATATGAGGTACTGAAAACCCGTCTGTGTGTCTTGCAAAACCATTACATTCCGCAAAAGTGACCGTTTGAGATGCATTATCCAGTAGATGGATAATAGAGCACTTTTCCATGAAGAAAAGGATAAATTTATTCCGCTCTAATAAGATCTTACATTGTTGACGCATTTCAATATTGTAACTAATTTTGCGAACCGCTGCATTTAAAATTCCAAAACAGTCTATATAACGTATCATGTCTCTTCTTTCTGTCTCTTACTGTTTCGCAGTTATGACATTTCAAAGTTAGGCAGTAGTCTTTTTTAAAAGACCCTGCATTATTAAGCCATACCGATTTGTACCGATAATGTTTAGTAACAGGTTTTATTTATCTTTTTAGTATTAAAACACAGAAACCTTTTTCTTCAGGGCATTTTCAACAACAAATAAACTTTTGAATGCAAACTTTTAGCAACGAAACGAGACATTTTTAAGATAGAAAAAAAAAAAAAAACTGTCGCTCTAGTGAACAGATACCATAATAAGGACATACCATGAGGACATACATTTCCTTTAAAAAAAATTTAAAAAAAAAAAAAAAAATTAAATACGTCAACTTAACATTATCAATAATCTGGTTTTCTTATATATTATATCTTTATGGTGTATTTTCTTGTGATAATCCTTTTTTCCATTTATACAATACCAGAATCAATCAATCATTTACCAATTTAAAGACCTTCGCTTCTGCCGAATACTTAGTTTACAATGGACACTTCCCACTTTTTTTTATATTTTTCATTCAATTCTAAATGTTTCGAATAGGCCATAAAATAAAAAATTCTGCTCACAGCACTTTTTCTTTTTTTATTTTGCAACCTAAAACCGCTTGATAGATTTTGGCTTGAAACGCAGCAGTGGAAACCAGTTTTGCAAGTTTCTCTCAAATCGCACCTACCGGCAATTCCCATATCCCGGTATGGGATATTGCAACTGTCTACCAAACACCGATGCCAAACACAAACCAACTATTTGGCAGAAACCTTACTATAACCATAGAAATGAAAGGATGTAGTAACGTCACATCTATAGCTGATCGTTTTGATCAGGGCAATTCCTTTTCTTAATATTTAAATAACTAATTTTTTTTAAAGAATTTTTGTTTAAATATTTGGAATCAGAAAGAAATTCTTCATAAATATAAGCTAATTTCACTCGTTTTTAAAAAATGCGGTAATTTTCCATTGCACTATTGATTTTTTTAAAATTGGTGGGTGCAAGAACTATCTATACAAAGGAAATTTTGTTACTCCATGAAATGAAATTCTATGCAAAGGGTGCTTTTTGTCGAATTTGTGTCGTCTTGGTATAGCTGTTTTAAAGATGTAGTTGTCCGCCTTACCATTAATTCCACTATTTTCTAATGACTCGAACTTAAATAAGTTCTAGTCCGAGAGGCGACTGCAATTTTTGGACCCCATCGAACATCATTCTGAATTTTTTATAGAAACTGGAGAAAAGTGAGTAAATTACGAATCCACTGGTCTGCCATGGCAAAAATGGCCGAAACTGATCAATAATCGACTTGAAATGAGTTGAACTAAAATCCGTATGCCAAATATGTCATAACTTGCCAAAAATAGATCAAACTTATTCGTCTGGCAATCCACTTCATTTTGATTTTCAATGAGAAAAAGCGCAAACGATTTCTGATCTTTGTCTCGGAAAACTTTTATCTTTTAAAAGTAAGCCAAATTGGCGACATCAGTTACGTCATAAGTGACGTAATATTTTTGCCAACTTGGCTCCCTTTTAATAGATGTAAGTAGACCGTCGCCAGATATCTGAATCGTCTGCAACCTTCTTAATTGAAAATTAAAGAGTGAGGGTTACCAAATAAGAACAAATAAAAATGCTCATTATTTGGTAAGTTATGGTGCATTTGGCAATTGGATTTAGTTCAACCTATTAAAAGTCGATTTTTGACCAGTTTCGGCCATTTTTGTCACGGCAGACCACGAAATCTACTCACTTTTCTCCAATTTTTATAAAAAATTCAGAATGATGTTCGATGGGGTCCAAAAATTGCAGCCGCCTCTCAGTCTATTCCATTGCATACTCTGTTATGGATGTAAGGGATACGATTTATCACCAGAACGAACAGTTAAATGAGCCGCGTTGAGTTCTGCTTTCCAAATCAAGTTTCATTTCATTGCCTCTCAGCTATCGAATACAATATCTAACTCTGATTAACTTCCGAAAAAGTAATTCTTCTCTGTATACTGCGTACGGGCATACTCTTATAAACAGAAACCACCAAATGTTTCGTATTTTACAGTTTCTATGAAAAAAAAGTCTCCAAATCTCAGATTTTTTTTAAATGCTTTGTATAGTACGTGTTTTCGTGGTAAAAAAATTGTCCACTTTTCTCCATGTAGGAACATACAATTAGCAAACATGATCGATCATTATCACTCTTGTTGATTACTTCCTTTACACTACCAAAGCATATTTTGCAAATATATTTTCACTTGACTAAAAACAAACAAGTCACACTTCAAAAATGAAGCTAACTTCGGCGAGTAACCATCTTGCCTCATTAATCCCTTTAAATATTTCGTGGGTTTTTTGACTCACAAATAACTTATCTCGGAAGCTGTTGTTCGTTGCACACCAACTAACTAGATTCATTAATTGCTGTACCAAATTAAATGTCAGTTTACTTCCAGGAAAGAGTGAATCTCGGGGTTTGGTTCGCTACAGATTCTATTTTAATTTTGTTTTGTTTGAAATTAACCTAAGAACAAATTCTCCTTCAGGAAATTGCTGTTTTTTGTACTGATTTGTTCTGCTAACAAGATACGTTCTTATATATCTTTTAATTTCGTCCATCAGTAACACTGTAGAAGCTATAAAAAATATGATGAGTCTAATTATTGAAATAGTTCAAATACACTAAAAACAAAACTAGTAAAGATTATTCACATTCCTTTTCGTTGTCAGTATTTGGCGTGCTTTATTCTGCTTTAAGTTACTTTCTCATAGTTAGACTTCCACTTTTATCAAATAATTTTCAAATAAATGTTTAAGAATTGCATGTCTACTTTGTCATCCTGCAGATGTAGAAACGTAACTGTTCAATCGATACCTGTTTTCTTTTGATTTGAGTATTTCTTTCAAAAACATACAGTTTTTGCGATATTGTCGCCGAGATGGCACATTTGGCGAAATTTTTGTTGTTAAATAATGACAAAATATTATGAGTTTTGCTAAGTTAACGAGTGTGTGTGTGTGTTTTTTTTTTTTTTTTTTTTTTTTTTTAAATCCTTGTGTGCTTCTACTTATCGCTTGGATTGGAATTCAATGTCCAAAGAAGAGAAAGTTCAGATCCTCTTCGGATGTATATTTTCTATAATTTCAATACTCAGTTAAATTTTGATTAATAAATTATATTTTCCTAACCAGTCGAAATCATATAAACCAAAATTTAGATAATAATTTTAAAGTTAATAAAAGAAAATATTTATATTTAATGTACTCCTGTCTTTTGTGGGTTTGTCGATTGCTATTTCATGAAATAGCGGGCGATTTCGGGTATGTCACATACAAGATCTTTCAGAAACGTAACTTAGAAATAACATAACTGAAAAAAAGAGACACAAAGGAGAGACATGTGATATTAAAGATAAACAGGTATGGAATTTAAAAAAAATTACTTATACTGAAATGCGGTTACAAATTGTTGCAAAATCTGAATAGAGTGGAATGATTTCATCGTTTTCCCCGCGTAAAAAGGAATTACCATCCTTTTACTGGATATTGATGCCCAAACGGTTACTTTTTATTAAATCTACTAGCTAAATAACCATGCTTCGCTACGAAATTTTAACATGTGTAATATTTTAGCTAGCTGTGAGGCCTCACGTTGCGGAAATCTGTCATTCGTGTATAGGACCCAGTTTTTGGCGCTTCACTCGCAGGAAGGTTCATCGCTGCGCAAAATCGAGCTCGTTTCGTTCGCTGAAAAGTTAATAGACACATAAACTCAGGCTTATTTCACTGGTTAAAAGGTTCATTGCTATAAAAGCATAGGCTCGCTTCGTTCGCTGAAAGGTTCATTGCTGCGTAAGCATAAGCTCGCATCACTCACTAAAATCTAATTGTTACGTAAAGACTTAGTATTGGAAGCCTCTCCCTTAGAAAAAAAAATCCCAGTTAATACAATAATACAACACCCCTTTAAAATTATTTTAACACGTGTTTGTGGAAAGAAAATTAGAGGATAAAACTACTTATGTTGAAACTTTCAGAGATCTAGGCCTATTCGAAGGAGCTTTTTGTGAAAAAATTAGTTTAAAAACAAATTAAAATTTTAACTTTCTTATCGTCAGTCCATTTAGAAGGCCAAAACTACTTGTGTTGTAAATTTCAGAAATGTAGATTATATTAACATATTAATATTAAACATATTAATTAATTAATTAAAAAAATTAATTAATAACGAACTAAAAAACAAATTTAAAATTCTGTTTTTCCAAAGTCCAATTAGAAGGCCAAAACTACTTATGTTGAAAATTTTAGCGCTGTAGCCTATTAGAAATCGTAAAATATTAATTAATTAATTAAAAAAATTAATTAAAAAGAAAATAAATAAAAAATTACAATTCTGTTTTTCAAAAGTCCAATTAGAAGTCAGAAACTACTTATGTTGAAAATTTCAGAACTATAGCCCTATTAGATATCGTTTTGTAGCATATTTATTAATTAATTAAACAAATTAATTAAAAAAGAACTAATTAAAATTTTAACTTTCTGATTGTGATGTATACAATTAGAAGGTCAAAACTACTTATGCTGAAAATTTCAGAGCTCTACTCCAATTTTAAGTAGGTTTCTATAGATCCATAGAGCCACGCCACAGACAGACAGCTTGTTTTATTATTATAGATTATATTATCTTCGTTTTTGTGTGTGTGTGTGTGTGTGTGTGTGTGTGTGTGTGTGTGTGTGTGTGTGTGTGTGTGTGTGTGTGTGTGTGTGTGTGTGTGTGTGTGTGTGTGTGTGTGTGTGTGTGTGTGTGTGTGTGTGTGTGTGTGTGTGTGTGTGTGTGTGTGTGTGTGTGTGTGTGTGTGTGTGTGTGTGTGTGTGTGTGTGTGTGTGTGTGTGTGTGTGTGTGTGTGTGTGTGTGTGTGTGTGTGTGTGTGTGTGTGTGTGTGTGTGTGTGAGAGAGAGAGAGAGAGAGAGAGAGAGAGAGAGAGAGAGAGAGAGAGAGAGAGAGAGAGAGAGAGAGAGAGAGAGAGAGAGAGAGAGAGAGAGAGAGAGAGAGAGAGAGAGAGAGAGAGAGAGAGAGAGAGACTTAGTTAACCTCCTTGCCGTAATCCAATCGGAATGAAAATTAGCAGATAAATTCGAAGTCGATAACAATGCATTCTATCACATTTTGGAGACTGTCACTGTTACTAAAAAGTCGCTTTTACAGAATACTAATAAACCAAATTGTCATTATACAATTGCGCTGAAATAGCATTTAACCGAGCATTGAAGCAACTCTTTCCTGTTGCCAACATTTCTTAAATAAATAAATAATAAAATTGTTTTAATCAGATTTAATAAAAGATATTTGAATGCCAATGCATAAATTCACATTCATTGTTAATTAATATATTTTTGAAATGTAGTTTGCCGCATATTTTGCTGAAAAAGATGTTTTGATATTTAAAATCAGATACAAACACCCCAAGCACACGATGACAATAGAAACGGCGCTATGTTAATCAATATAAAATTTGAAAATGCATATAAGGATTTATTTCAAATACTTTATTTTTATAGGCTACATTTTTCAGAATGCAGTGTGTTCAAATGAAAATGGACCTCACATCAGTAAAACATATGCATGTAGCCGTCATCAAATATAATCCAATTCCCATCCATCAAATTTGCAAACTGGTGTATTTGAAATTTCATCCCTTGTCTATCCCATATGCCACTAGTCTCTTCTCACTGTTTAGCAGTTATCTCATTTCAAAGTTAGGACTCCTCTGAAAGATATTCATTTTAGAGATTTTTATTATAGTTATTCGTTGTTATTATTTTATATTCTATATATAACAAATGTAGGTTTCATAATCCATGAAGTTTGTCATTTTTGCCCGAATTCAAACTTTGTCCTTAATGATGTTACACATTCCTAACATCTATGTAATTAAAAACTTCAAAAGTTTTCCAATTACCATCTCCCAACGAATCCCGTATTAAAAAATTACATCCTTCTCTAACGAACTGATCATAAATAAAAAAAAAAACTAAATAGGATACATGCCCCAGAAATGCATCCGATCAAACAATTAAACAATCAGATCGGAATTTATCACCGAAGAAGAAATCCAAATCGAAGTTTGTTTTGGTGGGCAACAGCTGACGAGTTCTGCGGTGACGTCAGGGACCACGTGGTCCGATTTGCAGACACAGGTGAAGTACTGATGAAACCATACGTCATGCTCTTATTTGTACTCGATCGCATGGATGGAATAAGAATGAGAGACGAGCAAAAGGCAACTTGGCAATGAGTCGTCTCATATCTCACCGCATGCGCATGTTGGACACGTTAGCCAATGCGAATTCTTATATCCGCTCTTCGAAAATGTTGGATTCTTTTCAAGGTCAGTAATTCTTGTTTGGAAGAAAAGTTTAAATTGGTTTTTTGAGTCAAATCCTTATTTTGACTGAAAGTAAATGATTATACTAAGTCAAAATGGGAATATTCGGTTTTGGTTTTTTTGAAATAGAGCGTATGATTTTTAAAATAATTGTTTTTTTATGTGCCAAATATCTGCAACCATACTTATATTATTTTTTTTTAACTTTTCTTAGTTTTTAAAAATGTTGTAGAAATAGTTTCGAAACCATTTTATTTGAAAAACTCTGGATTGAATTTAATGGTAACAGTTCGTTTCATTTTGAAAAACTATCAAGAACAGTTAGTTTCAAATTTCAGCTTCATGATAATCTTTCAAACTTTCTTCTATAATTTTAGAACTTTTTGAACTTGTCTGATAATTATAAATACATAAATATTAAGTTTTGATAGAGATGATCTTGCATCTACCTCGATGTTTATATTCATTTTTCTCGGTGTACATCTTTGGAAATCACCAGTTTACTCAAAATATTACAAATACTTTTAAAAATAAAGAAATTGTATTCTTAAGAATTTAAATTTAAAAAAAATTATGTCCCCTGTAAATCAAACTTTAATGTAACTCGAAATAAATTATATACCCGCATAAAAACACCCAAAAATCCGTTGTGCCATTAAAAAAAAATTAATAAGAATATTAAAATGTAGTTATTTTCTACTCAGGAGTCGTTTTAGCCAGATCTTGATAATTTTATAATAATTTAGGAACTTCATACAACAAAAAACCTGGCAGAATTTACCCCCATAACATTTAATGTATTTCATGGATTCATAAAATTTAGTATTGTTGATAAATTGTATGTTATGTGATTGTTTATTTATTTTGTTTTATTTGAATTTAATTGGTCATTGAAAATAAACAGAAATCTCGCAATCAAATATTCCTAGTATTTAGTTTATGTTAATTTCGTTTAATATAAAAAGGGAACATGTCAATAAGTTTTCAATTAGGCATGTCCCCTTCTTTACATTTAGTGATTCAATTAATAAATAAAAGAAAAGCGGGCACATTTGATCAATACCATTTCATATTGTTTGCTGATTGATTTTTTTTTTTTTACATAAAACTCCTCTTTTCATATTTTCATTTTAGTTGTTTTACTTTGCACTTAGATCACACATATTTCTAATTGTACTTATATCTTTAGTTAATTAAAGTATTTCAAGTAAGAGTGTTTGTTTCCATAAGATTCTTAATATAGTCGATATATTTAATGATGTTTTTTTTTTTCAAACACACGCTTAAAAACTGCCTTATAAGTGTAAACGCAATTTTTAAGCGTGGGTTCGAAAAAAATATTTTCATAGCTTTAACAACTAAAAACCAAAAATGTTACTAAATACCATATTAAATCTATGTAAATTTTTACAATTTAAATATTCAATACAATATTTCTTTAAAAAATCTTTGGGTGTTTTAATATTACATATTATATAATTTCCAACAATTCGCCGCTTTTCCTTTCAAGATTTTTCACATTTAAGAAAGCGTTTGTAAATAAATAACTTATCCAAGTAAATAATATCTCTGATCGCGTGTAATAAATACCATAAGACAGACCATTTTTAATTCTTTAGCTTCAGACTTCCGATTCTTCCATTGTTCAAAATTGAGAAACTAGACACTGAAAATGTGAAGTTTTGGAAACTGATTTCCGTTTCAACTTGACAATCATAGTTTAGGATGTCACTATATAAAACAAAAATTGATATTTTTCTCAAGTTTAGCAATAACTTGTTTAAAAGTATTTACTGTAACACAGCCTAATGCAATAACTATTCGACACAATTTCAAATAAATCTTTTTAAATTATTTTAACTGAAACGATTTGTAAATATAATATAAAATTTTATTTTATATTCCAGCTATTTCTGTTACAAAATACAATTCAAATAGTTTTTGATTAGTAAATAAAAGGTTTGTTTAGATATTGAGTATGATTTGTATATTTTAAGTATGATTTGTATATTTTAAGTATGATTTGTATATTTTAAGTATGATTTGCATATTTTAAGTATAGAAAGTGTTGCAGATATAAACATAATTAAACCTTCGATGAATTAATAACTATATTAAAATGCAGAATAATAATATTTATCTTACCTATTTATGAATTAATTTTTTTAAACTTAATTTTGCGTTATTCTAATAAAAAAATAAAATTACTATTCGTAAGAACTCTTCGAGATGTTATGTTAATATACGTTAAGAAATATTTCGTAACATTTCTTCAAAATTTAAATAGTCATTAAAAAAAATTTATACAAACTTTTTTTAAAATGTACAGATTTTAGATTTGCTTGCTTTCTCAAACGGAAAAGGAAATAATTAAACACGAATTTGATCATTACAAATTATAAATTCTCAAAACATAATTAAATCTTCTTACTTATACAAATTTTTAATTATGTAGTCATGAAATTTTTATATTTGTAAACAATTTAAATTTGCAAAGTATTACGTAATTGTCTTCAGGTATTTATAGTATTACAATTTAGAATCGTATTTTGAAAAACTTAAATCTATTAAGAAGGAGGAATTGAGATTTAAAATACTCTTACAAAACAAAGTTGTTTTATTATTTCAGAATGTTGACACAATAGTTTATTTCTTAATCATTGCAAGGAATACAATATAAAGTTATGAAATGGTGATGTCTCAAAACAATATGAATGATGTAGTTCAAATCTTTTGTTTATATTTTTTATAAACTGTGATCAATTCGAAAAGATTTTAAAGCGGAATAAAATGATTGCTTTATAATTAAGAAAAATTTCGCATCTTCATTTTTGTGTAAAAGGGTTGAAGCAAACAAAAGTATATAATCTTATTGACTTAAACTTTTTTCCAAAAATTGATTGCCGCGTTTTCATTGTTAAATGTAATATCTTTTTTAGCAAAAATAAGAATTCAAAAAGTTTTGCATAATTTTAAAGAACTGAATAGCTGCAAACAATAGTTACTCTGACTGTTATCTAATCACTTTGGAAATTTCTTTTTAAGCAGAATAAATGTAGACGCCCATTTTCAACCTGTCTCTTCCGCAGTTTTTTTTTTTTTTTTTTTTTTTTTTTTTCCCCATTGACGTTGGAATGTTGCAAATACGAAGCAGCATGCCTAAAGGCATTTTCAAATCCTTCCATTCTTTTCTATCGAATGATCTGAATAGAGCAGCACTCAAGGGATTAGCGTATTGAAAGCATCTCATTTGTGAACCTATGCCAGTGCAATAATTTCAATTCTCTATGCCATTCTCCGAAACCCTCAGACATATGGAAATTCCATCGCTCCATCTAATTGAATATAAGAATGCAATTTTGTTACATGTTGCTTCCTTTAAATGCATCAAAACCAATGATTTTAATGTTGCTAGAGTTTAAGCTGTATCATCACTATTTTGTATTTTTCGGAACGTTGTTTCTTGTAAGACAATCCGTTATTCTTTCTTTTTACCAAACCAAAATTGATAAATTATGTATCAATTTAAATGCTGAGACTATTGTGTTATTTTCTTAAATATTTTTTTTAATCGGAAATAATCCAACAATTTTTTAAGTTGTGTTAGATTACAGTAAATGGCAGCTTTATAGAAAAGAGAAAATCGCATTTTTACCACGTTGAGGAATCGTAAGAAATATTATATCTCTCAGCAATAGAATAGAATATCTAACTCTGGTGAACTTTTAAAAATATAATTCCTCATAGCAGTCTTATTTAGTACTTAAACAAATGAGTAAGTCATAAATATAAATTAAATAAAACCATGAAGCTCATAATAAGCCCAAACAATTTGGCATTCTCCGTTGCCATAATTCAAACGTTAGAGTAAATTTTTAATTATAAATACTTATTCCATACAATTGATATATTAATTAAGGAATATTTATTAAAAACGGTTACACATTTTTTATAGTTTATTAGTTTCTTCAGACAATTTATTATGCATTTGCAAGAAATTCCAAGCATTTTATGATATCTTATCCATATTATGCATTTTTTAAAGTCGAATATATTATTGCTGTATTTACCTATCGTAACTGTATAAACTAAACACATTGAAAGTGCGAATAACGATATAACTTTATGTAAATAACCGTAAATCAAAATGGGTTTTATTATTCCTTGCAGAAAACCATATTGCAAACTTGTGAACTCTAACGCAAAATAAGAAATCACATTTTCTACAAGAACGTTAACTTTCTTTATAAAAGCAAATTGTCTGTAAGCCTCTTTACCCTCAGCTAACCCTTGACAAGGTAAATGCCACTTTTATAACCGGTGCAGGCTTATGTTTATTTTGCTTCTTTAAATATGCTCTTCTCTGAAAACGCTTGACTCTATTGAAATGCTAAACGTTTTGAAATGTCAGGGATTTTTTTCCCTATTATCTTCAGGAAAGTTCTCTCAACTTGATTTAGCCTTCGGATTTCCTTATTCGGCAAAAGACTATAATTCGTATGTGACTAACACAATGAATGCGAAAAACTTCTGTGAAGAAAAAAAAGGAGTATTTGGCAGGTTTTATTATATTTCCTGTAATTTCTGATAAATCGAGGAAATAAGGTTAACTCTATCTTATACACCCACTTATTGAATATTTAGAATGACACTCCCAGTAAATGATTTAAATACAAAATTTTGTAAAACCAGGCTAAAGATATCAATTTTCATGGATTGTGTTTCCGAATAACATTAGTTGTTGCAAAGATTGAAAAATTCAAAATGAAATATTCAAGATCGTTTGACCATTCGGTTCTTTCCCATTACTAATAGCGCTATTGGATGATTTCTTAGTAAAATAATTGCCGCAGAACAAACCTTAAATGGTTAAAAATTCTGCAAAAGAACTGTACATTTTTAATAGTAAAAGTATGCACAATTGAAAAAAATTAACAAGAGAATTGATGGCTGTAAATGTTGTTTAAATGTATTTTTTTAACGGTACGATGGTTTTCAAACGTAATTTCAATAATACAGCATTGAAATGGCTTATTACAATGCTGTATAATTAATTCTGCAATGCCCTAATGCTTAATGTCTAGAATAAAAAATAAAAAACATCCCCCCCCACCCCCCAAGAAATGCAAATAATTGGAAAGCCATTAACTAAATCAAATGCATGAAAGTTGCCTTCTCCAATAATTAAACGATAAAAAGTCGATATTTCAAACATCAGTATTCAAGTCGGAATGAATTGTCAGCATATGTAACCTCATTGAAAGAATTCTCTTCATGTGAACTGATCCGCAGCATTGCTTTTGACTGAAAATTATTTTTTTAAATCCAATTACAATTAAAAAAAAAAAAAAAAGGTTCATATATCTACCGCTTCTAATGTAAAAACGAAGACAAAATCACGTGTGTGATTCGGTGGATGAATATGTCCCTGGCTGTGGTTGAGTGCACTACATAGCATATCCGCCCCTAGGTGTGGCTATCGGTCATTTGGAGGTTTGTCAATGTGCATGGGCACGCACTCCATGCTTCAAAAAAATAAAGTCCCCGTTTAATAACAAAATAATCGTTATTCAAACTATTAGAAAATTATGAGTAAAATGCGAGTTATGTGGTTACAATGTACAATATTCTGATTTTTACAAAGATGCCACTCAGAACCCTATTTAGAAAACAAATCATTGTAAGCCCCCCCCCCCTCTCCCTCTCCCCCACTGACGATTTTTGATGTTATTTAAATTTAAATGATTTCCGTCTTGATTATATTAATTTCAGAATATTTTTATTTTTAATAACTACTGATTTATTAAATATGTTATCATATTTTATGATGAAGGATAATGGATAATTACATAATAATTCAGATTTTTTCAGGCATTTTGGGGGGCCTAGGTACCGGTCTTTTGAGCCTTATGGAATATAAGGATCTGATGCCACCTAGATGGAAACCTTCTAAAATAGAATAATAATTTTGCCTGTTGCAGTTTTTCATTAACGGTACCAAAAAACAGTGTGTACTAAAAATAAAACCCACCATAATGAAAATCGTATGTATAATACTTAAATTGTTTATAAACATCAATTACCTTGAAAAATTCAGGGTTCCCCCTAGTGGGGTAAAGATGTTGATTGTCCCCCCCCCCCCCACTTCCTATTAATTGCAATATAATCGAAGAGCTAAATATTTCTTTGCTATGTAGTTGTTTGTAAAAAATAATAATGTGGTCTAAATGTGTCAAAAATACGGTTATTTCCGACTTTTAGAAAAAATCCATTATGAGTACACAACGTAAAGTTGGTAATCCAGTTCCTAGACTTGTTCGTCAAAATTTTCTCTGCAACACTTGACAAAGGATATGCCTTCAAATGTTTTCCTGCCTTACAAATAGCTAGAGCTGAAATGTCGACTTTACATTATCCGATCAACAAACTTAATATTGCAAAACATCATGTATCAATCAGTAAACCAGTTTTCGCTCAAAAAATTTTAGTCTGGACAAGTCCTTCTTACTGCGTGTACAATAATGCACTAATATTCAAATAGTTATTTTGTACTAACCCATAAAAGGTGTTTGAATTTTTACACATGAAAGGTAAGAATAAGTATTCGTTGGATTGATCGTGTTATATAAATTCAAACTACAATTTACTCGTGCGCCCAATAATAAATGGTCTGAAATTTTTACCGTTTCCTACTAAACGCCCACACATGTTTACTGACTTATTACAAATCGGTTGATCCCCCAAAACTTTGTCAAAATCATCGAGTGCCTTTTATAGCCATCCAAAGTCGATAACAAACATAGCCACTTTGATACATTAAGTCATCCTAGTAAATACTTCCATATCAAGATGACATATGAGACAGACATGAGTCAGGATTCAGCTATAAAAAACCTCATGAATCTACAGCATTTATAATCCAAAAGATAAATTTACCACACCTACATGTGCTATCTTTAAAAGTTGCGATAAAAACATCTGTGAAAAGGAAACCTCTTAAGAGCAATAAACTTTTAAATGCCTTTCCTATCAAAGACTCCGTAAAAGCAACTCAAAGCACATAAAACTTATAATCCCGGATGTTTTTATGCTTCTTCAAGTTATAAGTATGAATACCTATTATCTTAATGAATATGATTTTTTTTTAACCTTTGCATTTGACCACTGTTATGCAAATGCACGGTGGTCGGATCTTAAGTAAACGTGAAGTATCTTTGTAAACCGAATGACTTTAAGGCTTAAAGAGAAAAGTAAACTCTCAATTGTTTGTAAAGAGAGGACAGCGCGTTTTAATTTAAATCTTTACTTTACAAAGGATTTTTTTTTGTTAAATACTAAGACACATAAACCTTTTTACTGAGGTTTCTGTTAATGAAGCTTATTCAACATTGAAAAGTAATGCACTTTCCTTGTTGAGTATGTTTTATATTATAAAAGTGAAAGTCATTTTTTAAAACCTGCCTTGCAGTTGTTCAAATTGGCTTATGCAGTAATTGAAACTCAGTCAAAACTACACAAAGCCAAGATGTATAAAAACCATGTTTCCATTCGTTGTTTTATTTTCATATATGTAGTTTTTCAATGACAGTTTAAGTAGTTACAGTAAGTAGTAAAAAAAAACTAAAATGTTTTTTTTTGTTAAAACATATTACAACTTATTGAAATATTTAAAAGAAGGATTTTTAAGTAAGTTATTAGACAATTAATGTGTTTGAATTCTTAGTATCTGGATGTTTATAAATGAATTACTCAAGATAAAAAATATTTTTTATGTCTTCCGATTGAGAGCTAAAGGCATTAAACTCAGCCGTTTTTATATATTGTATTAAATATTAAAAAAAAATATCATATTTGTTTCCTCGTAAAAAGATGACATCAGTTCACAGCAAAGAAAGTGGTTTTTATACAGCTAAAATTTAACACTTTATCTCTCAGGGGATACGTACTCCTTACATTTTTCCTTGGTGGAATTTTATAAATAAAGCAATCATTATTTTATGGACTATTCATAACAATAATATTGTAGAATCCACTAATGTAAATATTGTGACCCATAAGAGTTTTGATTTCTTGAACTATCGGGACAGTCAGTTCACAAAATAGAATCGACAAATCAATGCATGGTTGAATTTTTGGCCTTACAATTGAACTATAAATTTCTGCTATAAAAGTATCTTATAGTTCTTCAATCCAGTAGCGTATCCCATGTCACAACAACCGTAAATAACTTTTATTCTGTAGACATTCTTAACCTAGTATGCTTTCCTTATTGTCCATCCTTGGAAATAACAACGAGTCCATTTTGAAATTCTTTATAGTGGCATTTTCTTTGTTCTTTTCATTTATGTGGATTTTGACGAATTCGTTTACTCAAATTTCGCTTTTTAACTTCATGCGTCCATATTTTAACTGCAATAATATTACTCATTGTATTTTATAATTGATTTAGTTTGTTTTTACAGCAGGGTGCCTTGAATGATAATGTTAAATAGCTCTTTTAACTTGCATACCATCTGAGTGTTTTTACAAATTTTAAATGAGCACAGTCTGATTATAAATTATCTAGATTAAAATATAAAGCATACTAGGCTTATATAATTATTCATATGCATGTTTAAAATGGATTATTAAAAAGAAAATTGAGCAACTTACTCCTAAAAACATATTTAAAAGAATTCTTAGCTCTGCGTAATTAAGGTTGCTTAAAGAGTAACTACTTTAGAGAAGGAAAAAAAAATTGTCATTGGATAAGATTTCTTTTTCTTCCCCAACATACTTAAATTGCGATTGTCTGTATTCAAATGTGGTGACATCTATTTTATACTAACACAATTTCTCAAAATGTGTGTACTATTTGTGTTATTTTTAACTTCGATTTCCTAACAAAGTACTCTTTGTAAATAAACTGTTTGGCAGAAGAGTAGATCTAAGACTTCTAATTGGTGTATAATTGATTTTGCTTTGTTTATATGGAGCAAAAACACTGTCCACAAATAATAAATGACATTAGTGACTGTATCTCCCTGAGAAATCTCAAGTTGTTTTTTTTTGGTCGACAGAAGGTGTGAATATCCCGTAAAAATCTTAGAAGTGATAAGTTCAATAAACCCTTTACTAGTAGTTCGGTAGGTGAATGCAATGAATTCACTGATCTGCCGGGTCAAAAATGGCCGAAACTCTTAAAAAATTGACTTTGAATGAGTTGAACTAAATCCAATTGCCAAATATATCATAACTTCACAAATAATGAGCATTCTTTTTTATGCAATAACCCACCGATCTTTAATTTTCAATG
This sequence comes from Linyphia triangularis, assembly GCA_963978545.1. Lineage (NCBI taxonomy): Eukaryota > Metazoa > Arthropoda > Arachnida > Araneae > Linyphiidae > Linyphia > Linyphia triangularis. The sequence goes on from OZ021726.1 coordinate 1,169,934, forward strand.
AGGAAGAGTACAGGCGATATTTATTCTCTGGAGAAAAATACTTCCATCTATTAAAACTGAGCCAAGTCGGCTATAAATACTATGTCACCGATGACGTATTGCCAATTTGGCTGACTAAAAAAATTAAAGATTTTGACGCTAGGAAAAACAAATCGTTGGCAACTTTCTTATTTTAAAATTAAAGAATAATGTTCTGTGAGGTACCTAAACTTGCAGTCGCCTCTCAGTCTTAACAAAATATATTCGCATATAGACTGAAAGGCGACTGCAATTTTTGGACCTCATCGAACATCATTCTGAATGTTTTATAAAAATTGGAGAAAAGTTAGTGGATTACGAATCCACTGCTCTGCCGTGGCAAAAATGGCCGAAACTAATCAAAAATCGACTTTTAATAAGTTGAACTAAATCCAATTGCCAAATGCTCCATAACTTACCAAATAATAACCCTTTTATTTTATTTGGTAACCCTCACTCTGTAATTTTCAATTAAGAAGGATGCAGACGATTCGGATTTGTGGCGATGGCTTACTTGCATCGTTCACAAATGAGCCAAACTGGCAATAAACATTACGTCACTGATGACGTAATTGATGTCTCCAATTTGGCTTACTTTTAAAAGATACAAGTTTTCCAAACCAGAGATCAGAAATTGTTTGCGCTTTTTCTCATAGAAAATCAAAGTGCAGTGGGTTTCCAGACGAAAAAGTTTGTTCTCTTTTTGTCAAGTTATGACATATTTGGCAATCGGATTTTAGTTCAACTCATTCCAAGTCGAGTTTTGACCAGTTTCGGCCTTTTTTGCCACGGCAGACTAGTGGATTCGTAATCTACTCACTTTTTTCCAATTTCTATAAAAAATTCAGAATGATGTTCGATGAGGTCCAAAAATTGCAGTCGCCTCTCGGACTAATAAACATATCTCAACAGTGAATATATCAAAGTGTTAGTTTGATTAGGTGATCTGAAGAAGTAAAAATAATAAATCTCAGAAGGAGAGATTTCAACCAACTGCTGCGTTCAGTGTATTGTCAACTTTTGCTCGGAGAACTTGAATTGGTTCTGACGTCTTGAATAAATATCTTCCTTTTCAAAATCAACAGTGTCTCAAAAAAAAAAAAAAAAAAAAAAAATTGCAGCCTATGTGATATGTTCTTTCCCTTAACTTTTCATCCGTTGAGGCGCTATCCTCGAGTAATTTTCTGCATCGCTGCAATTTCACAAATATATTTCCACTCGTTTACCGTATCTGAACTGAACGCTACATTGCCTTTCCTAATAGTGAAGAAGTCATCGGTCTATTTTCTTTGTCATGGGAAATCGAAAATATAAACACACTACAAAATTTCAGACGTTTAAAACCTCGTGCTTTTCGATGTCTATTTCAAGTAAAAGCAACAATCTCCGCAAAATAGTTTGCAGCATTCGCTGAAGTGATGCTTTTCTGCATAAAATCTTGACCTTGTGAAGATCATACGAGAGTAACATTTTTGTGGCCTTTCAAGAGTAAAAAAGTGCATTTGATAGATAGCATAAATAAATGTTTTATTGTTTATATAATTTTTAGAGTAAAATGTGCTCGACAACTTTCTTTCAGGATCTTTAGTATACTGCAAGATAAGTAAACATGATTAAATTGAAAGAAATGGCTGCATGAATCGTTTTAGTAAACAGTTTGTGACTGTATAAGCTATTTGACGGTGATGGCATACAGTGTTTGACAAGATAAGTGCATGATGATAAAATGACAATAGATTTTCGCATACACAAGGAATGAGTATGTTTTTTGATGATACAATAAAACAACATTACCTTGCTTATTTTAAAATAAAGAAAAGCCTTTTTGCAGGTGAAATACGTTCAAAATATAAAATTCCCTGCAGTTCAGCTGCCTGCTCATAAGTAATGAGTACTGTAAAAAAAGATGACAATAAAAAACTCAATACTAATGTTAACATAGTATACTTGACGAATTTGTAATTTACTAACATTTTTCCATAAAGATTTATTTCAATTTTTGGTTCCAACGCGACGTTCTTTAAGTTTCTCTTAATTTATATTTGGGTTCAATCAATCTTATTTTTAATGAATACACAGTTCTTTTGCATTATATCTCATCTTTGAACATTCCCTTAAAAGCCATCCTGTGATGCAAACTGGGACAAGCATTCAAAATTTAAATTTATCTTTTCGATATAATTTATCCAATCGCTTTTGAGAGATACCATATTAACTACCATATTTATAAAATATCTTTTACTCTCAAACTCCTTTTGTAAGCACTTTGAAAAAGAATTTTCCCAAATAAAATAGAATTGCAAGCAATTGAACAACTGGTCATTTACCTTTATACACTCCATACTGCATCAATACAGAAATATTTTGGAGTGTCGATGCAATATATACACCTGTCATCCTATTTATTATTTCTGGAGGCTGATTTTTGTGACTATCTCTCCCTCTGTACCAAACTAAAATTGATAAATTATATACTAATAAATGATATATATGCCTGAAGTCCACTTCTGATGAATTTCACAAGGTATTTTAATATAAATGTAAGTTAATTATTTTATTTTGGTATTCTGAAAGGAAACTCTATGTAGTGAACATTTTGATACTAATAGGAGATCTATGAGAGGAAACTCGATGATGGGGAATCATCGATTTATCTCTGCAATGATCTTCCACTTTCGTTCTTACTACAATACATAAACGTATTGCTGTTTTGAAGTTTTTCGCTTTCAACAAATCTCTTCATTATCTTTACATATTTATATAAAATTCAAGGTCTCTCTGAACGTATGTACTGCTATAACTCAAGATCTACTGGACCAATATGGATAAAATTTGTGTCTATTAGTAGCTTATTTATTGCAGATTGTACGGAGTATACTTTAATAACACAAAGAACGTTAGTTACAGCGAGCAATAGTGTCTTCTTCAGAAGTCTTGCTGCTGAAATCCAAGATGCACGTATTTGACTTCAGATATCGCTAATCCACGCCACACAATATTACACGGATTCGTTAAACTTTGTAAAAAGTACAACGCTTTTAAAATACTTGTTGACTGTTGAAGGTATCGGAATTCACGCAAGATATATTGGAGAACGACTCTTTCTGATACAATACACTAAAAGAAACTGCCGCTGTATTTGCAACTCTGAAAAGATTCTTAGCCAAGGTGATAAATCAAAATAAATTGTAGTAGTTGCTATTTTTTACTAGCAATTCCAATGTCTTAGATTGCTCTAATTTGACACTAATACAATATAAACAAGTTTTGGCTCAGAATCAACACAAGAGCTGGAAGTTTTACCGAATTTAGTGATTACCAATTTTGACAAAACTGAAACTGTCGCCAAAATGCAGCTTGGCGATAATTATGGATAACAGTGTGCTAAAGCTTCTTTTTGGCGACAGTTTCCATTTTTCCGAAAATGGTCCAAACCTTTTAAGAAATATTATTTGTTGGTTAATTCTGAATTCATTTACAGAATAGTCACAAGTATAGTCTTTTGTTTCTTAGTTTTTATTTTGTAAAAATTATTCAGGGTGGCTAGAGTAAAAATGAGACATCAGATTTTAAGTGGCACAGTGTTTCAGATTCTTAAACGTAATTTCGAGAGGTCGATTCCAAACTTGTGTTTTGGAAATAATCTGGCACCTCATTTATGCTGGCCATCCTGTGTTATAACCCGTATTGTCAAATTCAAAGACATATTTTCCCCAACCAGTACGCAGCAACGTGGGTCCACGCAGCTGGTGTGTTAATACATCGAATTTAAAATTGATAAAATTTCAATTGGATTCTCTAGAATATATATACAGGATCGAATTTGTCACCAAACCAACCTGCTACACGAGCCATGCTGTACCGAGTGCTACTTTCAAAAGTTTCATTATATCTGAATTATATTCGATTACATCTCTTATTTTATTAATCTTATCTTCATTTTATTCCATTATATCTCTTGTACAATACCTAATTTTGATGCTAGAATATAATATCCAACTCTGATAAACTTCCAAAAATAAGTAATTTCTTTAAGTAATCTTAAATTTGCAAGCTGCTGGGGGATCCACTAGTATAAAATATACGTGATGTACTGTAAAAATATGGCGTTGATAAAATTCTCTACATAAGTTCAAAATAAAACTTTCTATCTTATGATCTTTCCAGCATATTCTAATTCGAAACAAGACCGCAATAAATCGCTCTGATTCCCAAGTTCTAATTTAACGACTCATCTACCTTCATGCATTTGTAAAAAAGGACAAGAAAATAGTGACTCATAATGCTTTTTCATGTACGTGTTTACCGAATGTATCATATACTCCTAAATACACCTTGCGAGCACGATAACACTTGAGGCAGATGTTAAACACGTTCTGCCCTGAAAAATGTGTTGAAAATTGAAAGTGTCGTTTTCAAAGACAATGACGTCAATAGAGAGGAAGTACTCGGTATATTGTAGAATCTTATTTTAAATCAGCAGTGAATGATGCAATTTTTTTAATTTCTTGATTTATTTTAATACATGCAATTATTTTGATTTATGCTAAAAGTATTTATGAGATTAAGTCCCTCTTAAATGCAAAACAAATATTTCGTAACATTTATAATTGTTTAGGAAGACAATTATTCGATTTGTTGTGCTAAAAATAAATTGACCTAAATTAAGGAAATATGTAATTATGTCTCATAAAATTCATTTATATAAAATCATACAAACAGTCTAAGTTAATTGAATTATATTTCATTTGCATAAACTATTATTCCCTTAACTGATTTTAAATCGTAATGAAAAATTATATACCAAGCATAATTATTTATTTTTTCATTGTTATTATTTATATGGAAATAAGGGCAAATCACTTAAGAAAAGATGTGATTTAAAACTATTTAATAAATGCTTCCTTAACTTATAATCATATCAATTGAATAAATTGCATATTGATTTTTTTGTCAAATTAAATTTATCAAAGGATAATTATGTTCTAAAATAAGATGTGCTTCAAGCCATCTTTCAGGATACTTTAAAACTTGCTTCCGTACAATTTATTACCTAATTCACCATTCCCAAATTATTGCATTAATGTATTTACACTGTTATTTTTAATGTTAAATTTCATTTTATTCCTGATTTTGAAATCAAATTCCTCGTTTTGAAATAACAGATAAACCATCAATTATACTAATCTTGAGTTTTAATCTTAGATTTATTTTAATCTGTAAAAAAAAAAATTTAACATCGAATTTGTAAATTTTACAAAAATAGTTTCTATTTGCTTAGTTAAGGAAGTTCCTATGGGAAAATTTCTTTCAAACTAATTTATAAACGTATTAAAAAAAAGTTTTTGTTGTATAATCCAGTGATTTAGATATTCATATCACACTTAGGAAGAAGGTAATATTTTGAAATTGGATGTGTGAATGGAAGTTCTTTTTACTTATTACTTTCAATTACACTCTATATGTAATAAAGGATAATGAAAGTATAGCATTCAGTCAAAAAATTTTATTCGGCATTTTTATTCGTATTGGAACGTCTCGAGTTCAAAAAAGTGATATAGAAAAAATATATGTCTGTGGTCAGCATAAATTCCTGTCGGATTGACATACGATGTTGTTTAATTTCGTAATATATATAGGTTAGTGCTGGTTGTGTGACCTGTCATTAAGGTTTTCGTCAAAATAACACTTGTGCTTGAATTAACTTTTAATAAAAGTCAATGTTTTTTTTATCAATTGCCAATAACAGCTCTAATTATTTTTATCAAAATCATTGAAGAAATGCTTTTTAAAACATTTTAAACATCCTCATCTCCAAAATTCCCGTAAAATTTTTATAAAGGGGTAAAAGTTGAAACAATGTGTTTAAGATAGTTATCTTCCCTTGAATACTGATCATCAACAACTGTTTCTCTTTTCAGAAACGATTAAGGAAATTATATCCAAGTATGTCCTGATTAGACTATTTTTCTCCAATGTTACAATTGAAATCGTGTTTTTCATAAGTTAGTGAAAGTACGAAAACGGTAAATTACACCAATCCATGTCAAGTTTAAATGCAGTGTTATAGTGATATTGAAAAATGTGCGATGTTCCCCACCCTGTTTTATTTGATGTTTTTATCACAATTGTTATATTGTTATTTTTGTAATTTTTATCTTAAGTTATAGCCCTCCTTTCTTATTGTTATATTAGCAAGTTATTGTTATTTTTACAAATAGAAACCTCTTGTTTCAGTCTAGTAATTCTTAAAAATGTTAGTTTAAAATCCCAGAAATATAGCAAAAATTCAAATAATAACACAGTTTTTTCCTCACTTCACGATAAATAGTTAAATTTCAATAATATGCGTAAACTAAACATGTATCAAAATGAAAATATTTAATGTTTAATATGTTTTTATGCATGATTAAACATCTTAAGCACCAGACTTAAACTACTTTTATTTTAACAATTTCATTAAAATAAAATATTCAACGTTAGACCTCAAATAATAGCATAGCTTTTTCCTCAGTTCAATATAAATAGTTCATTTCCAGTAATATGCCAAAACGAAAGAGAAAACAGAAAGAAACTATTTAATGTTGAATATGTTTTAATACTATATTGGATAACTTGAATTCCAGACGGTTAATTACAATATCTTTATATAACTTTTCATCACATAAAAGTGTTCAACACAGCACATTTTGTGAAAATATTTTTAGAAATATATCATCAAATAGTACGATATTGTGATATGATATTTACTTACTATTAAATTCCATTAAATAAGAATAAACAAAACTTTTGAGTTTTATGGTTATTTTAAGCAAAATAAATGGTGTTTCTGTTATTCTTTGAGCGAACTATAAATATTTAAAACTTCCTTTATTTTTCATCTTAATATAATTTACTTGCGAAGGAAACTTTGCACCCACCGCTTATCGATCAGATTCTATGAAATATCTCAACTACTTTGAAGTGAGGTTATTTATTTATTATTATTATTATTATTTTTTTTTACGAACACATCCGCTTTAAAATCTTTTTAGTGCATATACACCACCTCGTTACCTATATTCTAAGAAAATAGATCTTGCTTCTAAAAATGAAAGACAAACCATTTGATCGTGCGCTGGTTTGCTTCAGGTGTCAATAATTCCTTCCTTGATATTTTGAGGCGAAAATAACAGGCTTGTGTCGTTGGGATATTTTTCCATCCGGGTTTTCAAATGCTGGCGCAAGCAGAGAGAAATGTTTTTCGAAGGAAGCCTTATTCAATACAAATAGTGGTATCCATTTAACAAAGGATCGACCGATGCAAATTAAAAAACTAACTGATATAGCTAATGGTGTATAAAAATTTGAGAGAAAAATGTTGGTTATCATATGCACTTGATTATTAGAAAAACTATCGTGTAATGGTTGCGGAAAGAATTGTTTTACACAAAATAAAATTTATTTATAAATATACAAACTGAAACTACAAAAAATATTTATAAAACTTCAAATATGGCAAGGAATTATTTAAGAATCATTTTAAGATGTAATAGATAAAAGAAAAGGTTCCTTTCTATGATGTAAAGTAACATAGCTGTTTTTCTCAATACTCATATACAATTCTATTATTTGAACTTAATCGGGAAAAGTCCTTTTTTACTAAACTGAGTGATTTCAAATAAGATTCGTCACAAAACTGGAAGGTTGATTTAAAAATAAAAAAAAAATAAAAAAAAATAGTAATAATAAATTGAAAAGAAATATTATTTCGAAAGTGTTTGGAAAAAAAACGAATTAACCACCAATGTGTTGTGATAGCAGTGTTAAATTGTTGGAAGATTTATGGGGAAACATTTCACGTTTTTGTAGAATGTAATTTTTTTTAAAGATACTTACTGATGTTTAAGTTATTGATTTTCATTCCTTTTTCTTTCTCTATGGTGACCTATTCCGTTCGTTTGCATTGACTATGCGTTCCTCAAAATAGGTAATTTGTTTTATACTCTATTTAACCACATAAAGCGTCCTTGTGGCGTTGCTCCAGCGATGGCTCTTAGATTCCAAAGAAATCCAGATTTAATGAAACCGAAACATTCTGGCGGCACCTTGTCGAGCGATTGTCCGCTGTCGTGACCGGATGCAAAAGACGGAACAATGACTACATATTTTAACTCCACACCACTGGCAAAATAGTACTGAATACAAATAGACACTTCGCCGCATGCTGGTTCCACTTCAATAAAACCTTAAAATATTCCGCGTCACTCAGCATTCCGTTGTCTCGGACTGATGAACTGTTTCGGATTCCAATTACGGGGACATTCTGTGAACACGTCTTCCTTCCGAAGCTGAGATAGTGTTGCGTGACATACAGCTTCATGGTTTTGTGATTGCTTTGCTTAGATGTTAACAGATTTAGTGAATTAGAACTGATCGACAACTGAGATTGACAATTCACTTCCCGAATTTACGCCACCAAAAAGACAGTTTGAGGTCCGTTAGGACTTATTATTCTTCAGTCCCTACTAAATCAAACAACGTACATAGCTAAATAGGGAGATCTAACTTGGACTCTGAGGTCATGTATTAAATATTATGCTAACATAAACATGCTGTTTTATGTCGTACAAGATGTCCCAAAAGTAATTCCCGATTGTGTAAAATGAACATCTCAATACTCACAGAAGAATAAACGTATTTGCACGTTTATTAGATAAATGAAATGCAGATTGATTTTTTTTAATATTATTGACTGTAAACATTCGAGAGTTTTCAACCTACTAATAGCAACGGTTTTCGAAATGCTTTATTTTCAAATTCTTTTACTGTCAAAGTACATATATTAATGTTATAAAAACATTTAAATAAATACTAAACCTCCAAGACAAACTAGTTAAGAAGATTATTCAATTTGGTTAGGCTATAAAAGAATATAAAAAAAGTTAGCAGAGCACATCCACTACGCATAGTGAATATATTGAAAGAAATTCATTGTATAAAAAACAACGTATAATTATTTGACAATGGTGAAGCTGAAACAGGTTGTAAACATAGCTACAAGTCATTTTTCTTCCTTGACGAGTAACACGCGACTCAGAGTACACTACAAACATGGCATTTCTATTTTTTTTTTTTTTTATCACCAACGATAATATCAATTATTCGTAATCATATCACGGAACTTTCTATTACCACTTTCGTACCAGCTATACATTATGTTTCAAAAACAATTTATGAGTATTTGGCTTTATTACTTTGAGTTTGGTTATTATTTTACTTGGTAAATATAATTGACCCTTTAAAATCTAAGATATATTCTGATAGTTTTTAAAACAATAGTGCTTTAGTTGTTCTTAACTTTGGTGTTATATTTTTAATGATGATTTTTAAAGTACTGTCAACTGGTATAGTCTATCGTAATCATGTAAAAACTAGTATAAAATGAATCGGCGTTAATAGCAAAATTACATTTTCCAAACTTTGGACCCTACCAGAATAAAATTAAGTTTTAGATGTTTATATTACATTTCAAAATAGATTGGTTGCAAGGATAAGAGATTATTTGCTTACCGTTTTTAGAAATTCGACGCCAGAGTGCTTTTGAAATAGTTATTAAACTAGTAACTGGTGCTAACTCGCTGAAGTGATATCCAATCTATTTAATTCAATTTTCGCAAAAATTCAAGCTACTTAACCAATTATTAAAAATAAAAATCTAAGGCAATAATTCCATATTTTGATCTGAAAAGCTTAAAAGAGAATTTTTTTTATTTCAATTTCTTATTGTAATTTACCAATTCTAGTTCTGCAATCTAAGGCTTCTTAATCCAAAGCTTCGAATTTATCGTATTGAAGTTAACAACAAAAAAGAATCTAAATGGGGTGGAGGGGGTGTAGTCAAAGTAGATTACGTTTGGTAGATAAACATATAAAAAAAATGTAATGCCCTCTTTGGAATTATAGAACTTAGATATAGACAACCAAAAATTCATACTGGTTCGACTGCAGTTGAACTCATAAATATCACACCTTTTGACATCTACTACTATAACAGCCTTGAATAATTCAATGCTTGATTTTATATATTGAACAGCAATAAGTATTCGATTATTTAAATATCTTTTAACATCAACCACAAAAATAATTTAATCCCTTTTTTTCTAGAACCATCAAGAAGCATCGGATCCAGAGGTGGATGAAGGTCCTTTGAATAAGCACCGTCGACTCACACTAGACCGTTGGACAGCTGTGGCAAATATGGACAGAGTTAGACGTGATCGAGATACCTTCAAGTCTAGTGACATCATCAAGAGTGGTCTTACCAAAGATATCGGCGTGATATGCAGCGACTTAATTCCAGTTAATGACAAATGCATTATGGTTGGAACTACAGGAATAGCTGCTCTTAAGGTAAACTTGTTTTTATCGTATTCTGCTGACGATGAGATTAAACGTTTAAAAATAAATTTTAAGTTCATACTTCAACGGTTATTCTTTCTGAGTTACTCAATATGTAGTGTTTCATTGCAAGGATAACTAAATGGATGGTCAATTATGTCAAGATTATAAAAGTAATTGTGTAGTGTACGTAGTAATAAATGCGTGTGTGTTCACAAATTAACATTGTGAGGTAGCAAGAGTGCAGCAAGTAGATTAATATTAATTTTGATGGAAAAAAAGGTTTTACTCTTAGCAAAGTATCTGTTTTGTTTACATTGCAATGCGGAGGAAGGGAGGGGAGTTATTAACGTTAAGACAGTTCATTTTTTTTTTTAATAGTTTAACCCTTCTAGATTATATTTATAAGTTTGAGTGAGAATTGTCTAAAATGTGACTGTACCTACTTTGACTTTAAAACACTCATGAACAAAAGCTACTCCCAAACTGTAACAATAAACATCTCAAAAACCGAAGCTTACAGGAGATTGAAACTGCTTGTACATTAATTAGATAGTCTATAAAATTATTATTTTTTTTAATTTCTTTGAATATTCAATTGATATAAAAGCAGTTTTATGGAGGGCTGAGAATACAAAGAGACCAAATACAATTATTTTTTAGTTATGAATATTCTAGATTACAGTGAGGCGAGCTTTAATGAAAAATATATAGCTATTAAAATAAGCAGTTTCAACTTGCTATCGATAAAAAACCGATAACGACCACTATGTATATCTATGGGAATTTAAAATTGTTGCTGCATCTCCTGGAGAACGTACGTGATGGTCATTGTTTTGTTTGTCCTCCTATGCTATTGCCTTTGCTAAATTATTTTGAATAAACTCATTTTATTAATACTATAAAATAAAATTCTGAAAACAGAGGGAGAGAGATTAAAATTATTAGAAAATAAAGATGATATAATAAGTGTAATTAAAAGAAAAAGCAATGTTTTTTGAGAGCCATTCGGGACGATTCTTCCTTGTATCTTAACCCGAATTATTTTCTAGGCTGAGTACGGCGATGATTTCACCAACTTCGAGATCATTCAGGATGTCGGCTACTCAAGCGAGAGCTCCACCCACCTCTCCAGCGACGACGGCATCAACGACCGATACTTCAACATACGCGTCTACAACTACAACAGCCCTACGAAATGCACCAGCCTCAAGGAAGAACTGGAGGACGCGGACAACGGACAACAACCTCAATCTCTGGCTTCATCCCTAGGATCGTCATCGGGGGTTACCTCGTTCAACGATTCCGGGATAGGCGCGTCCGAATTGCCCAGCCATTCATCCGAGGGGTCTGCCGGCGACAAGCTCGACGAGAAGTATGAGCACGGCGTGTTTGGCAGTGAGGATTACCTAGAGACTGTGCTGGAAAGTTGTGCCAACTTCTGTGTTAGTGACGGGGAAAAGGGTGCGAAGGGGGATGGTCTCGTGGAGGATTTGCAGTATCGGTTGAGTGGTATGGATAGCGATGATTCCGTGGATAATTTTCATAATAGGTATGGATTTTATTGTCATGTGCCATAATAATTTGATTGAATGTTAATGTTGAATGTTGTTTTAACGTCAATTGGTATCATTCGGATTTCACAGGAGTTTTTTGACATTACAATAGTTTCTTAATCAAAATTTAGCTATTTTAAATTACTATTAAATTTTCCTTCAAGTTTTCAAACTTGTGTTTATATATAATATTAAATACGAAGAATATCCAATTGTAGATTACTGCCTGTTATTGCGCCTTATATTTAACTGTATGGTAATTACAAACATTGGTATTTCTGAAATATATTTCAAGGATTAGGTTAATAATATCCAAATAGAAAATATTTCTATTTCAAAATGAGTTAATTTCTTCTACAGAATAGCGTTTTTTTTCCGAAAAATAAACTGAAGTGAACAAAGTCCTATTTTTGGTATCCTGTAAAAATATTTAAATATAATTGTTTGTTTAAATAATTTACTCTAAATTAGAATTTTTATTTTTAGAAGTTCTTTTATGACCTCATCTCAGTTGTTTTACAAGATGATTTCAGTAGAAAGTGAAAATGACGACGGTGAAACATTACCAAACGAAAGCACCTTCATGTCCACGAAATCTACTGCCCATTTCCAATCATCAAACGAGTTAGAAACTACGAATGACACGTCTTATCTCTCTCAAACTTTAACAGAGAACTTAACTCCACCAAAATCCTCATCGCTTCTTAAAAATGAATCAGACAAAATCAAAGACATCAACTCAGATACTGAGCAACACTCATCATCTGATTTCATCTCTTTCGAGAACATAAAACAGAAAACAAGCCCTCTGAAGGATTCCGATGACAAGAGACCAATCGTACAAAACACAACTCCAAACCTCAAACGAAAGCGAGACAGCGAACCTACTCATTATGTCCCAACCACGTGGCAAGGTGGTGGAAGGGTACCCCACCGCGTACGTTCATGGCTGAAGCGCCAGACCCATTACACAGACACAGCCGCCCTGTCACGCGTGAAGCGGTGTCTATTTCGCAGTGGATACTCGTCTTCAGAGGATTCCGTCCACCAACATCGACCCTTCAGTCTAGCCGAAGATATATCTTCGTGCGATGCCAGCGGTGAGTACACGTCTTCTAGTGCGGACGAAGGCAACAACGCTTTATCGTCGTCGTCCTTCGACGAAGACGACCCTCATCTAAAAGCTAGACTGGACTCGTTCGAGGGATCAGTGGAGACCGTTCTGAGAGGGTTCTCCAACAACGCGTCACGCCGACGATGTTCCGACGTAGACTGGATTGAACTGTCGCCGATGTTACCACCGCCTCCTATGTCCTCCACACCAGCATGCTTGAAAACTGGTCACTGCAAAGCGGGAAAAGGAAATCACGCAATGTCCAGATCGTCATGTAGGGATATGCGTTGGTTTGTGCTGAAGGCTTCATCAGAGGGAGATCTAAGGAGTCGTGTGGGATACTCAATTGGATCTGATCATACCTTAACTAAGTATGCTTGAAATATATATACATATATTTTGTTGTCTTCAAACTTAATTTTTCTTAATAGAGATTAGGCCCAAAAAACGAAAACTCTTATTGATCAAAAAACAAAGACCACAAATAGTTACTGCATTTCGTGATGTACCACAATGCGTTGTGACCTTTGTGTAAGTGACAAATGTCGATGGCGACCTATCAAGAACGAGGACCCAGTGTTCTGGTATCATTTGTTCATAGCCCTCATGATGGCAACTGATGCTGTTTTCGAAAGTTTGGTATTTGTGTAGAGACGGATTTTTTCTCTGTCTGTCTAGTTGGATATTTCCAATTTTATTTTATCTAGTACAATTCAATGAGAAGTTTATACAAAGTTTAAGCATCTGTAGTCACAATCAGGCTTATGAACTCGACCCAAAATGACACCAAAGCACCCTACTGCTGAACCACCGTTCGTGATATGTCGATGTCGTCTTCAGTATTTAGGTGCTTACATAAAGCCAGCTTCTTGTCGACCTTCAATCAGCCCCCAAACACACTTCAAATATTGATAATTCTTATTATTTCGCAGAATACCCTTGCTTCACTACCATTTTTGTAATCAAAAGGCATTCATGTATTCCACATTTCGGACGTTTGATCCAGTTTTAACCATTGAAAATTGATTTTTCAAAATCGGAATGCCTTACTTTGTATAGACAAAGTAAGGCATTCCGATTTTGATAAATCAATTTTCTTGCCCTTGTCGACATTTGTTCCAAATTCTATAATTGAAGGGCTACCGCAAAGAACGATCAGAGTAAAAAAAACTGAAATTGAGGTTTTCCCTTCATCTGCAAGGTTATAGTTTAATCATGCGGAGTCCTCTGTCAAATAATTATCATAGTGCGCGAAATTTTGAGCAACCATTTACCTCAACCCTAATACAAGCCCTGAGACTTGAATCTTTCAATCAGCTTTTCTGGAGAATTGAGAAAAACAGACTCTGATCGTTCATTGCTGTAGCCCTTCAATTGAGAATATATTGGAAGTCGGACATTGTAATGTTTCTCGTTTATAATGTATACCCAACTTTCGTCCTTTTAAATTTAGTTTATCGAGATTGCAATAGCTTACTTTGAAATTTGGAACCAAGAGCCAACATAAATACAGTTATGATTGTATTGGAAGTTGGACATTGGGATATTTCTAGTGTAGTTTGAATGTTTCAATCCTTTTCATCCCTTAAAAATTCATGAATCGATATTGGCATAGCTTACCTTGTAAATGTTTTAATTTGTTGACATTTGTACCGAATATCAGAGTTGTGTTTACATTGGAAGTGGAACATTCGACTATTCCTCGTTTGGAAAATTTGACATTTATGACTACATTGGACGTTGTAGAATTAGTGATGAGTGAGTCAGTCAGTTAGTTTGTGAGTGGGCGGGGGCTTTGCCTTTTATATATAGCGATAAACATTTACATAGCTGTTTAGTGTCTGCACATTCAATATTTACCTGTCATTTTCAGCACTCCGTCAGACGCCAAGCACAAAAAAGGCATCTTCAACAGCCCCAATCTGGAATACAAACACCGTCTGTGTTCCAGTCTGCCCAACGTACTTCGTCACAGGTCCGACAGTTCGGCGGATGACATCAAGACATCGTATTCTGAGAGCAAGTCATCAGGCAGTCGCAATCAGCATGACGATAGCTTCACCAGCGTCGTTTCGCACAATCAGTCCAGTTCTTCGGACCTGGAGAAACGAAAAAGACGCCGCAACAGACGGAAATCATCCAGCTCAAATAGGTGAGTTCATAAAATACTAAAATGTTTAGGTAAAAGTCGAATTCATCTTTTGTTTTGCTTCCAGACATATTAATTGAAATTTTGGCTGCTTTGATAAATATTTTGGAAAAAAAGATCGACTGATGATAGCACTTACTGTGTTTATCATTTCCTACGAAGGGAGCTACTAAGTTTCAACAAAAAAAATGGACACTTCACAGAAATTTTAATGGAAATAATGATATTAAATAGTATTTTGGACTGAAAATAAAACTTATCAAAAATGCTCTTCAAGTACATTTGTGTCAGTTGTAATACTTAGTCGCATTTACCTCTTATAACATTTGCATACGAGATAGCTTTTTATTTCCTATTAATATTATAGAACTTCTTTTGAGAGTTAAATATTATTAAGACATTTACGTTCATAAACAATAAATTTTTCAGAAATCAAAAATATAGATGATTATTTTAAAGTTTAGTCAATGAAATATTATGCTTATTTGTATATTTGTATAATATGTTTTAATAACTAGTCTTTTTGTATATTCTGACTTTTATAAACCAGGGATTTTGGAAGAAAATATAGTATATTAAGTTCCCCTGGTCATGAAATGTCAGTTAACAAAAAGCTAGGTGATTTCTAACAGTGAATCTAAAAACATTAAATTTATGGCAAAATTCTGTTCATGCCATACCCAATTTCGAAATCTAAGTGAATCGAAAGTATACTTTATTAGTACTTTTAAATAAAAAAAAATTTACTTGTATTATTAAATATTTCAATAGAGGAAGGGAGAGGGGCTTGGTATACATATTTCTATTGCCAGAAATAAGTTTACCCTTCTGTTCTTGCAAAGTAAAATCTTGACCATGTGGATTTTCCGTAAAATTATGAAAAATATATTAATAAGTCTTCTATTCCATGGGTATCTTCCACCCAACTGTTTCGCTTGAAGTAAATTTGCCTCTTATCGTGATTCGCTTATTCTGTATTGTTGCATTGTTGCCATATTACAATAAGAAATATTGTGATTCTCACAAGTATAATTTCACGTCTATGACCTCACCAATAGGTCTTCTGGAAGCGCACTGACCAGTTGTGATAATAGTCGCCACAGAACCAGAACTTTGACAGGTAGCAGAAGAAGACACTTTTCCCAGAAATCAGACTTCTTTGATGATTCAGAGAATGGATTTCATTCTGTCTGCGAAGGACCCCTTTTAGAGGTAAGAGAGTATAATTTTGTCCCGATGGTCCCTTCTTAGAGTTCAAAACAACAATAGAAGTTTTAAAAGACATATTCTGATAAGTATTGAAGTGTATCAAATAATGTGCAATTTTGTAGTATGACAAGTAGCGGTTTTTTTTATTTGTAAAACAATAATACTACCTTTTGGATATGCATCGAATTATTTTTCAATGCCTACCCTCATCCACAATTTTTCTTTGCTCTATTTTGGTTTTTCCTTTCAACCTAATTCTCCCTTTCATCCTCTCAAGATGGAATCGATAGCAATATAATTGAGTATGATGATTACTTATAAACAATTTTAAATTTCACAAAAGTATTGTGGAATGAATAATTCAATTTTAGTACAAGTATGTTATGAATCAAATTTTGTGAAGTCGATGGTTATGCTGGGTTTTCATTAAATACACTTAATGTAAGAGCTTCGCAAACAATTTCATATTTACTTATATATCTCCAGCAACCACACAATCAGATATAAAATTGCTCATTATGATTCATTGTACATATCTATCTTATCCGGTTACAGAATTTACAATCATTTACATTCAAAACTTATTTAATTTCTTGTTATTTTCAAAGCTTACAAATGTCACTTCTCAATATTTAACATAACGAAACAAGCAAAAACTTAAAAGATATATATATATATATATATATATATATATATATATATATATATATATATATATATATATATATATATATATATATATATATATATATATATATATATATATATATATATATATATATATATATATATTGCTTCATTAACAAACCTTTCATACTCTGTGCTGTCAGTTGTCACCAATTGTTCCTGTAACTGTCACATCGTGTGATTTCCTTTCCTTCTAAAGCAGATATAAAAACCTAAGCACGTGTTAGGAATTAATTATAAATAGCCGACTGTGACATCAAACATTCTATTTCTTACGAACTACAAAACGATGAGTTTCAAACTTTATCTTTATGAAGAGGATTTTTCTCGGTGACAACATTAGTTTCCTCATGGGAATATTCATCGCTTTTTGTCAGCGGTTTCTATTGTCTTCCATATCAGTGTTTGCCGTTGCTATGTGTAAGCAGTTGACAGGTGTTGGTAAGTGGCATTGCTTATTCAGGTACTTTGTTGGTTAAGGTATCAAAATGTTCATTAGGGCTAAGTTTTTCTTGTAAAAAGAATTTGTTTTCAGCAATAACACACTGGTGTAAACATATTGTATAATAAATTCGAATAAGATGAACATTCCTTAGAATGTAAAGTGATTTTTTAACCAACGATGAATAAGATAGAAAGGATATTAAATGTAGAAACACGGGATTTCTTTATGAGATCGTTCGCAGTGTGGACAGCACTGTGCTCAAAAGCCATTGATACTTTTTTCCCTTGTTCCTTCCTAAACTCTTGGCCACACAAAATGTATACTCAAAAGGGAATCTAATGAAGAGTTATACAAAACCTTTAATGCACAAGCATATATATTTTAATAACCATGTAGAAGACTGTAAACATTTCACATTATAAATGATCGACATGCTCAAATTTTTTTAGGTATCTTATACACCAATTCCTAACTCCATCTATAACTTTCCATAACCCAAGAAATCTATTTCTGAAGTTATAATAGTTTTTTATTCAACAGGATTGAATATGAGACCTCTGAACTTCGTTACATTTTTTTTTCTATCCCTTCACTTCCCAGTACTCGCTGCATCGGGAACAATGCCTGCGAGGAACAAAGGCTTTTCCTAGTTTTTGTTCTCGAAATTCTTCGGGTCACGCTGCTCCATATGACACTGTTCCGATTTGAAGAGCAGCTCGCAAATCATCGTCAAGAGAGAGTGCGACCCTTTTCGAAGAGCACCTTTTTCCCCTCTCTAAATTGTAGATGAAATATGTTATTGTTCACTGATGATAATAGATAAAGAAAGTTTAAGGGCAAAACGCTTGGAGACAACGGATTGTAAAGCCATTGGAAGGAATGCATTGTCTATGACGAAGATGTGCGTTGTTTCCAGCTTCTTTCTTGCTTGTTGAATATTTTGTTAAGTTCTATAATTGTATTGTCTGAAGGGATAATCTTAATAAGAATTTGAAATTTAAAGTCATTTAAGAGTATATTTTATGCGTGTCATTAAGAGCATTAAAAGTAATTAAGAAAAAAAAAATCTCACTAAATTGTGGATGAAATATGTTGTTGTTCAGTGATGATAATAGATAAAGAAATTTTAAGGACAAAATGCTTGGAGACAACAGATTCTTAAGCCATTGGGAGGAATACACTGTCTTTTGACTAAGATGTACTTCATGCGAAGTTTCCCTCTTCCTTCTCGCTTGTTGAATATTTTGTTAAAGGCTATTATTAATTGTGTTGTCTGACGGAGTAATCTTAATGAGAATTTAAAAGTTAAAGTCATATAAGGACCTTATTTTACACGTGCGTCTGCTTTACGATGCTGGAGAATACGAGGTCATAAATATGTGATAATGGTCCAAATGTTTCGATACTGCTGCTTGGAATTTATAGGATTCTTCAACGTGTTAAGTGTATTGGAAGTGCCAATGTCATAACCTTATCGCCCCAGTGCTTTCTTACCTTTACTTGTTAAAATCCCTAATAATCAAGATTAAATAAATCCTCTAAAATTGGTAGTATTTACAGATGTCGACAATTTATTAAGAAAAGAAGCATAATTAACAGTTGAAGGGCTTCGGCAAAATACGATTAGATTCCGTTTTTCTCAATTCTCTAGAAAAGCTATTTTAAAGTCTCAGGGCTTACATCAGGGTTGAGACAAATGGTTGCTTCAAATCTCAAGTAACGTGATATATATTTGCCAGAGGACACTATCTGCTATAACCTTACAAATGCCCGGAAAACATCGATTTCGAAAAAATTGTACTTCAGTTATTATTAATCTTTTTATAACTATATTAACAATATAACCTAAAATTGTCTACTTGACCCGACAGTTGAGTTATACATTCAAATTATTGAGCAATTAGAACATGTTAATCGAGAAATCGAAAAAATTTAATAAAAATTAAATTGGTGGAATAGAATTTATTCAAATTTAAAGGAACATAATTTATTCAAACTTAGTAATTTCAATAGTTGTGTAACAATCTCATTTTAATTATAATATTCAGATTAAAGTCTTTTATGCAACTTGTAGCGAATGGTAGAGGATCTGTTACAATGTTTATCTTGCTGTGAGTAGCATTTTTAATTAAGGAGTTACACAAGGTTAGTTCCCTACAAAGAACTTCGAGCAAGTTTTCTATGAAATATGGAATCTAGGTAAAAAATGTTTAATTATTTAAATATACTTTTAATGACATTAAACGCAATGTGTTTATTGTCGTGTTCCGTATTTGAAGCGAATTCTTAACAGAAACGCAGTAAAAGAAATTTGTTTCATAATATTTATACTCTTTTAAAGAATGTTAACTTAGTAACCTCGTATAATATTCTTAAAGTAAACATGACTGTATATGCAAATTTAGTTATAAGCTAAAAATATTCTTAATGGAGAATAGTTTCATACGAAATGTAAATTGCGTCCGTAAATTTCAAACACGATTTCTACACTATCTTACAATTTCTTCTAGCTACCTATTTATAAAAGAGATAATTGTACAATGTCCTAAAAAATTTCATCGATACCAGCAATATCACTTACTTATTGTTTATTATTTTTTATCTATAGTTACAAATCCGAATCTTTGAATAATTCTAACATTACACTTAAAAAATCCTTACTTGAATGCAATTTCAGGAGATCAAGACTCCGATTGAAGAAATCAACCACACCAATTTGAAAGATGAACTACAGCTTGCATTGGCTGAGAGTTGTCGCAACTTGGCGCCTTTACTGTCTCCCGCAGAAAGCGACGTTGTTTTGACTCACCTTGAGGAACAAAGCACGGTCTCTGACCAAGTGTGGGATGGCTATCAGGTAGTTGTTTCGGTGTTTTTAATTCAAAGAAGTACAAGTTACATGAAATTAGAATAATTGCATTGTTACAAATAAAATTTCTTGAGACAGAACAACTATGATCAAGAACTTTATTATTAAACATTGTTGGTTATTGGACATCAAGTTCCACATGTCCGTCCAAATAGAAGAAATGTGTCACAAATTTATGATGAAAATTCAGAGCAAGAAAAATTACGCGCAAGCATGAAACACACATCCACACGCACACACACAAAATCCAGTCAACCACGCCATGCCAATCTTCAAACACAGGCAATTGTACAATTATTCACTCAACAGTTTATTTCTCTCAAATTTTGAAATGATAATTTTTTTAATGGGATCCTACGATCTAATTATTTACGTTGAACTCATTTATATTTGTGCATTTCCATTAAATATGTTATATTTAATAAATGGAGAGATTTGTATTGTATTTAGTTGTCTTGTGCTAAATAATTACAATACTTTACTAATTTTTTGTAATGATGCAACTATTTGCAAATAATACCAATGCAAAAACAATTACAACCATTTTTTATTATTAAATAATTTAATAAATGAATCGAAATTTATGTCTCTCTCACTTTCTTATTTAAAAGTCGAATAAATGTAACATGGCTTAAACTCATTGTTTCTTTGCAGGACATGCCATACTTGAGTGAAGCTTATTCAGAAGCAACTGTGGACGAAGACGCGGTCAGAAAACTGACCGAATTCGGGGATGACTACGGTTCGGCTATTGGTCATCCACTGCGATTTATGGACACAGTCAAAAATAAGACTGACATTCCCAAATCTCCATCAAAGAAATCATCTAAGGTAAGATCGGAGTTCGCTTTACTGGAGGGAATTTTTAACTAGGATATTTTCAATGAACAATTGACAAAAGCCCCATCTTTCATTAAATATTTAAATATCAAATGAAACACTTAAAATACATGGGACATCGAAACACTAAGTAGTTGGTCACAATGGAACAATATATATTTTTCTATGTTTCGTTTAACATGTATTTCTCATCGCTTTGCAACCAAAGCTCCTTTTATTCTCGTAAGAGAAAAGGTCGATAGATATGAGTCAAATTTGAAGTGCAATTTTGGAATTTCTATAATAATAACACAGACCGGCAAACAAAAAAGTGTTTAAAAACCAATACCTGATATTAATAGATTTTTGGACTCTAATTTCAGGAAAAATAGTAAAAACATTCCATGACGACGTACCATTTTTTCAAAAAAATTTAAATTTTAAAAACTAAAAATTTTGATTTTCGATGTAAAGAATCAACTGTGTTAATTAAGGAAGGGGATAAGCATACAATGTCATAAGTTATCCTCCTTGGAGGAAACTGGAGATTTTCTGTCTCTGGTGGAAAAAAAAATCAAGTTAATTAATGTGTCTAAATCCGAGAATCTGTCTGCGGAACTCTTAGGCTCTAGGTTAAATCAAAAGAATTTATTGGCTCTTAGTACCTCTTTCTCACGGTTCAGAAAGAGAGAAGCAGATTTCGTTCCATACTTTTGTCAAGAATATGGCTTTGTTTACTAAAGCAATATCACTCGATTTGTGGAGAATTTTAATATACAGTATGACGTGAACGAATGGAGGCTCTTTATTGACTTCTCTAAAAGAAGCCTCAAAGCAGTACTTCTGCATAATGGAAGCAAATATTCTTCAGTGCCATTAAGACATTCTGTGTACCTGTAAGAATCTTGCGAAAATTTAGCTTTGATCCTCATCCATTTGAAATTTAAAGAACATGGATGGATGATATGCGGTGATGTAACAGTTCTTTCCATGCTTCTGGGACAACAAGTAGGATACACGAAGTACCTTTGCTTCTTGTGTGAATATTACAGTAGGGATAAAAATAATCATTGGATCAAAAAGGAGTGGTTGCAGAGGAAAGCATTAACACCTGGAAATGAAAATGAAAGGTACACCTGGAAAAAAAGGACAGATTGATTTATTCCAGAAAAGTCCTGTTGTCTCCACTTTACATCAAGCTTGGCGTGATGAAACTATCTGTTAAAGCTCTATCAAAAGATGAGTACTTTAAAAATATAAGCAACACATTTTCAGGTTTGTCAGAAGCAAATACAAAAGAAGGCCTTTTCGTTGGTCCAGATATTTGGGAATATTTTAAAGACAAAGGGTTGAAAATAAAATGCTTTTGAGTGAAAAAGAGGCAGGAAGATCTTTAAAAGGAGTCCTCACAAATTTTCTCTGGAACTTTGAGGACTATAAATCTTTCTTTAAATCTTCTTTGAAAACTAATGAACTAAATGAACTTTCTATAAATCTTTCATGAAAAACATGTTAATGAAATTCAAAGACTTGGGTTGTTCAATGAGTTTGAAAGAGCATTTTTTAAAATTGCATTTGGATTATTTTCCCCAAATCTTGGTGCAATTAGTGAAGAACAGGGTGAAAGATTTCCCCGCGATATCAAGGAGGTGGAGCATAGATACCAAGGTAGATGGAACGACAACAGACTAAGTGCCAAAATGAGCACTAAGAGAAAAGGGATAAGAAAGTATTAAGGATATATGAATCCAGGGTGTATTAAACAATGGTAACCATTTACTGTTCTAAATAATAAATTTTTTAATTAATATACATTTATCAAATCATTTTCAATTGTTTAATATATTAATTAACATGTAAATAAAAACCTTGAAAATATCTTATTTTCACCAGAATATGTACAGTAGACTTTTTTGCCCATATATTCTTGCCCATTTTGTGAAAAATCCTTACGTGATAGAGAAAAATGGATATTATACTTGAAATCAGCGCACCAAATAATATAAAATGCAGTCATTATATTGCAAACACTTTTCTATGACTCAAATTTTGCAAGCCTGTGTAATCCATTCAAGCTCTAAAATAAAGAAAAAAATATGTTAATATCATATTTCCTTTTTTTTTTCCATACAAAAATAGTAAAAAAATGTGGGGAGTTTCAGCAACATTTAAAACAAAAAGTAACTGCGTAATAAATAAAAATTAACTAAATATTTTCTTTAATTTTGTAATTATGGAATGTTTAATATGTACTGTACCTTGTGTGTATGTAAAAATTTTCAGCAGTTATCAGTCATACTTGATTTTTTTAATCTTTAACAGAGAATTCATAAATTTAACCTTTGCAATTATTAAGTTAGATTGTAATTAAGCTGAAAGAAATTGAAGCAAAGTTGTTCATTTGCGAACTTATTTAAAAATATTAATAGTTAATTTTCACTGCGTGTACATTGATAACTAATTATAAACGAGTAAATAAATACGTGAATAACCAAATACTACGAATAGAAGACATTTAATTTTCTTGCTGTCTTTTTCCGAAAGTAGAATGTAGTAATCTTCAATTTGATAACTCCATATTTTCCACACCTCTAGTTTACCTTGAATTAATCTTTGATAGTTTTCAAAAGTCGTCTACTATACGGTCCCTTAAAGTGAGCGTTTTTTACATTTTCGCTACAAAATCGAGAACTAAAAGTCAAAATGGAAAGAAAAAAATTTTGGGGGGGTTTTAGACCATGATAAATCTAATGAAGGCAAAAAAAATATACGTTTCTATTAAAAAAAAATGTTTTATTAATTAATAATTAATTATTAAAAAAGAAATTGATGCAAAAGTTTATTGCTATTTATGTTTGGCCATTTACAAACTATCTTTTGAAAAAAAAATTACTGAAATATATTAATTATTTAAGTATTTATGGCCAAAAAACCAACTTTTTTATTTAACATTAATTTATCATTTTCTTTTTATCATTTAAATTACAAACCATTTATTAGAAAATTACGAATTTTTGTATTTCGACATTTTTTTGGATACTGAATCCAAATATTGGATAATATTATGAGGTTGCTATTGAACTTTTTAAAGTTTGGTTCTGTTTTAATATGTAGATGACCCCTCATGACAAAATAAATTATATGAAATTTTTAAAAACCTTTCACGATTTACAACGGTACCTTTTGTTTGTTATTTCAACAATTAGAGCACAAGATATAGCCATCGTTCTGATTTTTTTTTTGGGTACTGTACCTACAATAAACTTTATGTTTTAAATTATATTTTTCTTGTTACTCTATTAAGTTTGTTATAATAGTTATAATTGGCTTGTACTATTCAATCCCCCCCCCCCCAATATATATATATATATATATATATATATATATATATATATATATATATATATATATATATATATATATATATATATATATATATATATATATATATGTAAGACCAGGATTTTTTTTCCCTTGCAGGCTTTTCTGACTGTTGTCCAAAGCAACGATTCCGACTCTGACATTGAAGATTTGCACCACGTGATCGAAGAAGCTGAGAAAGCTCTGCATTTTGCTCGGGCAACTCTAAAAAGGAGGCAATCTGGAGATTTCTTTTCGTCAACAGAGAACGTGAGTTGAATGCTTATATAAATTGCAACTTGCAAAACGCTTCATCAACGCCTATTTTTAATTGGATTCAATTTCGAGTTTATGAAGTCGTTCTGGTCTTTACATTAATGCTACACAAAAATGACGAAATATCAACATGAACTTACGAATTCATTATTATTATGTCAGTAAAATTTACATATTTTGTATAAATCATGGATTAAATTTAATAACTTGAAGGGGGAAAAATGACGAAATAGACAAATTATAAGTTTTGTTTTGAGAAGGATAACTATGGTTGTTGATAATAGTTATAGATTATAAGTGCTTTAAAAATTTACAAAATAGTGTCTTTTTTAATCGTTTGTCAATTAAATTGAGTCTCTCCAAAGTAAATTCGGTAATTAATTACGTACATCGCCAAAACGAATTACTTCATTTGAATTTAACTAATTACCACATTATTAAATTTCATTCGAGAGAGATCTAGGACCCTTTCGTTTGTCCCCTTGTAAACAAAATTCATTCCTGTTTATTAACTATCAATAAGCTTTTCTCGTAATACGGAAACTTATTATTCAATGAAGATGTACGAGAAAACAGAGTTAGATAAACTTCAATGTTAAAAGAGATCATGTATACTATTTATACACTTTAAAAAAAATCGTTACTGCGTTTTCTATATTTATCTTTATGATTTATGATACGTAAAAATGTATCATTTATATGTATTTTATGTATACAGACCCCTGAATGACAAGTTGTAATGAAAAACTTTGTTTCAATTTTAAAAATCAGTGTATGGGAGTTTTGCTTTTTACTTTTGGAATACAGAGCATTAAAACAGAGCAATGAATGTATTGCTTTGTTAATAAATTCTGAGTTAACAAATTAGAGTATCGAGAAATGAGTATTAACTAACTAAGTCTTAGAGATTATCTTTTTTCAAAAGAATTTATTTTTGTAATAAGTTAAAAATTAATAATTTGAATTAAAATATACATAATGAGTTTATAATGCAAATTTTCTATTATAATATAATTTAAATAGTTCAGAGATTTTTTATTTTTATTTTATAACAAATTAGATTAAATCATTTTCTTTTTTTATTTCATTCTTCATTTTCAATTATGTGTGGTTGATATTTTTAATGGTGCAAATTTCCTAAATATCAGTTTAACTTACTTTTGGAAATAGAAAGTCTTTAAAATTTCAAAGTGAAGCTATTTAGCAAAAAATAATTATGTTCAATAAAATATTGATAGTCACGTCTTGCGAATATTTATCTTTTTCTAAAGGAAAATAACAACACAAAATGTTGTACACTTGAAAAGATTGTTTCTTATTTACATAATAGATGGCGACACTTTCAAGGTTAAGTCTGAATCTTAAAATAGCAGATGATAATATTTTCCTAAACTGACTTTATGATTTTTATCTTGTCAGCTCATAATAAAACACGTAAGTACTTCCACTTTCCACTTATTAAGGTTTTCTTTGGAATGTGAGGTAATCGCTTCTGTTTGAGTGAATCTTGCTTAACTGTTCTTTGTTGATGCACCACCACTTTGACGAACCAGCAAACGGATGCTCTATAAATAATGATTACACTGAAGGTTGAAGGTCTATAAACAGACTAAGAGTAGTGGTTACCGAAGTATCTTTTTTTTCCAGACTGTTGAAGTTTCTAAGTATTTTTTTTTTTTTAAGAAGCGGATTAGTGTGGTTTTGTGAGTTGTGTAGTATCGTAAGTACACTTCTTTAATAATACATTTCCTTTGAAATTATTTTAAGTGTAAAATGTGAAATATTTACATTTTGACGATAAAAAATAAAGACTGATTTTTCATAAATTCATATTATAAAAAATTTTGACTAATGAAAATGTTTTGAATTGTTCTAAATGTATCAAATTATTTAAATGTAATTAGCAACGTAAGTTAGCATGTTCTTTTCTCAAAAACAGATTTCGAAACTATAAGTAATTAAACTAGATGAAGAAGTAACAACTGGGTATTGTACCAATTTGCACATATATGTAAGAGGGGGCTACTCAAGTCCTAATACCAAGTATGATGGGATAATATCGCCTCTTTCCAGCTGCAATCATTTACGCTGATAACTAACACGTTAGTAATTATAAGCTCGACACTCTCTTTAACAAGATGAAAACAGATTTGAATTAAACTGTCATTTTAAAATTATTTGAAGCATTAAAACACTTCTCTCTAACTTCAAACAGCAAAATTTTGGCAAAGGTTTCATCATGAACTTCAAATGTTTAAGTAGGGACTGCTATCTCCCCTTAATTCCCCGTCCCACGTCATCTAATAGCTGCCACTGGTCATAAATCCAAACTCTCAACCAGAAACCAAGTTTTTACCCAATGCCACCCAATTCATATCACCAATATCAAATATTAGATTTCGCAAAAAAATTTCGTCACACAAAATTTCAGAAAATATTTTATTGCTTATACGCCTCCCCCCCCCCCCACACACACACACGCACGACTTCTTTAACGGATATCGCATAATTTTTCTTTCCATCTGCCATCAGTTACTCCTCTACTCTACTAAAGACTCGAGCCCAATTATTATCCAACCTTAGGTTTGCAGGAAGTGAGAAATAAGTGATTTTTTCCCCCAGACTTTGAGTTATTCAAAAACTATTGTCGAGCAATATTGTTTGGTACGAAATTGTGAATCTTGTATAATTGTTACGAGTGTGTAAGCATTGGAATTTTGTTTTATATAATTTACATGAAATTAATGTATATATTTTACTGTAAATTAGATATCCATATTAAAAACCATTACGTATCCTTGGATAGGCAAGGACATAGTGATTCTTATTTCGTTGAAAATGTCTGTACTCCGTTAATAAATCACTATCAGTAGGTAGCGACACAATTATCGTAGGTTTTGGTTGGTTGTTTTCAGATTATCTGGTGCCGTTAGCAACACGAGGGCTATAATGCGCCGAAATATTCGTCATTTGACAAGCCAACATACATTTACAAACACCCATGCCTTACACGGGACTCGAACCCGCAACCTCGCGGTCTAGAAGCTAACTCGCTAACCACTATACCGTTTCGTAGGTTTTGGTTGTACTTTTCAGAGCTATCCACCATATTATATGCTTACAAGGTTGTTTGGAGTTTTATGGTGCAAGAGCTACACTAGGGTCATACTGCGCCAAATATGTTTAAAAGGAAAATGGGGTATTGTCTCTTAGAACTCTTCGGAATTAAGTGCAGTTGCGTATTGTGGTTGCGATGATCTTACACGCTTGTGGACGATAGTGATTTTGACAATTTCTTCACCCCATAGTATGGTTATCTTACTTACCGTAAGCAAATGCAAAAGTTTAATTTAAAACAGTGGTAGTTTTCTAACGTTGTCCACAGCAAGACCTAATCAACGACAACTTGGCCTATGCTTATGAGGTATTGTGAAGCTTTATTAACGAATCTGATAAGGGATTGTTTAATAGCCTTCACAGCAACTGAGTATTTAGTTAAAAGGTGAATTCTATTTTATTCAGACTGTGTCGACAAATTTAAGTGTATGAAAAAGTATGGAACTATAAACAAAATCAACACAAGGGAAGGCGCTTAAAATTAAAGATCGCAAATCACTCACAGAAAGAATAATATATCTAAATTATTAAAAATTCAGACAACCAATGAAATATCATACGCACGTAAAATTATCTGAAAACTATAGACACTTACAATAAGGAGAAACTTCTTTAATTTCCTCGAAATACAAGGCCATACATCATTTACAGCTGGCATTGATCCCCAAACAACCTTCTATTAACAAAATTCCATTTTCAAACGCCACGATTTCTAGAAATTCACCTGTCAGAGACACCAGAGGAAGTCTAAAAAATCATTTAACTAGAGTTGCTGGCAAAACAAATGCAATTTTCAACACAACCAGTTTCTATCGCCCACTCATTGCGTCAGCCCATTGAATGCCGCCTCTGTTTTGGCAGCAAAATACCCTTTTACAATTCAATGTTTACCTGACTGATTTCAACGCAAGGAGTTTGATGTTATCAGATTGAACACAGTGTGAAAATGGCCGAGCATAGTTTTTCCATTTGGGCTTTATCTCTTTGCACTCACCGTTAATGTAAGTTTGTTTGCTCTTTTGGTTTTTGAATATGTGAAAGATAAATATTTTTGTCAACGTTTTAGGCATCTCATGAGTTGTTATATTCTTAATATACTAGTACAGACGATTTTTTACGTCTTTTTGTTTTTAAATCATTTATATTAACTTTAATTTTGTGTGATTGTTTGTGGCGGGCTAATTAAATCAACTGCCGTTATCCGGTTGAACTTGTACCGACCAAACGGTATAGTGGTTAGCGTGCTGGCTTCTAGACCGCGAGGTTGTGGGTTCAAGTCCCGTGTTAGGCATGGGTGTTTGTAAATGTATGTCGGCTTGTCTAATGACGAATGTTTCGGCGCATTATAGCCCACGTGTTGCTGACGGCGCCAGATAATCTGAATACAACCAACCAGTTGAGCTTGGTACATAGAATACATAGCCGTGGACAACCAGTCTATAAAGATTTACTGTCTGTCATTAAAAGAAGGCTTTTACACTAAATTATTTTGCCGCTATCCAATCGAGTTAAAACTTGGGAGATAAACACGATGCATTGTATTAAGTTAAAATAAAAATATAAAATTCAAACAAAATTATAAAATTTCATTTTTTAACTGTCTAGGTGCGTGTGTATGGCAAATTTCATTTCAATCATCAAACCAGTTTCCCGGCTTTTCAACTTTGATTGTCCGAGATGGACGTACACACATAAAAGCGATTATATGAGTTCCGCTTTTTTACTTGTAGGGTGCGCAAAACTAAAAACTTTCGTACATTTAGTTTTCTTTTAGTTTAATTTTTTATTGCTTAATTTTTGCTTCTAATTATCCATTTTAAAAAAGGATAATGAAAGTGATGTTTTGGGTTAAAAAATATTTTTTGATGCCTTTTGCATTGCATTTTCACATATTTTGGAACAACCTGACTCCAAAAAAGTGGTCTAACATCTATGTGTACGTGGCCAGTATCACTGGTGAAATGACCTACAATGTTCAAATTTGTTGTCATTAAGGTTTTCATCAAAATTGCGCGTGCGCATAGGGTAGCTGCTTTTGAAAACTTTAAAAACAAAATTATGTTTTTCGGTAATTGCTAAAACATGGCTCAAATGATTTCGGTCAAAATTGCTGTGTTAAAGATGCTATAAAGGTGTAAAATGTTGAAAAAAGAATGTCTTTTACACACAGTTCTCTTCCCTTAATCATTGCTCATCAATGATCGTTTTTCTCCCCTCCTCTATTTTACTTACAAGAATGGACAATGTAAGAATTATCGAAATGTATATCGCCGAATTCACCATTTTGGAGGTGCCTTTTTTTTTTTTTTTTTTTCCTATTCTTGGCCCTGTCAAACCTAACACTGCCCTCTTGAATTATCGTCAAACCTCCCATTTTTTCAAACGAATAGAATTATGGAAATGGTAATAACATTATTTCACGACAAATTCGAATGTTGTGGCCACTCTTACAGTGTAATTAAAACTTGTGTGACGTCTTAGTTTTTCATCTATAGAGCATCTTTTAAAAACAAAATATATACCGATAACCTATATTTAATTACAGAAGGTTCATTTTGAAATAATGTCTTAAGTTATGGTTTTGAAGTTTATATACAAATTCATGTCAAATAGTTTAGGAAATATTCAAAAGCTGAAAACTCTTTAATTAGGTGGTTATTATAAATTGCTAATTCGTAGGTAACTTTAAACCCCTTCCGATCAAAAAGGCTGAGTTGGAGACATGGTATGAAGAACGTCAATCGATGTATTTACCACTACGCTTTATATTCAGCTGTAAATTGAAACTCTTCCTATTGCAGGCATCCTGTAATTGAATCTCAAAACCAACGTATTCATGTTTTAAAACAAATGGAGATGTGTTTGACCCGCACGACATCGAAACGCAACTCTACCGCCTTTGAAGAAATGGGTGACGTCTGCAAATCGTGACGGGAAACAATTGTTTTTCATGATTCGCACAATTGCACGACCTTTTGCTTAACAAGCGGCAGTTGATAGATTCGGACAACAGGTTTGGCACTCGGCCATGTGTTCAATTAGTACGTCTCATTTAAATAAGCTATTTGCATGGACAATCCCTAATTGTTTTAGCTATTTTTTTTGTTTATGGTCATGGTCGAAATAATTTTATTCAGGGTAATAATTTATTGGGTTATTGAGTCGGAAGACAGCGGTGAAGTACAAAGACTGTGATGCCTATTAGCATTTAGCAACAACTGTGTTGTAGGACATTTTTTCAAGTTTTCTTGAAGATGTCTTTTCTTCCCCCCCCCCCCCCATTTATCTAACACTTTGTAAAGGGTAAGTTATAATAATCCTTTTAATACTTACATTGAGTTGATTATCAATGAGGATACATGTACCAATTTGAGACTGCATTACTACAATTTAAGTATATATTATTAATGCAAGAATATCTAAATGTGTTTTTCAACGTTTTTTTTTAAACAGATTTTATGAATTATGATTAAAATCTGAACAAATAATTTTTCAATAATCTGATTACAATTTTAAGTTAAAAGCTTCTCTTCCATACGGACCAAGGCATGCGTTTCTACTGAGTAATTAAGCTAAGGCTTGGTAAAAAAAAAATGATGCTTTCTACATCCTTTTGAAGAAAGAAAAAAAAAATTAAAATAACCTTTCTTTTCACAGGCTGAACTCTTAGCAACATGTGGTACCCACCTACACTGTCTGCAAACAATCTGTGAGTTTATAGAAGTAGATGGTCACGAAAGTAATTTCTCTTGTAATGATTTAAAAGAGTTGCATAGTAAGTACCTTATTTTCGTATATATTTTTAAATAAAACTTTTAGAGAGAAACTTGCTTGGTTTGCCATCTATTTATTTTATAGTAACATTAATCATTCTAGTTAGTTACATAAGGGATTAGACAATTCGAATTAACTATATAAGTTGTACTAATAAGATCAAACAAATTAAAATAGCAATTACATATTAAATGACAGTGGCGAACACGGGGGTGAGATCCTTGCTTTTTTAACTTTAAGTTAACACTTATAGTTCAAAAAGTAGGGATAAACATTGGAATTTTCCCTAGGCTCGGAAAATATAAAAATTCTGAAATTCTGAAATTATTGATTTGAAGACTTTGACAATTTAAAAATTAATGCGTGTTTTTTTTTTTTTTTTTTTTTTTTTTTTTTTTTTTTTTTTTTTTCCAGTAAATGTTTCGTATATTTCAGAATACGATTTGTTGACTGTGGTGAATAATTTGTAGAGAATGATAACCTTTATTTAAGAAAGAGAAAATAAGAGAAAAATCTTGACATTGTGTGATCGAAATTAATGCATTCTACTAGAACAAAACTAATAAATCCATTATAAAACACAATCTTTAGTAAAGTTTTAAGGTATATAAACAAAAAAGCTACATCAACCAAATAGTTTAGAGGAGATCTGTTGTAAAACCTATGATAAATTTATATTTCGGATCTTATTGAAAATAATTAGACAAGTTTAAAAAATTAAAATTATTACTGAAAGTTTAAATTTTTTTTCAGGATAAATTAACAAGATTTTATCATTAAACCTGTACAGACCTTTGATTTGAAAAAAAAAAACTAATGTAATTAAATACATTTTTACAATATGAATTTCAGTTATGCAATAGTTGAATGGATACTTTTAAGCATAACTAGAAGAAAAGTTTAATAGCATCCATTGATCGATGCTTTATTTCATGAATTCTGAAAACGGTACCTAGTAATAACGATTTCGAAATAATTTTTAGCCAATCGCCCTAAAAATGGAATTAATCTCTGGGTACTATTTTAAAGAAATGGATCCATTCTATTATATTGTAAATCATAACAAAATTGTTTCATCTTTAGTGGATCTTGAGCCATTTTTATTTATTCTATTCAAAAGGCAAACTTCAATTATTGTTCGTGCTGCCATCTACTGGTTATATTATTTACCATAAGTTAACTTTTCTATGCGATTTCATTTATTTTGTATATTAATATTTTTTTTAGATTTGATTCAAGAGTGGAAGGACTTGAAAAAAAGTATTGAGATGCTGGAGGGTGTTGACGACCCCACAAGTCAAAAGTATATTAAAGCACGCAAAACCATCGATGCTTTATTTCATAAATTATCTGAACTTTCTGTGATCACCGATATGGAGATGAAAGACGTGTCCTGGGAACAACTGCAAGAACATGTATCTTTCCTTCAGGTATTTTACTCTGTTTTGTTTGCGTATTTGAAGTGTGTAATTTGTATATAAATAAACTTTAAATAGTTTTTAAGGATGATTGTGTTATACATAAGTTATATTGACATTGAAACTGAATAATTTTTATTTCAACGAATTTATTTTTATAATTTCAACAAGGTATTATTGATTTAGTTTTCCATCGTTTCAATACTTCAAATGACATCTACCCCATTAAATTGGCTTTCAACTTACAATTTGGCAATAACGTGCTGCCATCTTTCGGGTAAATATAAAAACTTATGAATAGTTAATTTTAATTCTCAAAGATGGCGCCAATGCCGAACTAAAAGGTATTCACGCTTGCAAGCTGTATGAAAAGTTCATATGTATTAATTCTCAGGGATGGGCGCAGTGTGCACATTGGCAAGAAGTTAAAATATGTAAATCCAAGAGTTACGATAAATTTTACATATTTAAACTATCATCAATGTTTGCTTCTAAATTTAATTTAGCTCTCGTTTCTATAGTAATGTATAGTAGAAAAGTAGTGTTTTAGATAACTTGTTCTTGTAACTTGTATAACAGCATAAGAAAATTAATTAAAAATATTTTATTTTTTTTACTCTCTTTTTATTTCTTGAATATAACGACACATATGAATTTTAATTTAAAATGTAATTTTTTTTAATTACATTTTTTAATACTATTTACATATAACACATTTTTAAACTTCTTAAACATGTATTAGAAATAAATTTATTAGAATTCATTTTCTACTGAACATACTGCTGCAATATGTTTTAAATATTTAAACATAAGTCGAGATATTTTAAATTCCCCTATTTAAATTTTAAAAATTAATTTCCAGTAGGTCTTATGAAATAGAATAAAAGTTTTTTTTTTTTTTTTTTTTTTAATTATCCTTGTAAATTATTAAGTGTTTTTACAAAAGACTTCAAATTTAACAACGTTGAAAACTGAATGGAATAAGTTTAAAATATGCCTTATTTGTATGTAGTACCAACATTGTATCAATCGTTTTAAATTACTTGATGCATATTAGTGGTAGGATTTCATTGAAAGTTCTATTTCAACTAATTAGTTTTAGTTTGTATCCCATTTTACTTTCGTTCTCTAGTAAAAGTATATAATTAAAGTCTCTATAAAAGTAACAGCTGTACTAGCCATCTGCACCTTTTTAATTTTAGACAAACTTTCACATAATCATTTTCTACCCATTCCTGTTCATGTGATTTTACGTCATTACCTGTAATAAATATCATTACGACGCATCCTTTCTTTACGATTCAAAAGAGCTCTCAAACAATAGCCATTTCCTAAATGTAGCGTAATTGAAAGTTAGAAAACGTTTAGCTTTTTGTCAAAAAAAAAAAAAAAAAAGGTAATGAAAAACATTCAAGCTCCACCACAAAAGATCTTCAAAAAGCACTATTGTTTTCTACTGTAATCACATCCAAAGTATAGAGTTATTACTAAGAATTCAATGATTCAATCCCAACTCACACAATGACAAGCGTCAAATAGGAGTCCGTCCCTGTGTGAGCATTACAGCCCTTTGAAAAGGAGAAGGGGGGGGGGGGGGGGCTGAAATGAGGTTTCTTTGCTGCCTCTCGAGAAACAAAGTATATTATCTTGGAACATTTAATGACGAAAAAATTGATTCTGACATAAACCTGGGAGTAATAAAGGAATAGTGGGAAAATCGTGATAAAGACACGTGTTAATGCTCGCATTCAACAATAGTTATTACAAAGAGAACGGCAGGACTTGTGTGTAATTATTTTTTGAGAATGATACTTTGTGGTTGGCTTGGATTTAGCAACTTCGGAAAGGATTTAGCTTCTACTAATGTAGTGAGAAACTCAGGTTTTATTTGCCTGAAGTCATTACTCACAGAAAAACTACATGTACTACAGCCACGTGCAACATGCCAAACTGAAAGATCTTGTGTCGAGAAGAGTTTCTTTACCGAAATTTAACCAGAAGCACCGAAAATGGAGACCTGAAGTCAATTTAAAGGACTTTGTATGATTACAAAAGTATGTCATAAAATTCTATCGAAAGATTGCTTCCATAAATAGTCACTGTATGGGAAGTTCGTAAAAAGTAGTAAACAGTCGCTGAACTTCTATTAGTAGTATTGATGCTATACATAAATCTGCTTTCAGAAACTTATTATAGAAATATTAATTGTGACTGGCGGTTTCGTTACCATTTCGGCTATGGAATATTTGGGGGATTCACTCAGAAGAAGATTTGAAATTATTCCGTTCAAAACGAAAGTTGTACTGAAATCTCATACGCTAGTACAATTTCCGTATCGAGTAACGCTAACAAGAATCATTAAACATGATGTATGAAGTTGTCATTACTTTATGTATTTATTGTGACTCGTAAATGTGTCGTATAGTGATTCTGTACTATATAATATTTTACAGATGGTTCTGAACACATTGCAAGACACCAAAAGTTTGCTAGTGTCCGTGAATCTTCAGGTACATCGGTTCATGACGGAACATGGGGGCATTCAAGAATACAAAGATTGTTCCCTGAAAGACGATGTTACAGAATTGTATCAAAGATGGGACGATGTTTATGAAAAGTAAGTTGATATGTTTTATACATATTTCGGACCGGGTTTGAAAATCAAACTAAAAAATACACTCTGCTACAGTCCCAAATTTTTAAAGAGTTGTGATAGTGTGAAGTTGATGTTAGACCTATTACAAAGAGAACATCGAAATTTAAACACGTAGACGAAGCCTAATGAATCTAATCTCGTCAAACATTAAGATGCATCTATCTCTGGTAAACTTACAAAAGAGAAAAATCATCTAAGTAATCTTAAATGCTTCATCTGCTCAAGGGACTCTCTGAGCGCCCAGGTAATGGTCGAAATTGTACAATTGCTTTCCCTGCAATCATTTTTAAATTATATTTCTGATTCAAATATATGTATATTTTTTTAATTATTTTTTATTTATTTTGTTTTAAATGGGTTTTCAACCATCATCCTAATAAAAATATTTAAAAAATATTTTACTTATATATTTATAAATGTGATGTATTGCTGAAAATACTAAGGATCGAAGGAAGTATATATACGTCCATGACCCTCAGAGGGTTAGTAAACATATCAGCAAGCATCTCATATTACTTTTTATTCAACCTCACAGATTGATTTTAAAACATTTCCACCCCTCAAAAAAATCTAAATAGGTTTATTTTTCGTAAATGGGAGTTCAAAGGCAAATAACAGATATGGAATTGTCTTTTTGACTAAAAACTTCATTCACGATTTTCCTCATAAGGTCAAAGCTGCGAAGTTGTCTTCCCATAATAGTGTTTAAAGTGCCAGATTTCCATCTTGTAGTAAAAATTAAATGTTAAAAATTATCTTTTTTTGTATGTAAATTTTTTTCTTGCTCAAAGTACTACGTATGCCAAATTTTTATTGAGGTATGCTCGTTTTAAACAATACAAGCCCGATTTAATTAACCCTGAATATTTACAAATATTTAGGATACGTTTGAAGGAGTTTATCGCTTAAAAGATTAAATTGTCGTTATGGGACGTAAGATTGAATTTACAGGTTCGTCATGAGACAGAATGAAATTTGTAGGAATTAAAAGGTATACTCTCTAATTGCATTCGTATTGTTAAAAAAAAAAAAAAAAAAAAAACTTGCATCACAAGATATTTAATCAGGTCTGAATTAAGATGGATAACTATTACTTTAACTTATTAAGCAAAATAATTATGATTTCCTATTGTAGGCTGTTGAAAAGTGTGTCCCATTTCAAATTTTACACTCCGTTCTTGGTAAGCCTCGTTTCTTCAAGGAAAATTGAAAAACAGAATAAAAAGCCGATGGACAATCTCGAACTTTTCCAAATAGTTATGGACATGTACAGCTCGAAGACGAATTTGTACGAATTTAATTTCGGAAATGGATTTAGGTATATTTTCATTTCCTTCCATATTCATTTCGCTTGCGTTTAATTTACAATGCAACGCATTTGCGAACATATATTGAATTCAAAATACATCGTACAATGAACCCGAAAATCAGTAAATACTTTTTATTGTAACGTTTAAGTTTAATTGAAACAATAAGAATTGGATCGATTCATTGATAGTTACGTGATAACTGAGATTTTGGCATTGTAGCAAATCAAATTGAACCTAACAGAGAAAGTTCATAAAAAATAAATATACTACACAAACTGAAGTCTGATATTAAAAAAAAAAAAACTTCAATTTTTCCAAATAAATCGAGTGTATTTTCTTTTTCGGTAGCCAGTACTTAGATAACAGATCTTAACAGTGAAGAATTAATTGTAAGATATATTCCACGCTATTCAAAATCCGTAACGTTAATTATGATAAAGCGGGGGGGGAAACCAATGTCTAGTTTCAAACATCAACAAGTAATAATTTACACAAACTTATAGATGTCTTAAAAGTGACTCCTTACTTTAAAAATGAACATCTTGAAAATAGTTACTAGGCAGCTTACTATAACAAGTAACACGTTCATTAAATATACAATTAGTTTCAATTCCCATGTGAGTAGCTGCTTTTATGATGTTTATTTTTAAAACAAGGAGTCACTTTGCTACAATTTTTATAAAGTTTCCGCCTTACTGATTCAAATTAAGTATCTATAGACGCATTTAATATAAATCATTTTATATGCAATTGCAATTTATTAATTGATCCTGAGTTTAGATCGAGTTTTCATAGTGTTTGACCACTACGAAGAAAACCTTCATTTCGTGCTCATTGACTTACTTTTATTTGGCCCCCAATATTTGATAGAATGCATTGTCGTCAACGAGTCTATTTGACATTCAGCTCTATTGAGTATTTTCCCTGCCACAAACAAATTCGAAGACAAACGATTTAAAAATCTAGTTGATTGCGGAAGAAAAAATAAAATTCCACCCCTAACAACTAACTTACATTGACCAACAAATATGGAATGCTAAACAAATTCAAAAGATCAAATCAATCCACGTACTTTTCTTTATGTTAATTGAAGATTACTTATTTAAAAAACAGACTTTGGATCAATAGTAACGTATCTGCGAACGCATGTCGACTACAAAAATCCGTTGGGCCGATTTTACGAGAAAACGTATTCAGTTGAGATGTGAATTCTGGGCACGAATCTGATTGAGACAGTGGAGTGGAGGGGCGAAGGGGGGGGGGGGGTAGGGTTGTTCATCAATATTGCTGCCGCGACTTCATTCAGGAAGCTATCATTTACCCCATCACTGTTGCAAGGTTCCAATAATAATCAGTAATTGTCGTTTAATTATTATCGTAATTTCTAGTGAGTTTTAATGAGACATTTAGCCCGTTTCCTTTGCACTTTAGATGACTTTTTTCTTTATAGAAATGGGGATATGGCCCCTTCTTGATGGATGAAATAAAATGTCTAATATAAAATTTGAGTGCGTTGCAGTTAACTTCCGTTGAACAGAATTCTGTCGGTAAATGTAAAAAAAGAAAGAAGAAAGAAAAAAGATGAAAAAAAACTAAAATGTCTTGCTCTGTATTTCGTATGCTTAAATACTTTTTGAAAACCATACTCAGAAGAAACTATATTAGGTATCTGTTAGCGTTATTTGTTTTGTAATTCTGTTGCTTCAACTGAAGGAAAAAATTACGAATGAAACGAAGTTTAAATTATAACTTATCTATCTTGCATCACAGAAACTTTTAATTATTTTCAGTAAAATATTTCTGTTTAATTTATCTGACTTTCTGCACTTCATACCGAAATGTTTGTCTTTAAAATATCATTTGAGAAATAGATTTATCTTCACAGTAAAAATTAGAGGCAGAACTCACAGTCAACTCTTTGCACAGTTCGGAGGCCCTTCTTCTATTGAACTTTTTTTCGGAATCTTTTTAGATAGGTATATATTTATAAATTAGTTCAATATTAGCTAAAATCATCCATGAAAATCTTGTGTCTTCAACATCAGGTTAGGTCTACAAAAATTATTTTACAACAAACACCATAGCACCCGACAGGAGATGAAAAATATAAAGGAAATTTATGTATTCAAAAGAATAAAATATATAAAGTAACTTAGAAATGTATATGATGCCATTTGCCCTCACTGGTTCGGAAGCGTTAATCAGCAGATTTAATTCAATCAACAAGTAAACAGTTACATTTCCTTATTACAGAGTATTAATTTATTAAAGTCCCTTACTCCTAATACTCCATATCCATTACTCCTATTCATAAGTTACATGTCAAACAACACTAATTACGTAGAAACAGTTATGTAGATATTCTCCAATCTACTGTAAATATAAAGTCCTATTTAATGTCAGGTAGTTGTAATTTAGTTTCTAGTTAATTGAAGATACAACAAAACTAGAAACAGGGTTACAACTATCTGACATTAAATATGACTTTATTTTTCCTGTACTTGGAGAGCATTATCTACAAATCTGTGTCTTAAGTAGATAGCGTCATTTAAGCGACGAAATATCCAACCATACCAGAAACTCCTTTCTTCTGGTCCAGAAATTCCAACCTCCAAATTACTTCTGACAGCTTATTAAGATGGAAAAAATGTGTAAACAAAACGACATCGAACCATTCTCTTGGTTCTTTTGCGGAAATCTGGTTCCATTTCACGCCAGTAGAACAAAAGATGAAAATCTAAACGCTTTCGGAATTCGATCTCCAGATGTGACACTAATGTGCAATGTGTGCGTGATTCGGGTGGCCAATAAGGCGATCCTATATATTTAAAGACGTGATCGGCATCCAATCAAAGTGTGGGATGTTGGCTTCCGCTAGAGGTATTCCGCTTCACGAACTTCTTTTCCCTTTTCTTACCATTTGCACATTTAGTTCAATACGTTTTGTTAAATGCTGGAGTCATTTGGGATTTAGTTATAAGCAGGGTTCCAAAACTAAATCGATATTTTAAAACAGAAAGAGAAAAAAAAGGTGTGAACACATAACAAAGCGGCTATTAGTTTTTAGCAAAATTCAGCAAAAAATAGATACTGAAGGCTTATTTTATTCCGATAATTTAACCGTTTCAGCCCAAATAGGTGTATAAGTTTTTTATTCCAATATAGGTATATTATTTCCAATTAGTTTAAATGCATTTCCTTCATAGTTTTCGCGGGATATATTCTCCCAATCGGAGAAAATATCCCAGAGGATATAATCAATCTCAGTAGGATAACACATCCCAGTGATTAAATTGCTATAAAATCCAGAATTATGTATGCATTTATGGAGAAAGAAAAAAATGTAGTTTTTATTACAATCAGTTCCTATTTGACCATAGGATTGGGAAATATTTTTCAAGGGATTTCTAGGAAAAGAGAAAAACTCAACTCAATAAATCAACATTAAATTAATTAACTTTCCACCATTAAATTTTAACCATGGAAAAATCAGGTCGAAATGATTGAATAGCTGAAATAATTCAATTTATTTCTTTTCAAGTATCCTTTTATAAAAGTGTTGTACTATATTTGTAATCCATACACAGCTTTGTTCTTTTGCTTATATATTTTAAGTTCGTCTTTTTCGAGTGAAAGCTATTCGCTGTCAAAAAGCACCAAAAGTGGTAAAAACTTAAAGATTAAAAAAAAAAAAAAAAAAAAAAAAAAAAAAATTAATTAATTGTGTCCTTACCATGCCTTTGAAAATTACCTGCCCTACTGTTAAGTTGTGTCTAAAAGATCTTCTGCAATCATACACAAGGAATATATATTTTAAAAGCCATGAAAATTCCAACTTTGTAATCTATGAGTAAGATTTTCCTTATTCTTGTTTGTGTCTTTCTTTTAAAGTCTAAAAACGACAAAAGTTGCGGTTATTTGTTTTAGAATAAGTATTAAGTTTCTCTGTACTTTTCTGGTTTTGCTTCTTGCTTTCCATTTTAGTGATACATTGTTTGAAGTAATATATTTTTTCGTAATCTTTACATTTTGATTTACGAACTAAAATAATGTTTTCAGTATCTGCATTTTAAATAATTTACAACCTAGTTGGTTTCAGTGAAAAAGTTACTTCTAAACTGTTCTGAAGCAG
Organism: Linyphia triangularis; assembly: GCA_963978545.1. Taxonomy (NCBI): domain Eukaryota; kingdom Metazoa; phylum Arthropoda; class Arachnida; order Araneae; family Linyphiidae; genus Linyphia; species Linyphia triangularis. The sequence continues at coordinate 1,211,223 of OZ021726.1, forward strand.
TTAGATATCCATTACGGTGCATCAAACGCCCCTCTAGAAACAAATCACTTTGTCCCCATTCTTAAAATGTTCCATTAAATGTAAAAAAGTTACCATTCCAATTCTTTTTGTTTTCCAAACAATTTTAGGGGGTCCACGGTAAGTTCGAAATTTCAGATTTTTCACATAAAATCACAAAATTCAGAATTTTTTATACTACATTATTTTCATATTTAATTAACAAATAGAGGAACTTGCATCGCCTTTAAAGCGCATTGAAGTGTGAATTTCAATATTTAAGTTCAATTAGATTACAATACATGTTAGATCATTACTATTTTCGGATTGCAACATAAACAACGTTTATTATCACAGCGGTGTTTCATCCTACATATTTTCTCTGTCACTGGTAACATTGTATTCTTTTTTCCAAATATTTTTGGTGACAGCAAGAAACTTGTGATGATTAAAAAATAAATGGCTCCAAACTTCCAATTAATTTTCAAGTATTAAGGTATATGACATCATATTGAAGGTGTTCAAGAAAATTGGTCGATATGGAAGTCTGCAAAACTAGTTCTTTCACAAGCAAAACTGCTTTATGAAAAAGTAAATATCTTAGAATAATCAATGAATGAAAAGCTTGTGAAAATATTAAAAATCTTCTTAATAATAATGCAAAATTAAGATCGCTATCCTTTAATCAATTGTATCTTGCACAACAGCAGACAAGCCAAGTTGCCAAGGTGTTTCAACTACACCTGCAAGGAGCAGTGGTGCTTCCCTAAATATATACGACTCTGCACTGAGATGCAAAACTTTCAACATCGTTACTTAATTAATAAGTACAAAACAGAATAAAATATCACCATTATCGTTGGAAACGTTCACCATTAAAAGATTCTTGGTATATCAGCATATCCCTAAGAAATTAATCGTTAATGCGACCCAATCATTACTGACTTAATATATGAGCAGCTCACCTCTTGGCAATGCATACAAATAACTGTGAATATGATGTTTGGCACATCTTCTTAGAACACATGCCAGTTATTGCTGCCTATATCAGTGTAAAAAAGAAATTGGAACACTTCTTTCGCTTCCTTGGTCAGCTTGCTGTCATCGTGTTGGAGAAGTCATTTTGTCTCATGTGTTTGATGACTAAAAGATCGAGTCTTCTAAGTCACCAAATAAAACCTTGTCTAAACAATTTCATGACAATTTTAAATCATCTTGAATATTTTGATAGCGAATCGGAATCTTTTGACTCTTAAGTCAATGAACGTACAAGAGCAAAAAGCATAGTTGATATTCTTAGAACCAGTGCAATCCAGACAGTATACTTAGACTTTCACAATATTACTCAAGCAGCAAAATTAAACCGACTAGGAGCCTTACACAAAGCACATTGGAGGATAATTGTTATATACAATTAAAATTTGTCTTCTTGAGAAGCAAATATAGCAATTATCCGCTGGTACAATAACTTCAAAATAATAGGTTGCCAATCTATGTGACTTTCCCAACTTTGTTACTCGCATCTACAGCACCTGGTGAATAACCTGTGATTCTACCATAAATGCCCCTTTGAACGACCAACAAAAGCTTCATTCTCTTACATTTATTCACCAAACTGTTCACCACATTATATAAGAATACAATCAGTGCCTATAAAAACAAATACTGGTATCTTACAGAAGAAATTGTGCCATTAGCCCTATGGAGCAATAAAGTTTTCCCACAAGAACGAAAGTAATGCAATGTTAGCTACCAAAGAAACCAATATTACAAAAGATACCTATGTTAGAAACCAACTTCCACTGATATTGCTTTTAAATTGCAAGATAGATATGGTGTGGATTTTGAAAATCATCCCCATTTCCAAAAAATTTCCCTCTAAATACAACTCTTCACAAAATCAACAAAAACAGAGAAATCTGCGAAAATGGCCAATATTGATAACGAGTGTACTTATATGAATTAAATTAAAAATAGTAGTACACGATTATATATCCTTTTATTATATCACAAAACAGTATCATTGCATTATTTCATTAGAATATACGTTTAATTATTTATTTTTTTAACTTGTGATGCATTTTTTTCAGTATTTTAATTTTTATTATATATTCCATGTGCCGGTGGACCACATAGATGTTATTCAATTTTTAAAAACTTCTATATGTGTAATACTTTTGTTAGCATTTCAAACAAAAAAAAAAACTTGGGGACTGATCATTTCCACGAAGTTTTTAAAAACATGGGGCGTTTGATGTACTCTAATATCCATAGAAACTAATCGAAAGCAGATTTGTTCGGTAGTTGTGAATGAACATACAGCCAAACAGACGATGAATTTAGATTTGAAAACAAAACTTCATAATTCCTTATTACTTTCAATTATGTATTACATAGGGTATTGAAAATATAGTATAATTTTTCCTACACGTTTAGGAACATCCTGATTTTAAAAAAGTGATATAGAAACAATGTGTCTGTGGTCAGCATAATTCCCGAACAAATTGACTTACGATGTTCAAATTTGGTGCGTGGGTTAGTGATGGAACAAAGACCTACCATTAAAATTTTTGTCAAAATCGCGCATGAGCATAAGGTAGCTGCCATTGAAAAATTAATGTTTTTTTAGTAATTGCCAATAAACTTCTCTAACTATTTTGTCCAAAATCGCTGTGGTAATGCTTCTTAAGGTATCCTAAACGTTCCCATCTCCAAAAGTCCAGTAAAAATGATGTAATGGCGTAACAAATTGAAAAACGAATGCCTTTAACACAGAGTTCTATTTCCGTGAGCATACCTCATCAACAACGATAATTTTTTCTCCTCTTCTCAGTTTCACTTATAAGAAAGGATAATATAAGAATTATCGAAAAGTATATCGCTAAAATTATCTATTTAGCAAAAGTTTTTTTTTTTTTTTTTTTTTTTTTTTAAGACCCATATAATAATTTTAGTAAGAAATATCGCCAAACTGGCTTTCGGTAAAAACGGTAAATGACACCAATTGACATCAGTATTACAGTGTAATTGAAAGTTGTGCGATGTTCCACACCCCTAGTTTTTGAGTTGAAATAAGTGCAAAATATAGATTACATGGAGTTGTAGTTAGAAGTTCGGTACAAGTTAATTTCAACTTGTAAACAATCTCTTACTGTTCAACCAGCTTTAAGTTCATACTTCCTCACTTTTATTCAAATTGAAGAATTTTGTTGCAAGTCTGCGATATATATTCATAATATATGCATGATTTATTATTAATATTTTAAATAAATGTATAATACTTTAAAACTTATTAAAATGGCTCCTTTTTTGCGCATATAAATAATCGATCATTTATGTGATTGAAGCTTAACACTGCTCGGAACATTGGTTAGAAGAAATATATATATAAAAGTAGTGGGCCATCAGTTTTCAAAGCACGTGCTAAAGATTCTGAACATCCCCTTCCGGCTGGATTAAAGATCGTTTGGCGAAATGGGATTGGGGATTACATTAATGAGGGGGAGGGGATTTTGCCAACGCATCTGTCGTAGTGTGTGACATCCGTTTCTTTGCAATTAATATAGACCAATGACAGAATTTTTTCTTCCAATGTCAATTTTGCCTTCGGGCTTTTTCTTTTAGGAATAGGTTATTTGAATCGAATAATTTGATGGTTAAATGCAAATAGCTAGCAAGCGCCCTGCTATTTCTGTGTGTCTAACTTGTTTTTGAACGTACAGCCGTTCAATTAGGATATAACTGAAATGGGGAGGGGGGGGGGGGTACTTTTAAAATCTATTTCCGAATAAAAAATCTTTTTTATTTTAGGCAAGTTTTTGTTTTCTAAATGTTAAAATAGCCCAGTTCGGTAGAAATTATAGGCTTTGGATTATTTAATTTAACCTTAAAGGGTGACAGTTATATTTCGGTTTCCAGATTGAAAGTAGTGGTACTACATTTTCGATAAGTTAGACCTGTCATTATGTTTTTAAAACTATCGTAACTCTTCATTATACTGACATCAAATAAAATGTGAATAAATTTGTTATCGTTAGTATATAAATATTTCGAAGAAAAGTTTCTTGAGATTTGAGAAAATTTAAACGGACATTTTACTGATGTATGTAATCAAACATTTCGTGATATAGAGATTTCTTAGAAGTATACTCAACATCAGAGAATGATGCTGGTATCTAGTTGATTGGTATTAAAACAATTTTAATGTTGTTTTTTTAGAAAAATATATCCGTATAAATAAATTACCTACATTTATTACTACTACATATATTTACTTAAATTAATTCCATACTTTTGCTTTAGGTAATATTATTGTAGACAAGGATTTAAAGTAAATACTTTCACTACATATAAACTCATAAAAAATATATATAATTTTAAACCTTTTAAGTTAGTAAATATGTGTTAAGAATGCTCCTTATTATTTAATACACCATTACAATAATGATTCATTCAAAAACGTAAGAGCGCACCAAGTCGTCATGGTGCTGATGGAAAATTATAGTAAATTGTTATAAAATATTCGCGTGATCTCTGTAAGGTTGGTTGGTTAGTACGCTCAACGACCATTTTTTGTACACAATAACGGCTAATCAGGGTGACACCTATATTTATTTGAATTCTAAACTACAACCATGCTTAAGCCAGTATTTGAACCTGGCACCTAGACCATCGGACGTCAGCTGTCGATTGATTATTGAGTCATCGGGAATTATCACAACGACCCAGTTTATGCTTACCTTCAACTGCAATCATTTAAAAATATAATTTAAAATTGTGTATCTTTTATTTTGTTTTAGAAACGGAGCTGAACTTACCAAATACGAAACATTGAGCAATAAATGGAAGACATATAATGAAAATTTTCGACTATTGAAATCTAAGGTGGAAGAAACTCAACATAATTCTTCCCATGCAGATTATAGCTGTGATAAAAATAGCATTTCTGTAAGTATCTCCTTTAAATGTACTTTTATAAACTTCGTATACCTCATGGCAATTATTCTTTGAAACTTCTGATGGCAAACAAATTAAATACGGGTTTGCGATTGGTTAATTAAATGTGATAATTTGAATTCATTCTTCAATGTCTTATTGGGATTAATCTCAAGATTTGGTTGATGAAGTGATAACAGAAATATTCAATTTCAATAGAACCGTAATATGGTTTGTTTTTTAAACAATTTTTTAACATTAATTTAACACATAATTTTTTTGTTATTTGTATTGCTGCATTTATGCCTAAGAGTTGACATTTGTTTTTCTAAAACAGATTTATTGTTTGTACATAAAATTACCCATACTTTGTTTTTAAGTAAAGAAAATGGTGATTTCAATAGATCTTTTTTTTTTTTTTTTTTTTTTTTTTTTAAATATTGAACTACAATAGAGGAAAAATACTAAAATGTCCGTACAAAAAATTGCCACATTTTCATAAGTAGAAAGACCAACGGATACTAACTATGAATGCATAGTTCAAGACTGTATCGCTTTGGAGAAATTAAGCTACATCAAACCTATCCAAACATATATGACACAAGTTAACTTTTACAATAAACCAAATAAGTGCTTAATATTTAAATATCTGAAAACCTTTGAATCACTATTTTTCATAAATAATTTTCTATTACACTTTCGTGGAAGCATAATGAAGTACATCTTTTTTATAATTTCTGAACGCCGGTTTTTTTTTCTGGCACACCCTTTTTTACACTTTTTACAAAATTGATAAATGATCTAAAGACTATTTATAATTGCCCTTTGTGTTATTTGATTGGAAATCGAAGTTAAGAAATCGTAAATAATCCAAATATTTCGGGACGTTGTATGAAAGCATAATAGAGAAAGAACGTAGTAATTTAAGTACGTTGAGGAAACCTAGGGAGTCTTATATCTCTCAGCAATAGATTACAATATATAACTCAAATGGACTCTCAAAAAAGTCATTCCTTTCAACTCAGTCTGCGCACCATCTCACTAGTTAATAAAAAAAAATGTTCGTCTCTTGCAGCGTAAGGAGCTCTGGAGTACTCTTCAAAACGATCTAATGGAGTTAAAGCGAAATGCAGAATTTCTACGAAGCAGTTCCATCGACGCATCGTCCTTCAAATCCATCCAGCTCGATCTGAAGGGTTTAGAACAACGGATTAAAAAAGAAACACGCACACTTTCCGCGTCACGAAAGTAAGTCTACCGTCACTTTTTTTTTTTTTTTTTTAATTATAAATGTTCTACATTTAAGGGAGAAATTATATTTATTTCCGTAAATTATAATTGAACTATAAATTTATAAGATGCCCAAGGCTCCCTTTAAAAAAGGATCAATATAACAAACATTTTTATTTAATAAACACGAATTATATCTTAAAAATTAAATTTGTCTTCTAATATTATGCAAATGAAAATTATTTCTGATATGTATATATATATATATATATGTGAAACGATAAAAAAATATTTATGACAAAAACTGTTTTTAATGATGAACTGATTAAAAACCTACATTATGTGGGACTTCAAATGAAAAATTGAATGTATAATGCATAATTTGGATCTTCACTGTAGAATCGGCGCTATAATAGATTTGAGAATTACCATCAATCAAATCCATTATCTTCCTATTCATTAACATAAGCGTCGGTTCTTCTGTCAGCGTGTGCTAAGTGTTTGCATCAAATTTCAAATAATAGAAACATCCCTAACTGCAAAATCTGCGACAAAATTTGTTTCAAAATTTATTTATTAAAAATTAACGTGAATTTATACATTCACGTTCAAAAGTATTTTATTCATTTTGATTAAAACAATTTTGGTTATAGGAAAGAGTTTTAACAATAAGTGGTCAAAATTCTTTCTCTTACAGCGTTACAGAGTGAGGTAGGCAGTGAGTGAGGTGATTCTTATAGTGATGAATTCGAGAACTCACGATTAGTTTGCACAAGCATTTGAAAGTTTCAGTAAAAAGTTAACCTAACCTTATTTTTAGTGGTATGATTTAAACAACAGTAAACAGTTATTTCTTTCGATACACAGTAAAATCTTAAGTACTCTATCTGGACTGTCTTTTTTATAAAGATCCCTTTTCTCACTTTGTACAAAACCAAAAATTATAAATGATTTAACCGATTTAAAAGCAAATACTTCGTTTCTGACGAATAGTTTATTGTTTGAAAATAGGAAGATAAAATTCATCAGAAATAGTCCGAAAATGTTTGAATAGTATGTGCTAGATAATAGCACTGGCGTGAGAGAAAATCGCAATTGAAGCTCGTTGAGGGAACACAAAGAAGTTAATATCTCGGAGAAAGAATACATTATATAACTCTTTTGAACTTCTAAAGTTGTTCCTTTATACAATCTTAAATGCCTACAAGCCCACTATCGCTAGTATATTAATTTGATTGTTGTCAAGGAATAAGTTATATTATTTCATTAAATTAATATAACTACTTGCGGTTTAAAACTATATAGGTAATTTCTGTACTGTTTTGGTTAAGGTTACTTTTAATGAAAAATAATGCTCATGTTTCTAATAAAAAAGGCACTTACAGCATACTGATTTCTTTTAGCATTCATTACTAAATTGAATATTAACTTTAATAATTAATACGTTTATACTTAATTTTCCTCTATATGAAATAATTCACTAAAATGTGATTACTGAATTTAATTGAACTGCGTAAGTTAAGCTGTTATAAGTTTTCTTACTTCAAATTATTGAACAACAATCCAATTTCTATTATATGTTTCCCTTCAAAATCCAGCCTCGATAAACTCGACTTTTCTTGCAATGCTCTATACAACTTCGCATCATTTGAAAACTTATACAATCGCAGAAGAATCCCCCCCCCCTTCCCCCGACAAGTACAACAAACGGAAATCCACCCGGCCAATTTGTGCCGCAGCAAAGAAAGCCACGAATAAATTAGACATAACACAAGTGACCGTGGCAACACCTAGCGCGTTACCCACACACGGAGTAATGGCTGCATTTTCCGGCTAACACGCCAATATGCATAATACCGCAATATCCACGTCTATTACTGCCCCGCCAAAACACCCCATTACCTTATTTATTGTTTTATGGCGGGGCTCTTTATTTAAAGGTTATACACATACAGTCGTCGTGTTAGGGAGGGTTCATATCGAAACATAAGGGGTCTTTAGGGGGTGTTTTTATCCCCGTCCACGAATTTATTTATTGCGAATTGAGATTCGAAGTGACAAAAATAATAGTCCCGTCGACTTTGGTGGGCCGTGATTAGAGTATCGCCGAATCATATAGAAGTGTATGATTTCTGTTATTTCTTGAAGATAAACATGGGGATAGAATTGAGCATAGCCTACTCTCACGCGATTTGGAAATCGTCTGTCTGTCCCTATACCAATGCTTTATTATTTTGGCCATAATCAAAATATTTTTAAAAACATATGAAGGTTTTTTTTACCATGTATAACAACAGGAAGCAAAATTATTAAAGGAAATTTAAAGGGATAAATGAGTGTGCTACGTGTGGGTTTTTAAATTACACTTTAAATGTTTCTATGAACTACCTTAGAAAGTTGTTGAGAAGCTTTTATAAGATTTTCCATTCGATTTAGAGATTGAAACAGATGCAATTTAGAGCAGTCTGCGGTATATAGAAATTAATAGATCATAAAAAGAAATTGTTTAGAGACAATATAATAAATGATTTCTTTAAAAAAAATGTAAAGTAAAATTTTTGGAAGTGATGCTTTGATGACAGCATTGGCGGATCCAGAGAGGGGTGAAGGGGGCAATCGCCCCCTCCGTTAATCATGGACCGCTCACGTTTTAACGCGCGCTGTTCTCGTACTTTGGATGAAAGCAATCAAGATTTGACGAATCCGCACTGAACATTTTTAATATAAATATTCTCATCCCAAAAAAATGGAGATGAAAAAGCCGAGGACGAAGCAAGACAACAAAGCAAATTATAGTTTGAAAATGTTCAATGTGTATACGTATTCGTTGTTAGATTGTTCTACCATGTTTAACAAAGATTTATCCTGAATCAAATATATGTAGACAGCTCTAATTTATTGTCTTAAACCATTTATTGCCAACCATTGTGTCGCCTTTATGTTATTGATACTTTTTAAGTCTTTCTAACATATTCTGTGTCATCAAAGTTAAGTAATACCTAGTAATATAACTTAAGAGCAACAAAATTTACCTAAGCTATTCAACAGCCACCCCCTCCCCCCCCCTCCGTAATAAAACTCTGGGTCCGCCCTTGGATGACAGAAAATATATGACAAATTTATGTCACGACTGTTTAATTTTTGTCTAAATAACAACTTTTCCTATTAAATTTTTTTTTTAAATAATATATTCTTTCAAATTAAAACGTAAGGCGTTAATGGTTTTGACTTGATTACTAAATTTCATCATTTATATTTTCTGGTTCGATAGCATATAGAAGGAAACCAACCTGACGAAAGTTTGCAAATTGATACCTTATCGACGTGTGCAAATGTAGTGTGCAAGTGAAAGTACTCCCTGAAGGCTTCCGTTGTTCATTCGTAACTAACCTTACCTTTTCAGAAACATTTTTTTTATGAACTAATCTCAAGGAATTAAAAGTAAATTTCCTTCTGAAATGTTGCATCATAAATGTTAATACTTATCATACATTTGACTAGTAGTTTTCCTAATTGCAATACTTTTACTGCTATTGAGGAATATTAAAAACGAAACCTGCTGCCACACCAACCTATAATCCCCTCATCTACTAGGATTTTATAATTAATAACACATATTAAAATAACAATATTTGTAGAAACTATAGTATTTTCAACTTAAGACCAGTAATACTACAGGGTAAAAAATCTTCTCTGGCTAGTCAGAAAACCCTCTTGCCAAATTCCTCTTTAGATAAATTACTGACATCTCTAACAGACACTCATTACACAAAAATCGCATTTCGTAGGTAAAAATAATGAAAGGAAGTGAAAGGGGCCTTCTCTAACCTTCGAAGGTCGTCCACCAAAGTTCAGAACCTTAACAAAGGCCCCCTCGTCTACATTATATAACCTCAATCAGAAAAGCGTTCTACAACTTTTTTCCTCCAATTATAATTAAAGTAGGTAGTTGATAAAAATGTTTTAGTTTCTTTTTTTTCTTCCTAGAAGGAAAAATTGGGGCACGGGTCATCTTCGGAAAGTATAGATTTTCTTTTTTGTTTTCTTCTTCTTAATGTCTTGAGCTTAATCCGACCAGTAATTATTCGCTATACGTCATCCTTGATGCTGGGTTTTGACGCGAAATGAATTATTGGCGTGGTACCGTGTCGTAATTCCATGTTAACTGTTACTTTTATGTTCATACCCTGAGGTGGTGTGTGTTTGGATTTCGGGGAAATCGTGGCAAAATCATTTATTGTTTACCGAAAAGCGCAGTTCCCTGAAAGTGACAACAGATCTGTCAAAAGACGTCGAAAATAGGTAGATGCGGTTGCAAATGGTAGTTTCATTTTAAGGGGAGATTTCCGCAAAATTGCAATTATGCCTGGCGTTTTTCAGTGTAATAACAGTTAAGTATTTAAATAATACAGATAATTCAGTTCATTCTTTAAAATCGATTACCTTCATACACCATGTTATTCTCTTAATTTAGAGGTATGAGAGTTCAGGAACGTGTTGTTTATTGGGTTGTCAGGTGCAATTATCGGGCCGGTCAATACCTGTAAAAAGTGGGTCGGTTATTTAAAGAATTTTTTTTTTTTTTTAATTTTTCTCATGTAATTAGTTGCCCTTTTTAACGTTTTAGCGTTTCTTCATTTCTTTTTTTTAAAGCCCAATGCATTCAAATCCAATCACTCCCACCAGAAATATTAACTACTAGCTAAATACCCGTGCTTCGCCAAGAAATTTTACCATGTACATTATTTTAGCCAACTATGAAGCCCCGCGTTGCGGAAATCCGTCATTGGTGTATAGACCCCAATTTTTGGCGCCTCGCTCGCAGGAAGGTTCATCGCAATGCAAAATCGAGCTCGCTTCGCTCTCTAAAATGTTCATTGACACATAAGCACAAGCTTACTTCACTCGTTAAAAGGTTCATTGCTAACCAAGCATGGACTCGCTTCGCTCACTGAAAGGTTCATTGCTGCGTAAGCGTAAGCTCGCTTCACTCACTAAATACTAATTGCTACGTAAAGCCTTAATATTAGAAGTCGCTCCCCGTTGAAACACAAAAAAAAAAATCCCCCCGTTAATACAATGATATAGCACCCCTTTAAGATTATTTTAATATGTGTTTGTGGAAAGCAAAATCAGAAGGCCAAAACTACTTATGTTGAAACTTTCAGAGCTCTAGGCCTATTAGAAGTCACTTTTTGTAAAAATATTAATTAAAAAAAACCAACAAATTAAAATTTTAACGTTCTTTTTGTGAAAAGTCCAATTAGAAGGCCAAAACTATTTGTGTTGAAAATTTCAGAAACGTAGCTCTATTAGAAATCGTTTGTAAAATATTTGTTAATTAATTAATTAAAAAAAATTAAAAATTTTATTTTTCAAAAGTCCTATTAGAAGGCAAAAACTACTAATGTTGAAAATTTCAGAGCTGTAGCCCTGTTAAAAGTCGTTTTGTAAATTTTTTTATAATTAATTAAAAAATAACTAATTAAAATTTTAACATTCTGTTTTTCAAAAGTCCAATTAGAAGGCTAAAACTACTTTTGTTAAAATTTTCAGAGCTATATCTCTATTTGAAGTCACTTTGTAAAAAAAAATTAATTAAAAAAATACTAATAAAAGTTTTAACATTATGTTTGACATACATAAAATTAGAAAGCCAAAACTTCCTATGTTGAAAATTTCAGAGCTTTACTCCAATTTTAAGTAGGTTTCTACAGATCCACAGAGCCACAGATAGACAGACACATAGCTTGTTTTATTATTATAGATTGTTGTTGTTGAACTATTACTTTAGTTTCAGATGGTTATATTAAATGTATTAAAAAATCGCTTAAAATTTCACATTACTTTAATTTTATAAATTAAGTTGTATTTGGAAAATAGATGCACTAAGATTTATATATTATCATATTAAGATTATTTACTTATTTTATAACTTTTAAGGTTAAATATATCAATGGTTTATGGAAACCGAGTTTACTCAAAGGAAGCATACATAGTAGAGATAGATCAAATTTGATTCAATCGAAATTATTAAATTAATTACATTATTAAGATAAATTAAGGAATAAAACTATTTAATTGCTAAAATTTATTAAATATAAATATTTAAATAAAAATATATTAATTATTATAAGTATTTATTTAAAATTAATTATTTAATTAATTATTGTAATTATTTTATTATTAACAATAATTGTTAAAATTTGATTAATGATTATATTGAAAATTTGGGCCGGCATAAATCTAATATCACCGGGCCAATGTTATGTCCCAGTACGCCCCTGTAATACCCGTGCTTCACTGTAAGATTTTACCATCTGCATTTTGGTTATCAAAAGGTATTCATTCATTTCCACATTTCAAACGTTTTGCTCCGTTTCGACATGGGAAGTGGGGTAATTGGTGATGAGCGAGTGAAGGCTTTGGGGTCTTATAAAGAGATTATTCCGTTTTTTTTCTTGTTTTTTTTCCCCCCATGCATCTTACTGTGCAGATAAAATAAAGAAAATTACAGGTGAAATAATTCAATTATAAGAACTTTGTTTCACGATGATTCAGCCTGAAAATGACACACAATTTAATATTTTACACTGTGTTGCAATAATAACACATTGAGGAGCGTTGAGTTACACATACGTGTTTACACTGTGGAGTAATGGGTAATAAATATAAATGTCTTTATATTTGGTGCCATGCAAATTCTTTTCCATTTTAAAAACAAAAATTCAAAGGAAATTATTTTCCCCTGCTGTTACAAATTCTACTTGTGTGTTAAGAAGTTTTTGATCAAAGAAAAGCACATTACGATTATGGACATTAGTTATACAGGAAATCCATTTGTAACATCGTGTTTTTCAATGGTTCATACATTACGGGTCTTTTAGAATAATAATATTGCATGAAAACAAGAAATATAATTAAAAGAAATCTATACATTAAATATGAAATAAAAATTCATCAATTTTGTTTTTCAAAATCATTCTTTCATTCATTTAGGTGGATTTCAATTATAAGTATCCTTCAGCTATCATTTCCCAAGAAAACGGTGAGATTAATGATCAGTTAAGCGATAATTTATATCGTTTAATGTATTCTTATTAACTCTTAACCTTACAGTAGGTAACAACGACAGATTGTGAGAAAGTCGCTGCACTTAATAATATTAATTCCTCTGAACAACACGTTAAGGAATTTCCAACTTTTTTTTATCTTAAAAAATTCATTTCAAGGTCATATCCCTTGAAATCAGACCACGACACACCTATATTTGGTAGACTATGGAAATGAAGTTCCTGATAATAACAGTGAGGGTCAGTTTGGAGTTGGTGATTTATGATGAGATTTATCCGACGACTTTGCAACTTTACCGAGAATTAATTTGTCATTTTTTTTTTTTATGTTTTTTTTTTTTTTTTTTTCTTTTTTTTTTTTTTTTCTGAGGTTATGTGGCATTTAAATATGCAAAAATTATTCCTCTATACTAAACTTCAACTTAACTTGACATCACTTAGACGGTAGATCGTCACAGTGCTCGTAGGTATTTAATCCATTTTGGCGGCGTGAAAGCATAATGTTCGCCAAACCACAACCCTGTAGAGAACAAAAGGATATAAGGTTTGGCGAGAATTATGTCTTCACTCCGCTAAAATGGATTAATTGCCTATGAGAACTTTGATTATCTATCGTCTAGTGATGTCAAGTTAAGTTGGAGTTTAGTATAGAAAAACATTAATTTGATTATGAAATTAATCAAAAATACCGATACCTTTATGTATCGCTTCCCAGGTATAATTGTTGTTTGATTCCTTAATATACTATAATTATGCACATTATTCAAAATGAATTTCTGAATCAATCGGTTGAAAATCTTGGGCTGAAAATTCTCTCATCCTAAGAGCAGTTAGAGGGATATCTCTTTTTACTCTCAATTACCCATATGTATACATAGGGTAATGAAAGTATAGCATTTGTTTTCATTTTTTTGTATTTCTCCATGTTTTGGAACATCCTGATTTCAAAAAAGTGATCGAGAAAAAATGTCTGTGTGTACGTGGTCAGCATAACTTCCGAACAAATTGACCTACGATATTTAAATTTGGTATGCGGGTTGGTTGTGACGCAGGGACCTACCATTAAGGTTTCCTCGCGCATGCGCATAAGCTAACTGCTCTTGAAAGAATGTTTTTCAATAATTCTTAGAGTCGTTTTTTTAACGATTTTGACAAAAATCGCTGTATTAATCTCTTTGAAAGTATTCTAAACATTCCCTGCTGCAAAATTCTCATAAAAATACGATAAAAGCGTAAAAAGTTGAAAGGCGAGAGTCTTAAAACAGAGTTCTCTTTCCTTGAGCATCGCTCATCAACGATTGATTTTTTGCGTTTCATGAACAAACAAGGACAATGTCAAATGTTTATTGTATAAAATCACCAGTTTTGCCATTTTTTAAAAAAAAAATTTCCCCTCAGTCAAAAATCATTGCTAAGAATATCGCCAAAATTACCATTTTTATTTAAATGAGTGTAATCAAAAGTTGTGCAATTTTCCACACCCCTAGCTCCATATTAAATGTTTATTTAAGTCGTATGCTCTCTCTTAACTACACTTAATTATTATTTATTTTAGTTTAAGAACTTTTGAAGACTACAACAGATTTCTTTTATAAGAAGAAGAATATTTTGCAGTGCATTTAATTTAAAAATGTCAATACAAGTAACAAAATACGGCAATTTAGTTTAATTTATGTGTACGGTTAATATTGCGTGTTTCATTTCTTAAGGACTTGCTATAAAAGAAATGCAGATTGATGGATAAAAAGATTAGAAATCCAGATTTATCATTTTTGTTCAAACATAGTCTGTAAATGTAAAAATGAATAATGAAGGTAAACGTCATAAAAACTGGAATCACCTTAAGCTTGTTTTCGATACTTGGCATATATAGACCTAATAGGAAAGAAAGTTAAATAAATTACCCAAACATTCATAATGCAAAAAATATCGATGTCTTCCAAAGATGACAAAGTCCCGACTTCATCTTTGGCGCCAATTTTATTTTTTATTTTTTTATTACGGACAAAACTCTTCTTCATAAAACTATCGAAGAAGAACCATTAGTTTTCACTAAGTATATATACAGATCTGTAACTATTTAAAGAAAAATGCTCCTCCCGGGGGTAATCCAAAAAGATCAAAGATGGCAAGGAAAAAGACGTAAGAGTTTGGTTGGGGGGGGGTTAGGTGTTCCCCTCGCATTACAGAAATCCCCGCCATTTAGAACGATTGCACCCCTCGTCTGATGGATTGGTGTCCCTCCGAGCAAGAAAAAGGCCGTAATGATAGGCGAAAAGTTCAAGTAATTACTGGCGCACGTTGACTTATACACATTTGGAACTTAACGGAGAAGGAGAAAAAAAAAAAAAAAAATTAAGTGCACGGATAGAAATATCGCGAGAATGACAAAAGACGAAAAAAAAAAAAAGTAAAGCCAAGTAAGAAGGAAGAGTTTGCCGAAAAGCTGGCAATTGAAAAAAGTTCGCACGCAAGGTTGGCTTAAAGTGATAATCGTGATGGGGAGAGTTCGCGTTTTACACCTGTGGCATGTGTGTAGAGAGTGTGTCGATGCTGTTGAGTTACATTGTCTTCGGTTGATGGTTACTGTTTGAACATTTTTACTTACTTACATGTATTTAATATAGGGTAATGAAAGTACTGCATTCGCTCAAAAGAAATTTCGATTTTTTTTTTCCTTTTTGCATTTCTACACGTTTTGGAATATTTTTAGTCTAACAAAGTGGTCTAGTTGGTTATTTTCAGATTATCTAGCGCCATCAGCAACATGAGGGCTATAATGCGCCAAAACATTGGTAATTTGACAAGCCAACATACATTTACAAACACCCAAGCCTTACACGGAACTCGAACCCGCCACCTCGCGGTATAGAAGCTAGCACGCTAACCACTATACCGTTTGGTCGGCACAAAGTGATCAAGAAAAAATTTATGTGTGTCTGTGGTCAGCATAACTCCCGAATGGATTGATTTACGATGCTTAAGTTTTGTGTACAGGTCAATGATGGTCATGGGGCCTTTTTTATTAGGTTTTCATCAAAAAAGCGCGTGTGCATACTTCATTTTTAAGCAACTGTCTTACAAAGGATTGACTGATTTTGATCGAAATCGATGTGGTTAATACTTTTGAAGATGTTTCAAATATCCTCACCTCCGAATTTCTCGTGAAAGTTCGATAAAGACTTAGGATGTGGTGTTTTTTTTCTTCTTGTTTTTTTTTTTTTAATGTCTTTAGCATACTTCCCTTGAATTTTACATCTCAACTACTGCATCCTATGTTTCACTTACATGAAAGAAATGAACTTTTGATATAGCTAAAGTGGTTGCACATTTTATCGAAGTTTGAATTGCTTAAAATCGGCAAGTCGACAAATACTACTTCGGCAATAACCAAACATTCACTAGACCTTACTCTGAAAATATCGTAGGCTTAAAGAGAGAAGCTGCTGAATCCAATTCAATCTAAGTTTTCAGAAGTGCTAATAAAGCTTGAGCTTTGTGCTTTTACATATAACTTGTTTGCCAATAATTTACTTTATTGATCAAGTTACAATTTTTACCAATCAATGGATCTTAACTTCCTTCTTCAAAATATATTAAAACGTTATTTGAAAACGAAAGTGGAATTAGCACTTTTTTACTCCAAGTCGACCATACGAATCTTGCTTGCCCGGGAGAGGAGATGTAAAGAAAAATGCGCCTTAAAACAAAGAAACATCCATAAAAAAAATCATAAAATGATGGATGCGATAACACAGCTGCAGTCCCCAATTAGTCCAAGAGACAAAAGCTACCTTCCAGCCATTGATTATTTCCGAAATCGTTTTCATTCAACCATATATCCAGATCCCTCTAAAAATTAATGAACCTCAAGTGGGTTGGGCATCGGACCAGAAGAAATTTATTAAAGGATCCGTCCGAAAAAAGGCATTTCGGATAAGCGACCTGAACAGTATCCACATCCAATGTTTATGTATGTATATATCTATCAAATGTTCGCGGAAGGACATGGCCGCATACGATGTAGGATGTGCCATTAAAGGTTAATACCTGTTTGGATGGATTTTTTTTTTACCTTCCTCTTGCAGTTTGCGATCGGCCGAGGATAATGTATAAAAGGAGGTATGGGTGCGCCCTGCATATTTTTTCGAAAGCTTCAGAAGCTTAGGGTTTGTCATGATAATGTATACGGATAAAGGACTTGGTGTTTTTTTAAGTGGAAGTGATGTATGGTGTCCTGGCATTGGGTTTGGTTGTGGTTACTTTAAAAGATACATATTTCGTAGGCACTCCATAAATCTTCATGTTCTGTGCGAGTATAAAGTACTAGTGTGTTATGACATTACGAAAGTGGTGATTTTGCTAACGTGAAGCAATGGGGTTAAGTAATTTTAGAATTAAAATTTTTATTCCATTATATTTAGCATCATATTTAGTTGAATTATTGTTAAAAAATAGTATTTAACAATGTATGGATTTGTGTGGAGAACATTATATACAAAATCCAGAAAATGGAATTATAACTAGAATTTTTTTTGTACACACATAAAATTAAAAAAAAAAAAAAAAAAAAAAAAAAAAAAAAAAAAAAACGTATTAGCTCCCTTTCGTTTATGATGTGTAACATTTAATTGTGAATCAGAGTAATATATTCGCTTACGTTTTTGGATGGCAAATACATTTTCTACTTTTAATCGGTATTGTTATATCATAATAGACAAAACTAAAGGTCACCTATTAGTATTTGAATTTTGAATATTTGTCAATATAATGAACTTGCCCAGTTAAAAAAATACGAATAATTTAGCAGGTTTTCCAAACAATGAGAGTAGAATACCAAGTTTTAAAAAATCTTTTAATTTTAACCTTATAAGAATTATTTTAAAATATGTATCCACCGAGGAATACTAAAATCAAACACACAGTTTTATAAGCGACTCCTAATCTGATTATCATTATCATATTTCTACGGTATATATTATACAGTATTTTTGAAAAGTGAGTATCCTTTTTGAAAACTAAAAAAAAAAAAAAAAAAAAAGGAACACGGAGCGATAAAAATGCAGCGTTTATGGTAATGTGCTTGGAAAAATATCTTTTTTTATTCAACCCATTTGGAAGATCCTGTTTTCAAACCATACTAATTAAATGAACTGAAATATTACTTTACATTTCCTGAAGCAAATTAAAATCCCATGTTTAGACAAATAATCACACCAGTTCTCTCTTCATGAGCCAGGGAAAGAACCTAAACCATTCAGGCGATCCCTCTCACATGCACCACTTCAAAAAAGAAATTCCACCAATTTAGACTTCTGCCTACATTTTACCATATCCACTCTTCCATATTAAGAAGTATACACCTCAGAGAAGAAGAATTTACTCCCTAATCCCGCGGTATACATGAATGGGTAAGTGGGGGCAGACCCATAATCCACCACACCTCAAACCCGATCGACGACAAAGTTAAAAAGGATCCAGCAAGAAACAAAAGAAATTGATGCTCCATCCCATTGTAAAAAAAAAAGGGAACCCTCAAACATTGCCATTAGCTGCCAGTAATTGAAAGTGAGGTGGGGCGCACGACTCCTCCCGGACATCATGATTGCAAGGAGTGTTGCCAGGTTGTTTTTATGTATGTAATTTCTGTGTAGGCTTGACTGCGTACTTTTGAATGAGATATATGACTCTCAGTCTGTAGCTGGACCTCGTGTGGTATTTCTACGTCGGTAGCTGTTTATTGTGTTTTCTTAGATAGGAAATTTCGATCGACTGACCTCTGACTACAACTTCTGGATAGTGCATGTTTGGTTACTGATTTAAAGCCGAAGAATCACCAGAGAGATCGATATCAGCAACTCCAACCTCATCTTCACCAAAACTAGTTAAAATCGGTTAGCTAATAATGGTCAACCTATTGCATAGATGGGGAACAATTTTTAATTGTCTTCAACGGCTTGCAGAGCAGAAACAAGCTATCCAGACATTGTAGTTAGAGATGGTATGATATAGTTTAAAAGAAGATTGAGTTGAGCACGAATCTGAATTCCTTTACTCTGATGTGAGAAACTGAATTGAACAAATAAATATTGTATTTCAAATCAATTCTGCATCAATATCGATAGAGTTACTTTGACTTTTGATCAAGCATCGGCAAGTCTTTGATGCTTCCAACATCGTTTGAATATTTTTGTGGGATTTATTTACCGGTTGTATTTTGTATCAATGGTGTTTTTATATTAGGTAGAAAAGATTTATGAGCTTTACACTTTTAACTGCCGGCGTTCCAGTTGGGACAAGAATGATGCACTACAAAGCGATATCTCAAGAGAAGCCTTCGTTATATTTGAAAATATGTTATAATATTTTTTTCAGCTCAAAATCAATTTACATTAAATTTATCACCCAGATAACAACGTTTAAAAAATAGTAGAAATTGTATTCGAAATAAAAAGTTATCTCTGATCGAACTATATATTTAGTAATTGAAACTTAAGTTTTTAAAATTCTTTTTAAGGGTTGGGGGGAAAATGGCCGTTGAATTTAAATTGGAGGTATTTTATTAGGAACTATCGCCAACACTTGTTGATAAGTATTTCCGTTTCTACCTTTTATTTTCATTTGCGACCATATCTACTATTTGTCTGTCACGAGAATATCTCCAGCTAGTGGTTTAAAGTTGACTGTTGACGTAGAAACAAGGCTAGACCCATTTTCATTGAGGATTTCTGGAAAAGGGCATGTCACTTTAGATGCCACTTTTCTGCATGGCTCACCCCTATTCTAAATAGACGAGTCTCGTTTCTATAGCGACCGTCCTCAACCAAATTATCGTGCAAGTATTCTCTTGATCGACAGACACTAGTTTACATTGTATATAACAGACTGTATTGCCAAAGAATACCGTAAATATATATTATTTTACTCTGTGCTAGGAATTACAAAAATACCTAATTATTCCCTATTTCCAGTACGAATCATCAAAACTCCTCCGGGCCGGAGGAAGATCCAGATGACGATTTCGAAGACGCCCTCAAACTACTAGACAAAGACGCACATGACAAGAGGTTCTCCAAGTCAACCAAGAAAGACGCCGCCAACATTGCCAAGAAAAGTTCATCTCGCTTTTGGCGAATAATTCGCGTCGCCGTGCCAGTGCAGCTGACGCTAGTCCTGCTATTTTGCTTGGCTTGCTATTTGGAGCCAAACTGTTGCGACAGGATGAATAATTTCAGTTTTGCGTTTACACCACACCTGAATTACTGGCGGGGGCCGCCCCCAGTTTAATTAGGGACCATTTTTTAAATGACTGATTGTACATAAATGTGATTTTGAAGTGTAAAGGTATAACCGTCCACAAATATTAAATTTTTTAATAGAAAAATATGAGCAAATAGTTTACGTGCCTTAACTGTATTTCATATTTAACTGTTCTACAGCGACATTATTGGATTTGTTTATAAATTCTCAGAGTGATAAGAATTTCAACTTTTATCGAGTAAAATAGTTTTTATATCAGAGCATTCTATATCACATGAACTAAAATGCTATGCAAAGGCTAGTGTGATTCTGAACTCATCGGTAAAGATAACATTTAACTTATAATTCACTTTTAAATACTTGAAATAATTAAGTTTTGAACTTGTTTTTCAGATACGAAAATACTAACTTATGAATATTTATAACATTTCTCAGAATAGAGTGCTAAACACTTTATAATGTATCTTTTTTTTTTTTTTTTAGCCGATAAGAACATGCAAAAATTATTTTTCATTGATTTCTATCCGTGAATCGTTGCATTTTTGAAGCAATATTAACATTTTGTACAAATTATTCCTCAATTATTGTCAATATATGCTATGCCTAATTATTAATATAATTACTGCAAAAGCAAAGTAAACTGGGGTAATATTTACTTTTAGAAACTTTTTTTTCCTTTTACATGTTTAGGTTCTTTAATAAAACAGAAAAGTTTCAAAATCAAAAGGCTATATGAGTTTTTTAGTCTTGCATAAGGTATTAAAAAAATGAATGACTATGCCACGTTTTTTTAACCCGCAAGTAATATTTGTCTCAAATGTATGAGCTACACTAATGTAATTAGTTTGAAACAAAATTGAAACATACTAATTTTATGATTAAATTCAATAAAAACCACAGCCATAAGTAAATTAATTTCTAACCACTAAAATTATTTTTTGGTGTTGATTCTATTAAAATTACGTTATACTATTAGTTCAATTACGTTATATTATTAGTTCATTGCAAGTATATTTAAATGTATTTTCTTTAAAAAGGTAAGTGAAAACTTTTCTTTAATTAGAATTTTCATTATAAGATTTGAGTGTGTAATACATAGAAAGTGGGCATATTTTAATATTACCTAATTACAATTTACTTTAGACAAATAGAGAACGGCATTTAGAGAATATATTTTAAAAGTTTTATGTAAATATCCCATTGTATATAAATTAAAAGTTAATTTGTTTCTTGAGTTCTGATAGAAATTAAAAAATAAATTAACTTGTACTTATAAATTAAATAAGTATTTATAAAACAATTGTTCCCATATTTAATATTTAACATTTACTATTGTAAAGGGGAAACATTTTTAATTTATAATATCTAAAGAGGAAGTTTAAAATTTAAAATTCCCGTTTTATTAAAGCTTTCAATAATCATTTTTACTGTATATATAAGAGTTATACTGCCATATTTCATTGCAATCACTTTAAATACATTTTTCGATATAAAAATCATTGTGAAATTTCTAGTCACCGACATTATTCATACATTTTTAACATCAAGTTATGTCATTCAGTTGCATCCTTTCCATGCAGCTATAAGCATTATGTATTTTTCACTTTATCTTTTCACAAAATCATAATTAGTTGCATTCTTTTCAAATTATAACGTTTCATTTGTATTTTACTTTTTTTTTTTTAAACGTTTAGGATTGGTATTATATTCATAGATTCCATTTAATGTTACATTGGTGGTGAGATATTTGTTAGTTTCGAAAAGTTAGCTTATTTTATGTTGCGCTATATAAAGTATTTACTATTTCAGTTTCATTGCATACATGAATTTATGTTACTTTTATTTTGTAACTTTTGTTTTAATAAAGAAATTTTACAGGACAATGAAGAGTTCATTATTTTCGTCTACTCTCGTATAACACTTACTCCGAATACAGGGTGTTCTCAAATTAGTTGGGAAATTTCCTAAGTGAATAATTTGCGACATATGAATAGTAAGTTGTACCGATTCAAATGCAGATTACTTTTAGTGTATACCAAGTTGTAACACCCTCCCCCCCCCCTCCCTCGCAAGAAATAGGGTTTCTAAATATGAAACTTATCACCTACCAATTGGTGCTAAATTCTCTTTGCGACATCTCTAATATAAATAAAATCTAACGTCTGTCTGTAAGTATGAACGGCTATAACTAAAGATCTACTGAACCGATTTTGATAAAATTTATGTCTATTGGTATATTAATGAATGCGGATTCGACATAGTACACTTTTAATTCACTGTAATTACTCAAAGAACAGTAATTGCACATAAAAAATAATTTTTGCCGTATTGCCATCTATGTTTTAACTGTGCCCGAGTAGAAGGTTTCCTCGGAAATGACAGTGTTGGCAACAGTTAATGCAAACAAATGAGTGTTTCGAAATTCAAACGTGTTTATCATGCATAATTCAAACTTTTAAATGTGTTTATAATGCCGCTTACAATAAAATCTTTATATGGGCAGAATATAGCTGATTCTAAAACGCTTTGTGCAATAAGAAAGTTCAGACATCTTATTGCTGAAATCCAAGATACACGTACTTAACTTCTGATATTGTTAATCCTCAGCACACAATACTGCAAGGATTTTTTTTAAACTTTGTAAAAAGCCCAATCCCTTTAAAAAAAAAAAAAAAAACGGATCCGATGTAGTTTGTATAAGACATTTGGCAATTTTTTTCATTTAGCGTTAAGAAAACTCACCTGAATTAAAAACGCGATGACTAAAATAAAATTGAAACACAAATAATAAATGAAATTGAAATATAACTTAAAATTAAATCCGTTGCCAGAAACAGCATTTATTCGGAAAGAAAACGTCAAATAAAATTGTGCCAAAGAAATTTTTTAGGCAACTTCTGTACCAAGAAAACTTGCTGACAATTGAAGGTTTGCCTCATTTGCTGTAGGACTATTGGAGAACGACTCTTTCTGGGACTAGAAGAAACTGCGGCCGAACTTGCAACTCTGGAAAGATTCTCCGCCAAGGCGTTTAATGCCAATAAATTGTAGCCATTACAATGCCTCAGATTGCTCTAATTTCGTAGTAATATAATCTAAACAACTTTTAGCTCAGAATCCACACAAGAGTTGAAAGTTTTACAGAAACCCTTCGTAAAAAAGCTGCATTGGCTCTAAGAAGTGACGATATTGAAGAGCCCTTAACAACTTCATGCTCAGAAAATAATAAAATCATTGGTGTATATACAGGGGACACTTTTCGTACATGCATAAAAAAAATTTACACATATCGTTTTTTTTAAATTCACGATACTTACAAATTAATCCATTTACCAATTTCGACAAAACCAAATCTGTCACTAAAATGCTGCTTTAGTGGTAATTATGGATAACCGTGTGCTACAGCTTCTTTTTGGCGTCAGTTTCGGTTTTATCGTAAATGATCTAAACCTTTTAATAAGTAATATTTGCTGGTTCATACTGAATTCCTTTACAGAACAGTTACGAGTGTTGTCTTTTGTTTTTATGGTGTTTATTTTTTAATAATTATTCAGGGTGACCAGCGTAAAATAGATTCTAGACTTAAAGAGTACTAGCGCTTCAGATTGTTGAACGTAATTTCAATTCCAAACTTCTGTTTTGAAAATAATCTGATGCTTCTTCTATGCTGGCCACCCTATATTATTCAAAGAAATACATGACACAATGGATACCCAGCAACGCGGTTCCACGCAGCTAGTTTCTACTTAAACTACAAATAGTAACATTGTTTTTCGCCACAAGTTCTTCTAATGTGTTTGGCCCATTCTCCTTTGCTTATAAAACATTTACTGCATTTCTTATACCTGGACATGCTTCAGATTTACCTAATGCCATTCCTGAATGTTTCATATTTCAACAAGACGGCACACCGTGTTATTTCCCCAATGCGGTCATACCTTAGTGTTGAGGATCGAATTTGTAGTGGTCGAGGAGGATATATTCCATGGCCAGCACGATCACCTGACATTACGCCACTTGCTTGTGGAGTTTTGTGAAAGACCAGGTTTGTCATCCGTCACTTCCGAAATCTATTCCGGAATTGAAATCAAGAATCACCACTGCACTTGTGGTTTAATCGACGTGAATATGTTCACTAGCAAGAACTAATTTGCCGATGGGGCATTTAAAAAGTAGCGAAAGGCAGCTATATCGAATATTTATGAAAAAGGCAAACTTAGTGTATTTCGTTATAATCATGTTCACTGTCATGCTTGACCAAAAAAATACACATAATAAACCATTCTTTTTGCCCAACTAATTTGAGAACACCCTGTATATAGTTGACCGCAATTGATGATAACTTAATAAATTCAAATAGTTTTGAATTAACACTACAAGATAATATTGTTGCTTGGACGGGTTCGAAAGATTTGAAGCCAAAGCAGATCAAAACTTGCAGAAATTTATTCCAATACAAATCTTCACAGATTCCTGTACAACTCCAGAACTTCTCGTTCTAGTAGACTCAATACAGCTCTATACACAACAATAGAGCACAAACAGCAGTTAAACTTGGCACAGAACTGCTAAATCTTCGCAAAAGACAATGCAATACAGTTCGCTTTAGAACTACTCTGAATGCTCACTGAGACTCAGTATCTCAACTCGGTAATTCCAGTCAACTCACTGACTCAACTAACTGACTTCAGTCAACTAACTGACTAACCTACCCAGTCAACTCCATAAACTCAACTAACTCCCGGTCTTATATAGGGGAGGCGAACTTACGTGAATCTTCCAGAGATAGACATTTGGAGAACTTTCCAGATCGTAGTCGAAAAGTCATGTACATGGGGACCGAAAATGTCGCCATTTGGTCACCAAGTTTGGCGACTTTTAGCGATTTCTCGCCAAATTTGGCGACAAAAATTAGTCGTCAAAACCGTCGCCAATTTGGCGAAATTGCCATTACCATAATGTTAAATGCCCTGCTCCTTGTAAAACTCGCTTCCCAGCGTTATCTCTGTAAAACTCGTTATTAAGCATTAAGACTCACATTGCGGGGAAGCAAACTGACGACGAACTATTGCACTGACTTATGCGAAATGTACATAAATTTTCCTATTTACAAAATTAACACTACGAAATATTTACAAATATACAAAAATTCGTAACAATTTTACAACCTATAAACAGAGTTTTTAAAAATCTTTTATATGCATTGTCAATTTTTATATTCATTAACACCGCGACGGTATCAAAAGTATTTCTATCAGCAAAATGTGCGGCAAACTGCGTTTCAAAATTTATTTATTAATAATGAACGTTAATTTATGCTCAATGAACTTGAATTTATGCTCTCACAACCAAATATAATATATTTATTCTGATTAAAGTAATTATTTATTTATTAAAAAAATTTGGCAACAGGAACGAGTTTCAACAATGGTTGGTTCAGTACTATTTTAACGTGATTGGATGACGGCAAGTTGGTTTATTTGTATTCCGTAAAAGCGATCTTTTATTGACAGTTACAGCCCCAAAATTTGACAGAATGCATTGTCATCGACATCGAACCTATCAGCCAAGTTTCAGCCCGAGTGGATGACAGCAAGGGGGTTAATTAGGCCTCCTCAGATTCCGTCGCCATCGACAAACCCTCAAAATTGAAGTTAATATAAAGGATTTAAAAAAGTGAGAGTTCAGTGGCTCAAAACAGAAGAAAATGCAGTCGAGCTGATTTTGTATTGCAGATTTTAAGTCATTTATTTAAGCAGAAAAATAACACTGAAAAAGTTTCATCAAAAAATAACTTTTTTAAAAATCAAGGTCGAAACAAAAATTGTAGTTACATTTTCTTCTGAGGGTTCTCTGCACCCCTTCCCCACCCTCCGTCATATTCTCCCTGGAAACAATCCTGACAAGTCCCATAGCTATAATACAACGGAAGAATATGATTAACTTCACTTTAGGACCCAAATCACTTTTGGTATCACTGGAAAACAGAAAGGCTTAGTTAAAGCTGCAACTTTATCACTGAAATAAATTTGTGGTAAAGGAATACTACACAATAAAAGCTATTTCTGGGTTAGTTTTGTAGATAGTGTTAAACTGAAACCTAATTGTCAAATTGATAAAACATTACGACAATTAAAAAGACTTTAAATGTTTTTCTACAAATATTCAAGATAGCTATAGGCCCTCATATATAATTTGAAATATTCTGAATTATTGCAAAATTACATATGTACTTTTTAAACTCGTGTAGAAATTTAAAGTTTATATGCCAAGTTTAAAAAACTTGAAAATTCTCACTTTTATGCATTATTAAAGTATAAAATAACATTAAACGATACAGAATCAGACCTTTCAGTTTCTCTGACTCCTTTTCAAGTCTGTCCATGTGGTTTTCATTGTCGATGTAATGAAGAAAATGGAATTCTGAAATAATAATAATAATAAAAAATGCATGTCAAATGTTAATCAGCTGATCTGGCGCCAAGGATTAAAAAATAACACTTATAAATCATGTCACATCGGATTAGATGTGACAAAAGAGATTAATGTAAAAGAACAGCTGACTTGAGAAGCAAAAGAGTAAAGTTACGGAGTGTTTTCTTAAGAACTACCTGTTCCTTTTAAGGTGCCTTTAAAATGGTAGTTTTCTAAGCTTTAGAAGATAAATGTGACACATGAAAATATATTTAATCTTTCTGACATTTAACTACCTTCATACAATACATTCAAGTGACACATATGAGCACTGGATTACTGATTTGATATTCTTCAAGCTACATGAAAGATGCACTAAAGTTTCAAAAGTTAATTAATGTTCACAAAAAACTTAATTATAGTGCACTTTCAATTCCCATAAGAACTTTTAATAATTTACACACTTTCCTTTCAATATTTTTTTAACTGGGCACAAAGTTACAAATCTTTTTCATATAAAATTCAAATGTTGTTGGTTATTTTAGGTGTATTAAGTACTCTAATAATTTTACTTTATTTGAATATTCTAATAATTTCCTTTTAAAATTTACTGAGTATGTACGCATTTATATCAAAAAAATCTTTTTACTTATTTGGTTGGTTGTATTCAGATTATCTGGCGCCGTCAGCAACATGAGGGCTATAATGCGCCGAAACATTCGTCATTAGACAAGCCAACATACATTTACAAACACCCATGCCTAACACGGGACTCGAAACCCGCAACCTCGCGGTCTAGAAACCAGCACGCTAACCACTATACCGTTTGGTCAGCTTTACTTATTTGGCATATTCAGTTACTTTAATTTGCATCTTCAGTTATATAATTTTTAACTGTCAGTTATTTAATTTTAAACTTTCAGTTATTTTATTTTATATTTTTTATGTTTTACTATGCCCTATTACGGAAATACATCGAACAGACAACTAGAACATCAGTTTAAACCAATTTTCTCACCCAATAATCTACATTCAGGGCTTTTATCCTTGAACAACGCAATATAATTTTTTATCACAAAAATTAACACCATTCCTCAAGCCAAGAATAAGCTTCGAAGACATGCCACATTATCAGAAAATCCCTAATATATAATCAATTGAGACTTGTGTTCCTAATAAAACAAGCCAGCCCTAAAAAAAAAAAAAATTCCTGGGCAAGGCCAAAAAGGACCACACCTCAAAAATCTGGAGATTTAGTAGCTGGATGGACGACGCTGTAGTGATTCAACTATGTGAGGAACTTATGATTTGAACCATAAATCTGTCCCTTGTTTTTAAATGCTATGCTCAATGCTCCTTAATTTGACATAATTGATCTTTTGTCTCGAGTTGCAATAAATCTGTGAACGGCTGTATAATTGAATTCGCTATTGTGTGGCAGATTGGGGTGTGGTACTTTTTATGGGGAGGATCTTTGGAGATTTTAATCTTATCTTATAGCGGGCATATTGTTGTTGCATATAACCTGCAACCTAACTAAAAGATGTTGGATTGTAACGGTAAATGTCTCAGAAGTCGATGGAATTTATAAACAGAAATGAATGGAAATCCCAATATGAAAATAAATGTTACTCTTGCTGTGTTAGTGTTTGCAGTTCATTTTCATCGTTTAAGTTCTTTATACTAGCTTCGATTTTATTTGTATGCGAGTTTGTGCCGGGCTACCTAATGCACTTGTCGTCATCCAATCGATCCGAAACTTAACAGATACACTTGTTGTCGATAACAATACATTCTATCAAGTTTTGTCGACAAAAAAAAAAAAAAAAAAAAAAAAAAATAGTTGATGTCATGGAATAGAATTTTCATCATAGTGGCCACACACTATGAAAATTCAATCTGTGCTCAAAACCATTTTTAAGTAGTTTAAATTGCATTTAAAAAAGTTTTTTTTTGTTTTTTTTTATCGTTATTTTTCTTTCTACTTGAATTTGGATGTTAGACACATGAAAAAGTATATCTAGACTTATTTTTATCATAAACAATGAACCGCTTTTGGTAAATTGCCGAAAAACTAAAATCTGTTTTTAAAATACTATATGTAAACCATTAGATTTTGAGTGATTTGGACGAAAACCTAATCATTACATCTCATTGGTATACTACTACTGACAAAAAATTAAATAATTTGATCCTCGTCCAATGACCACTTTTGGATTTATGTAATTTAAGGAAAGGCAGACACTCACAGGCAAACATACCAAAATCCATTCTTTTGGACTCGGTATTGTCCAAAACGTAAGATCAATAAAACAAATTAAGTATTTTTTTTATAGCCCCAATTCAATAATTTCATTACCTTATACTACATACCGTTGGCAATAACAATCAAGCAGGTATATGTATTCATACGAAGCGGATGCATTTGCATAGCTTCTAACGTTCTATTGCAGTTTAGGGGCAAACACTTTTAATTTTGTTTTGAAAAGAACTTAATTGGTGATCAAGGCAAATCCCTTGGAATTGTTTCTCTAAAAGCATTTTCTAATTTATGAGTAGCTCAAGCGATAACGACGCATAACTTACACTAGGAAGTAAATCAAAATGACTTGTCTCATTCAAAGTATGGAAAAAACACTGCATGGAAAAAACACAATGAATTCATTCCCAGATCGACCTTTTTGCTTACTTCTAGTTACAGCAAAGGTCAAAGCACAAATACTACTAAAAAACAGTTTACTACTCCAATGCATAAATTAGGCATTAATGTATCCGAAACAGATACATAAATGCATGTGTTTGTTATGACTATGTGCAAACCTATCATAGTTACGAGACCTAAGCTTTATTTTTCGACGAGATAAGTTATAACCTCTAGATAGGCAAGTTAAAAGGTTAACGTTTCGTCAAAATTAGTTTGTAGCAGATTTCAAATTTAAAAGGATTTTAACAGCTGGAGTGATAATGAGGTATAACTTATTCGGATGTAAATCAAAAATATGTTCGAACCCAGACTAGGCGTACATGCAATAACATCGGCTCACACTGTCTGAAAAATACGAGACTTCATCTCTACAACTATCCCTTCGCTCACATCTTTTCAGATCAGAGGTCAAAACACTTAACGAATCAATACCTGGGCAACTCAAATGAAATAAGTTTCATGCATTCTTGGTAGTTAGTGACTTTGAGACCAGCAGCAGTTTACTCGGTGGTCAAACCAAAATATTAAAGAATGTTTCTTTCAAAACATTTTTTATAGAGTATTTAAAATTTACGAGGTTTTTTTTAACGGCTAGGGCGATAACGAGGCATAACTTACCAGGAACTAAATCAACGTAAAGTTTCTTTCCAGTCAACCCAAACGGACAATAATATCGATTCGGTCTGCCTGAGAAAAAACCCCACGGACTTCACTCCCTAATCGACCTTCTGCTCACTTCCACAAGAGGTCAAACCACACACAAGTCCAGCCAAGACGCAGTGTATGCAACTCTGCGTTGCATCAATCTAGATCTTCATGCATTTATGTATCCGAAACGGATACATAAAAAAGCGGATAACAAGCATTAAAACGAAGACACTTTTTTAAACCCTTTCGCTACGTAAAAGCTTCCTTGTAAGGTCGACCACCGATTGTAATCCATGAAGGATGATACATTGATGCATTTCTTCGGAAGGTCTTCAAAAGGGGTCATCCAGAAAGCGCATCGGCTCAGAACTGACCAATTTTCAGACTTCGCCCCCCCCCCCCATCTCCTTTAATAGTTTGGGGATGTTTAGCAATCATAACTCATAAAATGTACATAGTTAATAGTACTTAGTAATAAATCTGTTTCAAACTAGATTAATTGCAATGCACAAGAGCTGCGAGACGTCTAATATCGAAACGAAGTTGTGATGTCCGTATTTGAAGGAAAGGGTGGAAGACAACCTTCCTGGTGGTCTTGCTAAGGGAAAATTCCTTGCCTTTCTTATAAGTTATAACTGAGATAGCTACCAGTTAGACTTGTCAACGTTAAACTGACTACATAACTATGTAATAACAATCTCTTTTAATATGGACATTAATGTAATTCATCCTTTCAAAGCGCGTACTATACTTTTAATTCCTTCACATATCTTCACTTTCTCTCTCACGTTCAACAAGCTATTCAAGCGAGATTTGATTAGATCAGAGCTTTTTTTTTTTTTGCTTTTTTTTTAGCAGTGAGTCCTATAATTAATATCCAGTATTGATCATCGTAGCATCAGATTGTTTTCGATCACACGCTTATTTTCTGCAGACCTCAATACCAACATTGGTACGTCCACCTTTCTTCCAGCTAGCATCACCCCTTCAAGTATAACAGGTGAGTATTTGAACGGTCCCTTAGAAACAGCGCCACTTCAAGTCCCGCTTCATTACGCTCAAGAAACTATCTCTTACATTAAAGTCTGAAGGAGGTCTTGCCTTTGCTTTTCTGACCTCTGGGACAACAAGTGGCAGTGTGTTTTGCTGCGGTCGAGATTTATGTGCTTCTCTACCCTAGTAGAAGGCTTGCTGTCAGGTGCACTTCGAAAAGGGATGTTTTGTTTTGGAAAAAGGTTTTCTTTTGTGTGTGTGTAGGTGGTGGGCTGCGTTGGAAAGAGGGCTTTTATGATAAAGGAGTGGTTTTGCCCATTACATAAACTGTTAATTAAAATTATGATTTTCGGGATAAGCAGATTGCGTTGAGATAAGAGACGATTAATCAAAGCTGTAATTTTGGTTCAGAATGTCGGCTATCTTCAGCGTTTTCAGACCTCGGACTTAAATTTTTTTTCTTATGTAGGTAATTTTTCACAATGCATTTTGGACATAGTATATTTAATAATATATTAATAGTACTTCAAAAACAAAGTTTTCCTACACTTTAAAAAGTACTAAAAAAACCACTATGTTGAAATATAGATATGGAAAAACAACATGCTATTAAAAAATACTGCTGTCTTACAGTTTATTTTATTTGGGTTGTACAAATAGCAATGTGTGTCGGCGTTGTCTGTGATTCGATGTAGAATACAATTTAGTTTTTGTGTATTTGAGTTTAATGGATTGTAGATTGGGGTAGAAATTCCTATGCAGTGCCATGCTAAGCACCGGTATCTGCATTTTTTTGTTGCCAAATCGAGTTATTGTTAGTAGTTGCTTTTCTGTAATTTGTCCTATATAATGGTAAAGCCTAATGGTCGTATCTGCACGAGAAATATCAAAAAGAAAGTTATTAAGTTGTGCATAACTTAACAATCAACTACATTAAGTTGTTAAACTTTAAACCTTCATATGAGTCGTCCATTTCCAAAAGTGCCTAATTGACAAAGTTAGTTTAGTTTAGATATTAATTGCATGTTGTTGGTACAGCTGAAATATACATTTTAAAATAGCTTTACAGTGGCAAAAGTTTATAAGTACTATTTTATAAAAGAGGACTGAAAATCGAGTACAAATTCAAACCGGGCCTAGTTGCATTTCATTCCATTTCCAAAACTGTCTTGTTGCAAACTCAGATACTATTCCAAAACTACCTATTTGCTAGCATTTAAGATGGCGGCTTTCAAGATTTCCAAAACTTGCTAGTTGCAATAAAAAACAGCCCAACTCACTAGTTGTAAGCTTCCACAAAATTGTTTATTCTGAAAAACTGGGGGACATTTTCACTGTGCAGACCTGTATTTCTACACTTTTTACTAATAATTACTGTTGGCTAACATGCTACTTTTAGGGTTGGTTGTATTCAGATTATCTGGCGCCGTCAGCAACACGAGGGCTATAATGCGCCGAAACATTCGTCATTAGACAAGCCAACATACATTTACAAACACCCGCAACCTCGCGGTCTAGAAGCCAGCACGCTAACCACTATACCGTTAGGTCGGCACTACTTTTAGGGAATCAGTTATTTTTATTCAGCTGTGTTGATTGAAAGTTGAGTGATTTTTATGAGGTTATGTCTCGTGTTATGTTGTCTTTTCTTGTGATCTTGTGAAAGAAAATGAGTTTAAATATTGAAAATGTTGAAGAAGAAGTGAGAGTTGAAGGTGTTGCAAAAAGTGTAAGTGGAAATAAAAAGCTTAAAACAAACTACTTTTAACATCACATTCAGTCTCATTATTGTTTTTGATTTCCAAAACTAACCAGTTGAATTTACAGTGCCAAAACTAGCTAATCGCAAAAGGTCCAATTCCAAAACTAGCTAATTATTAAAAACTTTTCCAAAACTGCCTAGTTGCATATTAAAACAGCTTATTATTGCTTTATATAAAATAATATCCTCCTAGGACTATTCCTAGTTGAATTTAAGAAAATACAGGTTTTTCTCGTTTCCTGAAAAGTTGTCCCCTAGTCAACTAAGCACTTTTGGAAATAGACGACTCATATATCATTTTGTGTTCGGATATCACGATCCAAAACAAATCCAAATGGTCTTGACGTCAAAAAATTTCCATGTAAGATGTTACACGATAGGGTTCATTAGCAAACTCAAACGTTAATACCAGATAGAACTTTTATTACAAACGAAATTTTTTTCGCATTTGCAGGTGACTTGGAACTAATTAAAGAACAATTTACAATGACACTAGATATTTTTAACTTTCAATTACCCATATGTATACATATAGTAATGAAAGTATGGTATTTGGTAAAAAAATAAAATGTTTTTTTTGTTTTTTTTGCCTTTTTTTTTTTTTGTTTTGGAACATCCCGATTTCAAGAAAAGGATCTAGAAAAATGTCTGTATGTGTGTGTGTGTCTGTGGTCAGCATAACTCCCGAACAAATTAACCTTCGATGTTCAAATTTAGTGAGCGGGTTAGTAGTGACCATGAGACCTACCATACAAGAATTATGGTAAAAAAATATCACCAAACTGGCTATTTTTTCTAAAAAAATGATGAAAACATAATCACGGTAAATAACACAAATTGATATAAGTATTATTGTGACATTGAAAGTTGTGCGACGTTCCACACCCCTAGTTTTTATACACAAGTAACTTACTCTTATGCTGCTGTTCTAAGCACACGTGATATCCGAGCAGAATATGAGACATGGGGTATTATGGAGCTATTATTTTTTGCCTTTGATGTTTATTCTTATAAGCAAACTTATTCTGTAAGTTTGGTATAATCTCCCTAGCATAAAAATCTTTAAATCTTTGAAAGATTACTTACCTTCCTTACTACTAATAATTTCACCAGACCTCTTAGCTACTCTTACTTTAGAACCATCTTCTAAAAATTTAAAAGCATTTTTTTTTTATGGTTACCTGTTTTAGGATCTATGTGAGCTACATTGGATATACAGCAGCACAAACAATTAAGAATACACTTCGTTTTTTGCGTAAATTAGCACTTTATATGGTGAATAATGCGCAAAAAATGTAATTATAACAAAACTTTTTACCGATGCATTAAACTATGGACATTTTACTTTGTATAAACACCAAAAATATAATAATTTATTAAAAATTATCTTTTCCATACAGCTTTAAAACTTTATTAAATAAATTTTGCAGTCAAGAAATTGAGAATACGCTTATGAAAAATATGTTTAACTACCCTGAAATATTTTCTACTTGGCTGCTATTTTAATGTAACTTGGCGTAATCTTAGCCTTAACCTTTTCAACAATAATTTTTTTGTGATGAAATTTGTTAGACAAGCTTAAATCCAAACTTTTAAATAGAAAATGCCTTCTCGAAGAGAAACCAGTTAGAAAGTTCATTTTTATTGTTAGAAAGTTCCTATTAAAATTATTTTTTTAAAAAAGAAAATTCCACTGAAATAGTTAAAATTGTTGGTAGAAGCCAAGCGTGTGTCCAAAATATCATAGGAATATTTAAAATGATGCATTTATTGAAAATAAAACTAGAAGAAAAAGGAAAGGAATTCTGAGTGATATCTCAAAAAGGACATTTTTTACAGAAATCAAGATTTATTATAAAGTAAATGCAGTCAAACTTGCTTCAGAAACTGGATGTAAAAGTCGAGTTGTTAGAAGAAACCTTTCATCAGCTTACAAAACCTGAAAAAGAGTTTGGAGTAAACAAACACTCATCAATTGAAGAGAAATAAGTTTTGGAAGAAACTACTATTTAATAATGAATGTAAATGTCAACATTTTCGGCAGTAACGATCGTCGCATCGTACGGAGAAAGACCAATACAGCTTGAGATTCTAAAATATTACGTCCATCAGTTAAACGTGGTGGTGGCTCCATTATGGTTTGAGATTATATGGCTTCAACCGGGGTAGGAAATTTAGTTTTTATAGATGGCATTATGAACCATATATGGTTTACTTGGATATACTTCACAACAATCTAAATGAATAATGAAAGCCCAGGTGGTCTTCCCCTGTAACAATGTCCGGTATTAACCTTTGAGTCTTAAAATGTCTTAAGACTTGTGGCGGCGCGAGCTTGTTGGTATGTTATTTTGAAATCCATCGGCGTGAGATGAGATGATGTCTCGTGCGTTGCATAGCAACAGAAAAAATAACTTTCCTGGCGAGCAGTTTTATTATTATTACTTGTGTTCCATGAAAATTTTCTTAGCATGTTGTATCGTTGGTGTTTATTTAGTTAATTAAAGTATAATAAATTTATGTTAAACTAAAATGGAGTCAGATTACTAATCCAAGGATCACAACATCGCTAAAGTGGTGACATCGGACTAAAACGAATCATCGCCAAAGACTCAAACAACGATTAAGGAAACTTTTTATTCGAATTAAAGCTCTTTAAGGTGGATTATCTTGGTGATCAGGGATGGTTTAATGGTTAATAGCTGGTACATTTCCCAACTTTGGACTCCCACCTGTTGGCTGTGTGGTTAGCGCTCTGGCTTCACAAACCAAAGGTGCCGGGCTCGAATCCCGGGTTAGGCATGGATGCTCGTTGTGGTTCGGAATCCACGTTAAGCTGTATTGCCTGGTCCCCACAAGTATAGGTCGTTGAACACACAAACCAACTAACCAACCAAACCAACTTCGAATCGGAAACATATTTGAAATTATGGGGGGAGGGGGAGAATCTGTTTAATGCTATAAAAGTTATATAAAACTTTATAGCATTCAAGTTTTTGCCAGATTTTTGTTTCTGGAAAAACTAATGAAGTGAATAGCATTGTGTACTTTTTACGCAGCAACTATTTCCGGTAATGTTATTTGAATACGAAAATATATAATTTGGCGCACTACAAATATGAGAATTTTTAAATATTTAAAAAGTTTATAATTGAAAATAATGTGAGCATTTTTGGGGACATAGTTACCGAGATCTCAAAACATTGAAAGCAAATTTTAATCATTACTCTACTACATAAATAAAAAACTGGATCGTGCGTTTCTTCCAGAAAAATATTACTTCAAAAGCTGATGAACTTTTACATAACTAAAAATGAATTTGAATCATAGTAAATTCATACAATTCTGGTTATTTACCCAACATTTTTATTTTCAATTCTTTCTACTAAAGCTTTGGTGATTTTAGTCTCTTTTTTAAACATTGTATTCCTTTATCGAGTTGGGTTTTCAACAATGGTTGGTTGGTTGTTTTCAGATTATCTGGCGCCGTCAGCAACACGAGGGCTATAATGTGCCGAAACTTTCGTCATTAGACAAGACAACATACATTTACAAACACCCATGCCTATCACGGGACTCGAACCCGCAACCTCGCGGTCTAGAAGCTAGCACCCTAACCACTATACCGTTTGGTCGGCTTAACAATGGTTGGAATCATAACCAAATATCGAAACAAGCTGCAATAGTCGGACACCTTAAGTCTGAAAATAATTTGAGATGACTTGGATTTCATTGCCATCCGTCATCTTCAACAGAAATCGAAAACAAGCGCACACTTCACATGTATTTGTTGGTTTTTTTTCCTTTTGAAAAAATTAAATTTTATAACAGCTGTTTTCTTTACAAAAGTTCTCTTTGGCCCTTAAACTTTCGGATAAAACTTGTGCTGTTTATCTCTGAAAATTTCAATGCACCAAAGATGAAGTAGGATAACTACAAATTCGGTTTCTAAAAAGTTGGTCTCAATGTTAAAAGTTTGAGATACCCTGGGTTAATGAAATGATAATTCTTTATTCGCTATTGACTACAGTGTTTCTAAGTTATACCATTAACATTCGATAGTTGCCAGTGCTGTTTATGTTAATTCTATGCCCATAAAAAGTCACCTTAGTAATTTACAATCACTACTCCTGTAGTCACTTTGGTAAAACAAATCTGTAATTATTTCGCCAGCAGCTATTTATTTAAATTGAACGACATTTTCAAAGGTGGCATTCACTCTACCTCATAAATCATTTGGTACAAGTACCGAACAAACGATATAGTGGTTAGCGTACTAGCTATTAGACCGCGAGGTTACGGGTTCGAGTCCCGTGTAATTTGTTGATTGTTTTCAGATTATCTGGCGCCGTCAGCAACACGAGGGCTATAATGCGCCGAAACATTCGTCATTAGACAAGTCAACATACATTTACAAACACCCATGCCTATCACGGGACTCGAACCCTCAACCTCGCGGTCTAGAAGCCAGCACGCTAACCACTATACCGTTTGGTCGGCTCGAGTCCCGTGTAAGGCATGGGTGTTTGTAAATGTATGTTGGCTTGTCAAATGACGAATGCTTCGGCGCATTATAGCCCTCGTGTTGCTGACGGCGCCAGAAAATCTGAAAACAACCATTCAACCAACCATTTGGTACATGAAACATATCACCAGTAGCGTCTCTACAAAACGGACCTTTATGGGCAAAACACTTTTATCGTTTAATTATGATAAATATCAGCAAAAATATCGATAACTCAAAAGAAGATTTGTATCCTCAATCCAAATGAAAAAGCCATCTGCAGTGGTTGGAGTCCCGCTATGGTCGCCAGGTGCGGCGTGTTCTCGGTCAAGGTTTCCTTGAGACGCCACAAGAAAGGTATGAATATGTATTCGTTACACCCCTTCCTTGTCCAGCGCATGTCTGGCACGCGAATAAAAACCGCAACACTTGAGCCCCTAGAGAACTCAAGTAGCGGTTAAATGAGAACTCGCATGTGAGATTTTCTCTCATATTTTACTTTCAATTACCCGTATGTTTACATGGGAAAACTAGGAGTGTGGAGCATCGCAAAACTTTTAATTACATTATAATATACTGACGTCGATTCGTGTCATTTACCGTTTTTATATTTTCATTATTCATTGCGAAAAAATGGACAGTTTGGGGGATATTTTTTGCGATAGTTATTACATGCGTCTTTTGTAAAAAAAAAAAAGGGATTTTAGCGATATACTTTTCGATAATTCTTATATTATCTTTGCCGACCAAACGATATAGTGGTTAGAGTGCTAGCTTCTGGACCACGAGGTTGCGGGTTTCGAGTCCCGTGTAAGGCATGGGTGTTTGTAAATGTATGTTGGCTTGCCAAATGGCGAATGTTTCGGCGCATTATAGCCCTCGGTTTGCTGACGGTGCCTGATAATCTGAAAACAACCAACTTATATTATCCTTCCTTATAAGGACCGCGAGGTAGCGGGTTCTAGTCCCGTGTTTGGCATGGGTGTTTGTAAATGTATGTTGGCTTGTCTAATGATGAATGTTTCGGCGCATTATAGCCCTCGTGTTGATGACGGCGATAGATAATCTGAAAACAAACAACCTTTCTTATAAGTGAAACTGCGGAGAGGAGAAAAATCGATCGTCGATGAGCTATGCTGAATGAAAGAGAACTCCATGTTGAAGGCATTCGTTTTCAAATTCGTTTTTCATACCCTGATCTCACTGAATACGCTACAACGATGAGTGAACCGGTTTTACTATGCCCTGATTGGCTGATAGGAACGATGTGTGGTCGATTCGTTAAAGCACTCGTAGTATCTGTGATTAGAAAAGTAAAATATTAATTAAAATTTAAACTTAAAAACGTTTAATTTCTTTTTTCTTTCAACTTATATTTACACTGTAAGGATGCCCGGACTTACTGTGTAAGCCTAGGCTCTCTCTCCCTCTTACTCAGTAAGGATGCTACCGAACAAACGGTATAGTGGTTAGCGTGCTAGCTTCTAGAGGTTTCTGGTTCGAGTCCCGTGTAAGGCATGGGTGTCTGTAAATGTATGTTGGCTTGTCAAATGACGAATGTTTCGGCGCATTATAGCCCTCGTGTTGCTGACGGCGCAAGATAATCTTAAAACAACGAACAGTAAGAATGCCACTGCTTTGGCTCAGTGTAATAAACTCCATATAATTGCATGTATCGCTTAGAATCTGATCGCCACAAGTGACAAACGCAACCTCTAGCCACAGAAGTGGAACAGTTTACAGTGCTGGAAAAAACGTTGAGGCCAACTTAAAAACTTCATTTTTGGTACAAATGCATTTTTAAATTACATGCAAATTTAAAGTCAATAAAAAAAATTACAGTTCTAATATATTGTACAAAATTTAAATTATTTTTTTATTTAAATGCTATTTTTTTTTCTTTTATACATACAGAAAGCTGGAAAAATATTAAGGCCACACGCAAAGTTAAGTATAAAACTCCTAATAACTCAAACACTTTCAATTCTTTTCAATTAATTTAATCATTTCGTTGTCATAGAATACGAAAGTCTTTTCAAAGTGTCTTTTGCGAGGCTTTTCCGACTGTTTTCAAAAGCTATTTTCAGTTCATATTTGGTGTTGCAATTTTACCTTTTGCCATAAATATCACCAACCATAATGCACCATAAATGTTCTCTTGGATTCAGTTCAAATCTCCTTGATGGCCAATCAAACATTTGGACAAGATAAGTTTCGAGCCAGGATTTTTGTAAAGCTTGAATTGTGAATAGACGCATTGTCCTGCTAAAAGATGTATTCTCCAGATGTTATTAAAGAAGCCTCTGGCAGTAAATTTTCTGCTAAAATGTCTTGATAACCGGCCCCAAATCATCAAGGAGCCACCACCAAACTGACGTTTAGAAAAAAAGAAGGTTTACTCCGAAGATCATTCCAATCATAGTTAAACCCGTCTGGGCCATCGAGATTAAACTTATTTTTGTATGAAAAAACAACATTTTTCTATTTATCTCCAAAAGCAACATATTATTTTGCAAACTCTAGGCGTGTAATTTCATGCCTCTTACTTAGAGGTGGTTGACGTTTCATTTTATTAAATGTTACATTTGGGGTTTTCAATAACACATTTCCTACACTTTGGCTAGTGCAAGATGCCTTCAAATCATTCACAATTTGAGTCGAAGAAAGCTTCTTTTGTGTTGCTCGGCTAACAACAGCTCTCATTTGTCGAGGAGTCAATGTAGATGGACGTCCTGTACCCTTCCACTGATTGTAAACATCACTACTTTTTAGAAAGTTATTAATCACAGTCTTAGACCTACTTAATCTTTTAGTTATATATCCCAAGAACTTAAACCACATTTTTTAAAACTAAGGATCTTACCTTGTTCAATCAGTTTTAATTTCTTACGTCTTCCCATTTTCATAAATCTATAAATTACTCTCGAGCATCGTTCTAAATCGTATACGTAATTTATTTGAGCTAT
This sequence comes from Linyphia triangularis, assembly GCA_963978545.1. Lineage (NCBI taxonomy): Eukaryota > Metazoa > Arthropoda > Arachnida > Araneae > Linyphiidae > Linyphia > Linyphia triangularis. Next base: position 1,251,709 of record OZ021726.1, read on the forward strand.
TCCGCAGGCGACTATAACAAATAAATAACATGAAAAAAACTATAAATTTGAGCTTGGCTTTATAATTTTTTGCCAAGTTTTCGCATTTTTAAAAAATTCTTATAATTTTAATTTTTAAAAGTTACTCAATTTGTCGTAATATTTTTATATGTATAATTAAAGCTGTCATTTTCTACATTGTGTTAAATTTTCATAAAGTTCCAATAAGTAGTTGAAGAAATAATGAAGCTTTTCGCTTGGGGCCTTAACGTTTTTTCCAGCACTGTAATAAGCTCCATAGTATTGCATGTTTCGCATTGAGTGGCTTGTCTGAGCGAGTGAAGCGGTGGCGCACTCGAGTGGCTCTGTATTGTTACGAATTTTTGTATATTTGTAGATATTTCGTAGTGTTAATTTTGTAAATAAGAAAATTTATGTACATTTTGCATAAGGCATTGCAATAGTTCGTCGTTAGTTTGCTTTCCCGCAATGTATGTCTTGATGCTTGGTTACGGGTTTTACAGAGGTAACGCTGGGAAGCGAGTGTTACCAACACCACCTAAAGTACAAGGCCCAATCACTCTCACTTCTGGTTGTCGTGACGTCATCACAAGAAGTTATACTGAACTAGCTAGATCTAGTTTCTTTACTTCATTCCGATGTCAGCAGCAGAGCACATTCGTATTTAGGCTTAGCAATGGCGTTGATGCTTGGTGGTAGATATTTGTCAGCGTTTTTATTTATAGCTTTCAACAGACTTGTAATTGAGTAACCATTATTATTTATCGTTTTTATTGAGAAGAATGCCATCTATGATGCCTGTTGTGTAACTAGTTGTAGTGGAAATCGCAACCCAGACAGCAAAAAGTGTCCATTTTTAAGTTTCCCGAAGATACGGAACTGCGTCACAAATGGATCCAATCCATTACCAGAAAAGGATTGAAACACTCAAAATATTCAAGGGTAAGTACAAATCTTGGGCGTATTGACCTTATATAAATGTTTTTAATAATAAATTTTTGTAAGTTTTTATCCGAAATGTTTTTAACTTTTTAAATTTAATTAAACTATAACACTAAATGTGTTCTAAACAGTTTTATAGCAACCATAATTAGTATTTAACTGTTTATTTTAGCTCCAAATAGTTACTAAAAATAGCCAAGTCCCTGTAGTGCATTTCTACTATTTTTTTTTAACTCAATTAACCTTTTTTTTTTAATTGTTGACCGATAATTCCGTAGTAAAAAAATTAAAATATGGTTTGAAATTCCAAGTCCAGTATGAATTTTGCGCCAATGTGATTTTCGCCAAAAAATGTCAATTTTTTTAATGTCAAATGAACTGCTTATAGTTGCCATAATTTGGCTCGGTTTTATGTAAACAATTCCAAAAACAAACCAGAATCCTTACCGGACTTGGATATTTAGTTAAAATGTGTATACGAATATATTTATTTCTACATTTTGACTAAATTAGCTCATTTATATTTAAAATGTGTCATCTTAGTGGAAACGGTATAATTTATTTTGTATATATAATTTATTTCCCCTCTTCTTAAAATAATTTATCGAAAAACTCAACTATTTTAAGAATGCTTACGCTTGTTTTTCTTGATTTTAAGTATATATATATATTCCTAGGTGTGTATTCTACATTTCCAAAATGAGTATATACGCAGAATTACTGAGGCTTTTGACAGCAAGACAGGAGACTGCTCCGGTGAAGTACCCTCGCTTGACAAATAATACTGTGCCAACTATTTTCCCTAACTGCCCTTCTTATTTATCATCTACTTCAAACATCAGAGAAAGCTTGGTTAAAAAGCAAGAGTGGATTGTGAACTTTAATTTGTAAAAGGCAATTGCTGAAAGTTTACAAGAGATGAAGGAAAAGCAAGCAAGGATGACATTTTCATCATTCGAAGAACTCTGTGAAAAGTAAATAACATTTCTTTACCTGATGGGTGGTCTCATTTGAAAGAATCTGGAATATTGATATTGTTTTAATTAATTTTAAACCCATAACCTCTTTTTACAAAATCAATAGTAGCAGATGATAAACTTTCTTTAAATATTTATATTGATAATGTTCATATAACAAAATTAAAGGAAATATGCATACCTTCAAATGTAAACAGCTGTGAAAAAAATTCCACTTTAATTCAGAATTTAAATAACTATAATTGTAATGATAGAAATCAGTTCTTCTCCAAACTTCAAATTATTTGTAAGCATTTTGAAGACCTATTAACTAATGATTTGTTCCATAAAAATTGCACTAATTTGAAAATGCCAATGTTGGCAGGTATGTAATATATCTGTTAAGTTAATAATGTGTATGTTGTATGTGTTAATATTGTAAATAAAAAGTTGATTACTCTAAACCCAGTTCCTTGTTCTTTTTATATGTAAACAATTCAATTGATATGAAAATTCAATATATTATCTGTGTGATAAAAACTTCAATAAAATTTACACTATTAATAAATATGTAAATGCCAAAAAATATAAAATTTTTGTGTTGTATATAATTTTATTTTAAAACCTTTTATCTTGGGAAATATTTGTTTTAGTAATTGAAAATCGAATGAAAAACATTGAATATTTGAATGCTGTATAACAATTTGAAATTTAGCAATGAAGTCTCTGAACAAAAAAACTTATTCATGTTGTTTTCAAACTATGCTAAATAATGAAACCGCAATGAACGTAAACCGTCCAACTTCTCGTGATGACGTCACAAAACAAGTGGTAAGGCCTTGTCTTTAGGTGGTGTTGGTGTTACAAGGAGCAGGGCATTTAACATTATGGTAATGGCAATCTCGCCAAATTGGCGAGATAGAGCCAAGTTGGAAACGGTTTTGGCGACAAATTTTTGTCGCCAAATTTGGCGAGAAGTCGCCAAATGTCGCCAAACTTGGCGACCATTTGGTGACATTTTCGGTCCCCATGTACATGTATAGGACTTTTTGACTACGATCTGGAAGGTTCTCCAAATATCTACCTCTGGAATATTCACGAAAGTTCCCCTCCCCTATATAAGACCGGCCAAGTGAGCGGGGAGTATTAGTTTTTGGATTTTGAGTCACTGAATTAGTTTACAGAAATTACTGAGTCTCAGTGAGCATTCAGAGTAGTTCTAAAGCGAACTGTATTGCATTGTCTTTTGCAGTCGTGTTGACAAGTTTTTAACTGCTGTTTTGTGCTCTATTGTTGTGAAAAGAGCTGTATTGTGTCTACTAGAACGTGAAGTTCTGGAGTTGTAAGAGAATCTGTGAAGAGTTATATTGGAATAAATTCCTGCAAGTTTTGATCTGCTTTGGCTTCAAATCTTTCGAACCCGTCCACGCAACAGTATAATAAAGCCCTTTCTATTTTCCGTTTTACAGTTCGAGCTTTGCCCCATGAACAATTCCTAACCTCTTATTGCCAAAACAGCAAGTTCCAGCTGAGCATTATTATCCTAACAGACCCGGATTACGCTGTAAAAGACAGAAGATTTATAACCGCCTCTCACCCCACTCACTTATTGACAGTAAAACTTTATTATGGAATACTCATCGACCTCCTACGGAATCAACAAAGAAAAAAAAGGCGGGAAAGAGTCGTTAGAGAGAGTTGACTGAACCTCAGTGGAATGCATATCAGATTAGAATTTTGAAATTTTGTTCTATTAGGGTGCTTGAGTTTCCTTATTGCCAATTTTTTTTTTAATGGGAATTATGTTAAATTGCTTGTTTTGCGATCCATAGTTAAATTCGGTTGGATGGGGGTTAGTTTGGGTTAAAGAACGTTTGTTTGACGAATTGCAAGGATTTGGTTGTTGCAGTGGGGTTTTTTTAAGTGTTAAGGATGACAGGTAAGTTTTCGAATATCTTAAAATATGCGTTTAGTGAACTCATACTGAAATTTATACCAATTCATGATAAAAAAAAATATTGCAACTTTTCGTGGTAACCATTGACACTAGTAGGATTATTTGCAGGGGTGTGCAAGGTAATTAAAGTTTTTGTTGAAACCTTGACATTAAAAAAAAAAAATGCATTTCTTGATGAATGTTAAAGAGTGAATGTGATGCTTGGCGAGAAGAAAAAGAGCAAAGTTTCAAATTGTGTAATAAGAGTTTGCCGAACAGAAATCTTTGGCTTTTATAGATGAGTAAAATAATCGGTTTGATGCGGTCCAAGAAAGATCCGTCCAAATTCAATGCGCATCTCACTAATTCTGGAAAACACTAGAAAATACTTAAATAAAAAGGGAAGTACTAATGGAAATACGTTACGTACATTTATTTTCTGTTCGAATGAATTTTTTACTAGGAATCTATTCTACAAAGCACACAACCTCTTACTATGAACTCGACTGTTTTACTCCGCATTTTTGTAATTTTCAAAAGCCAGGGTGCAAGTGCACTCTTTGAACCTTCCTAGTGGCTCCCATGGTGGTACAAGACATGTTCCTATTTAAATTTAAAACCAATCAAGTTGAACTTTTCATTAAAGCGATTTTCTGCTAATTTGACAGTTCGTAAACTATTTAAAACAATTATTTGACAAAACAGATGATTAAAATTAAAGCTCAACCTTCAAAACGTTGTAAAACCAGAGGTGTGAAACATCGTACAGCTTTCAATTACACTATAATATTGATCATTGCATTATAATTTGATGTGGTGTTATTTAACACTTTCATATTTTCATTCATTTAAATAATAATGGATAGTTTGGCAATATCCATAGCAATAATTTTTACATAAATGGAAAAAAAAAGAAAGAAAAAAAAAGAAAAGAAAAAAAACGCCAAGAGGGCGAAATTGGTGATGTAATTCAATAGACATTACATTGTCCTTTCTTGTGTGTGGAATAGAAAAAATCAATCATTGATGGGCGATGCTCAAGCGCGAAAGTAAACAAAGCATCCAATGCTTTCTGAACAGCAAACGATTCTCTACTGAACTGACGATTTCATTTTTTGTCTCTTTAAGCTGTGTTACAGCAGAAATTTCTAGCAAAATCCAGTCAACCAATCGCCTGATCGAAATGCCACGAAATTTCCCGAATGATTTAGGTGTTGAAACCTTTTTCTAACCTGTATTATCGTTGTTTACAAATTAAATTAAATAAAATAGAACATTAAAAGAAATACTTCACTATTTACAATTATATACTGAATAAAATGAGATAAAATAGAACTTTAAAATTAATTCGTCACTATTTTTAGAATTTTATACAGACGATTTTTGTAATAATAATTTTACTATTGATAACAACGCGATAATTTGTAAGAATAGTCATAACAAAATTATGATAATGATATGATGCTAACTATATTTTGAATATGATACTAACTATAATCACTAGAAATATGATACTAATTGTAGTTTCTAACAATATAATAACAATTGATAAAAATAACTGGATAATTTGATTCGGATAACCGATCGATATAATTAGATAATCGATAATGATAATTTGAAGTCTAATAATATGTTACTAACAATATTTATTAACAATTTGATATTAACTTTTTGATACTAACAATATGATACATAATAATAAATGGTGATTGACTAAAATAACGAAGTATTTAAATTACATAATCTAATAATAATGCAGTAAAAAGATGTTTGTAATACGGAATAAAAGGACACTATTAACATATTTTCTAATTTTAAAGGATATCTATCGTTACGAAATTAATATTGAATAATGCTATTGCTACTGTTTTAAAATAAATCTCTCTAATGTGATTAGTTTTTTCTCGAAAGAACACAAATATATCAATCATAAATCAAGAAATCGAAAAAAAAGTAGACCAATATCCATTTAACTCTGTGCCACAAACGTAGATAAGAGCAAAATATACCTCTAAGACCATTTAACTTCAAAAATGACAAAACTTTTTGATTCTGGTATACTCAAACACAAATTAGCTTCAATAAATCAATTTGCTTGAACATAAAAATGCAAAACAAGCTGATTCAAACCGGTACCACAGGAAGACATAGAAATAAGGATCGTTCCTTATACGCGCTATGTTACAATTTTCTAGCCCAGTTCATTTAGAAACTACTTTGTATGAAACCTTGAAATTTGGTGAGTAGGTGCGAAAATGATCACTTAATGAAAGGACATAAATTAAAAACCCTAAAATAGCGTCTGATATATTTTATTTTATATTTGAAAACCTTTCGTCAATGCCTATGCAGTGGCTCCACCTGTTACAGTCTTTTGTGTGTGTGTGTTTTTAATTTTAATTTTTAATTGATAGTCATTAAATGAAAACAATTTATGTCATTTCATTAAGTGATCCCTTTCGTACTTACTCACCAAATGTCAAGGTTTTATATCAAGTAGTTTCTAAATCAACTGAACTAGGTTGTTGGTTGGTTGTTTTCAAATTATCTGGCACCGTCAGCAACACGAGGGCTATAATGCACCGAAACATTCGTCATTAGACAAGTAAACATACATTTACAAACACCCATGCCTAACATGGGACTCGAACCCTCAACCTCGCGGTCTAGAAGCTAGCACGCTAACCACTATATCGTTTGGTAGGCATCAACTGAACTAGAAGATTGTATTATTAGGTTATTTTGTTACCATATTTGGTTACTTATGTTTGCTTACTGTAGGTTTTTATAAAATTTATCAGCTTGCATTATGTATTGCATTTTCCCAATATAATTGTCAGACGCTGTGTCGACTTTGTATATTGTATTGTATTGTATAATCCTGTAACTATTGTATATTGTGTCAGCTTGTATATATTGCTTGCATTATGTATTGCATTTTTCCAGTATGATTTTCAAACGCTGTGTCAACTTTGTATATTGTATTGTATTATGTATATAGTATTGTATAAACCTGTAACTATTGTATATTGTGTGTATGATCCTGTATCTATTCTATATTGTATGTATGATCATGTAACTATCGTATGCAAATTATTTTCTATTTCTATATACATGTGTATATACATATATTTATTCGACCAACCTTGTTGGGTTTTGAGCCTGTTGTTGGTCTTAAAATTTGTATTTGTATTTGTAACATAGCGAGTAAATGGAATGATCGAATCCATTCTATTTCCAGAAGGGGGCATACGTCAAAAATCAAAACCCTCTGTTTCAAAGCAACACTTTCCAAAAAGAAAAAGATCAGAGATCAGAGGTTTATAGCGAATAAAGTATAGCAAGTCCTAGAATAGATCATTTCCTATACTATAGTTGTGTTACAATTTTCTAGCCTTGTTCAATTATAAACTACTTGATATAAAACCTTGTCATTTGGTGAGTAAGTACGAAAGGGATCACTTAATGAAAGGACATAAATTAAAAACTCGAAATTGACGTCTAATATAGTTTATTTTATGAATGAAAATTTAAAAAAAAAAAAAAAAAAAAAAAAGCAATACACTATTGCAGGTGGAGCAATTGCACGCGCATTAACGTAAGGATTTCAAATTTTAAATAAAATATAATAGACGCTGTTTTCAAGTTTTTAATTTACGTCATTTCATTAATTGATCTTTTTCGTATCTACTCATCAAATGCCAAGGTTTTATAGAAAGTAGTTTCTGAATGAACTGGGCTAGAAGATTGTAACCAGGGGTGTAGTGGAGCGGGAACGCGTGTGAACGGCGATCCTTTACCTTTTTAATAGGAGGAACGGCGTTCCATCACCTAAAAAATTTTAAATTTGTATTTTTTTTAAACATTTTTTCTTTACAGGAAACTGAACGCGAAACTATGCTTTCGTTTTCTATCCACAATTTCTGAGCTGAGCAGGCAAGTTCAAGTATTTTCAAAGCACTTGAAAGAGGCACCCACACATGACCATTCCATCGGCAATCTGAGACATGCAATACTATCATTCATCCAATATCAATTCATGCAATTATCTTCTTCGACGAATGATCTGTATTTGAGGATGAATTCCAGACGTCAAATTTATATGGCTCGTCATGAATACGGACTAAAACTCACGTACACAAGTTCACGCCAACTATCTCCCTTTTTAAAAAAACAAAATTGTGGTCTGGCGCAAACAGTTCTTTGCTCCCTTTCCTTGAACAAGGTTTCTGCTCCTCTACTTATTGTATTGTATTATGTATATTGCATTGTATTATGTATATTGCATTGTATTATGTATATTGTATTGTATTATGTATATTGTATTGTATAATCCTGTAACTATTGTATATTGTGTCAGCTTGTATATATTGCTTGCATTATATATTGCATTTTTCCAGTATGATTGTCAAACGCTGTGTCAACTTTGTATATTGCATTGTATTATGTGCATTGTATTGTATTGTGTATATTGTATTGTATTATGTATATTGTATTGTATAATCCTGTAAGTATTGTATATTGTGTGCATGATCCTGTAACTAAGCTATATTGTATGTATGATCGTGTAACTATCGTATGCAAATTATTTTCTATTTCTATATACGTGTATATATATATTTACTCGACCAACCCTGTTGGGCCTTGAGCATGTCGTTGGTCTTAAAATTTGTATTTGTATTTGTATTTAACGGGAAAGCTAACCGAATTATCAACAAGAGTGATATAACGGGGTTTTTTTTTTCAATTCTTATATCATTCTCTTTATGTGATATAGCCTTCCCACACCTTTTTATTTTACACTACACCACTGATTGTAACATAGCGAGTACAGGGAATGATCGAATCCATCCTTGAAGTGGGCATACGCCAAACCGAAATCCTCGATTCCAAAGTAACACTTTCCAAAAGAAAAGAAAAAGATCAGAGGTTAATAGCGTATAAAATATAGCGGGTCTCTAAACCTCTTGGCGTGTTCCACGCCACCCTACCAAGGTAATTGCTTTCTCTCTCTTGCTTTATCTTCCACCAGTTCGCCAGGAAACGATCTTCGGCATAAAGTTACAGCGGGAAAACTGTTAGTGCTTCAAGAAATCATCTCCGTTCTGTTATTTTTATGTCGGATAATAAAAATGATTTTCGTGATTAATTAATAGTATCTCATCCGCCCACCAGATGCCGCAGTTAGATAATGCGTCACAAATCGGATCGAATTTCCGGAATTTTGATTGGTGGACAATGGTTTTTTGATTCGGGTTTTGTTTTCGGTTATTGGCAACAGGTTGGAAGCGCTTCTTTTTGTGAGTTGGGACTATTTTTTCTCATTAAAAATTATATAAATAGATAATCAATATCGCGTTTCCAAATTAGTTTTTTTTTTCTCACGCGAAAACATCGTAAATAGATTTACTGCTTTAATATTTTCAAGGCATGTTTCGCACATGGTGTTATTATCAAGTGTAGTTTACACATGTTTAGCTATGAGTAATGAAGCTTAACAATTCATTTTTCGGTGAATTTCCAGTACTAATTGTTCCTGGACAGTCAATTTTTCTAAGAAAAGTTATATATTAAATAAAACATTTTTTAAAAAATAGCGGCACTTGACTGAAATAAGTGCGACATAAGAATGCATTTGACTAAAAATTATTTAACATTTGTAAAATGTAATCTATGTACTATCAATTCCAAATTAAACATTTTCAACATTATAATGTTATACAAATAAATATGCAATCGCTAATCTACAGTAAAAAATGAGTTTACAACATTGTAATTCCAAATATGGAGTTTAATATATTTAGATTTTTTTTTATTTTTTTTTTTTTTAAATTAACCCACATTTCAGAAGACATTGTAATTTACTTTGTTTAAAAACTGCTTCCCTGTGAAGGTGTTAAATTTTTTTGTTTAATATTTTGAGAGTATATGTTCAATATTTTTATCATAAATTCTGAATTTTCAAATATTTATTTTTCAAAAATAATGTTTGAATGTAATAAAAACAATGTTCAAATGTAATAATGGATTGCAATAATTCTGAAATGGCCTACAACAACGCTTTTTTGTAATGCAATGCAACAACATAAAAAAAAATTTATAAAATGCAAGAATGGTTAAATTTAATGGATTACAAGAGTTTTTAAATGTCATGGATTGCAACAGTGTTGAAATGTAAGGAATTACAACAAGTACAAATATAATGGATTTGAACAATGTCCAAATGTAATGCATTGCAACATTCTTTAAATGCAATTGAGGGACTGAGAAGCAAAGGGGTCCAAGTGACTTTTCTTAACTTTTGAGAAAATACATTTTAAAGTTTCTTATTTATAATAAATTTGTATGAAAATAATTTGCTGTCCAAATACTTAACTCTGGGAGGAAAATGTCACTTGCTTTCACAGAATTTAATATAAAAAAGAAACTTTAAAAGTGTATTTTTTCAAAAGCTAAGAAAAGTCACTTTGACCCCTTTGCTTCTCAGTCCCTCAATTGTAATCAATATAGCTTAAATGTTATGGTCTAAAAAAAAAACACAAAAAAAAACAATGCTTAAATGTAATGGTCTGTAACTATATTTAGTTGCAATGGTTGGTTGTTTTCAGATTATCTGGTGCCGTCAGCAACACGAGGGCTATAATGCGCCAAAACATTCGTCATTTGACAAGCCAACATACATTTACAAACACCCATGCCTTACACGGGACTCGAACACGCAACTTCGCGGTCTAGAAGCTAGCACGCCAACCACTATACCATTTGGTCGGCAATTTTAGTTGTAATGATTCGCAATAATATTCAATTGTAATAATCTGAAACAATGTTCAAAATTACTCCATCAGCCGCTTCCAAATTAATATTCACCTACTACTTTAATATCTAAATTTATCCATACTTTAAAACCCCATCTTCTGTAATCTCCGAACCCCATTGAAAAACAAAATAAATGTTCCTTTAGCTACACTGTATAGATTACAGTGAAAACCCGTATTCAGTCAAAACCAGAATTAACTCGTTTTAACTAAACGCTCAGTTAGAATGCGTTTTATCTTGATAATTCGGATTTTCACTGTAACATATACAGTATAGCAATTTCTTCCACGACACACGAACAAGGTAAAAAAAAAATATGTGAAGATGAAGGGAAGGGGGGGGGGGGGGGACTCTAAGAAAGAAAGCTTACTTTTAACCGTTTTCTGAGTAGTAATTAACGGTATAATAAAGATTTCGGTCCCTCTTCAATAGCCAGTTAATCGCCCGTTTTACCTTATTCTGCAATTGAGCCGCCACATTGAAGTCACGATTCTTTTGAGAAACTGATCATGAGCACGCTACTCTGCGCTTTTGTTGGAAAAGATTTTGATAAATTTGGGTGTTATTGCTGTGCTACTTTTTTTTTTAACCGTTTTCTTGGATAATCCTCAGAAAGGGAACAGATGGAAAAGTTAATATGAAACAGTTTTGTAATACATTTCAGTGAGTCGTTTTCGAAACACAGCTTCTTCTAATGTTTTCTTGAAGTGTTTTGAAACTAGACTTAAGATTTTGGTGAGACTTTTTGAGTAACAAGTTTTTTCTGTGAGCTTACAACCAAGTTTTTGTACAAGGTCTTTGGGAAAAGAATCCAAACCTTTGAAGTGGCATAAGACAGAAAGACGTGAGAGACAGAAACAGATTAGAGATTAAGTGATAGAGAGCTATGGAATGTTAATTACATCGGTTTTTAAAACTGTTGTTGTTGCTTATCCTCCATGTCTGACGGAGTCAGATGAGAGCCATGAGTTCGTTGATTCTAAGAAAGTAGCAGACAAGAATAGGATCATGATAGATTCAAAAAGTCCATCAAGTACTCAGGTTGAGCCCTGGTGGTCGTGGTGGAGTAGGTGGTGAATACCTTCCTGCCCTCGATGAATGTGAGGCACTTGGTGTGACCGATATCTAGTCTAGAAATAGCAGTCCACGGGCGAGGTCTGATTGATGGGAGGAAATTTGAGTACGCCAACATATGTTTGACCGATGAAGTCCAGTTTCATTTGGCCGAATTTGCCAAACAAAATCAGATAATATGGAGAGCTGAAAATTCATCTCTGTATCTTGCAAAACCATCCCATTCTGAAAAAGAGACCAATCGGACTGAGCTATTCAGTAAAGGGATCATAGGGCCCTTTTCCATGATGGAAACGATTAACTCATTCCACTATGTCCAGAGTTTTCAACAATTTGTTACTTCATTTCAATATGATAACTAATTTTGCAAACTGGTGGTATTTAAAATTCCACCGCTGCCCCTTCACATCCCATTTGTCTCATCTGTCTGTCTTTTAGTGTTTCGCAGCTATGCCATTTGGAAGTTAGGTAGTCCTTTCTCAAAGACCCTGTCACTTCACCGTGGGACTTAGAGGTTCATTAGCTCCACAATTACAATCCCAAATTCCACAAACCTTCCTGTCTCAACAGAACCCTTAATCCCGTGGCTAATTTCCTCTCCTTCCTCTTTGTGGTTAAAAATCCATCAATAATTCTCGCAGATCTCTAACGGAAATCACTTCTTAGCAGCAGCAGAAACCCCCTTCGGCACTTACTCACATTACCGAAGCATTCTCTTCAAAAGGAAGTCATCATTACTTCAGTGTCCCTTCATAAAGAAGACGCGCTGTTTCTTTTATGATGATACTTCTTGAATATTCCCAAGGACGGTTGATTGCCGATAATTCAGTACATTAAGGGGTGACAGGTTGTGCTCGAGCGAAATTTTTGTTGCTTTTTTTTTTTGTGTTTTGTTTTGTCCATTGATAAGTTGTCGGCTCAATGGTGGTTGGATAAGATTTTTTATTATTTTTTTTGTTCAAGAGAAGAACCTTTTTATGGTGTTTGCCTGGGAGGAGTTATGGACCACCCTCGTTTACAAATGGAGATTGGAAATTGGTGGGGATTGCGCGGAGTTGGTGATCACAGTATTTTATCAAATAAACATATCATGAAAGGTCTCTGTATTTTAGTTGACGATTTAAAATAGCACTAGTCCAAACTCAAAAACAATTGAATCCTCCTTCAAAGTTCATGTGATTATTACTGCTTAGAAGTTATATAATGACTGCTCATGATTATTTAACTGAATTACATTAAAACACTCAACTAAAAGCAGAAAATCCTTTTCAGGATGACATATTTTATCCACAACTCGGATTCAAATGAAAAACAAGAAATAAACACAGGATTGTGTGTTGTAATTCAGCAACAACTTATTTTGCAACAACTTATGCGAGCTCTATCAACAAGTGAGAGCAAATGCAATTCTTTTTCAGGGTTCATTTATTTAGGGGCCTCTGAAGATTATTTATTAATAGTAGGCAGAGCAGAGGCGAAAGAAATTTGCACCTAGGTGAACACCATCTCTCATTAACGACTCTTATAAATTCTTTATCGAATCCTTAAACTTTGGGCATGAACATTTAAAAGCATGTAATTTAAAAAAAGTACAGATTTTAAACATCTTTCGTTCCAATTGTACTAGATAAATTCGAGAATTACGCCTACTTGGCGAATTTGGCGGTATTTCTGGTCATAATAGTAATATTAATCCTTTCGGGTAACTGAAACGTAGGAGGGACATTCTTTGGAAGACAATGCTCAAGAGAAGAAAACTGTAATGCTAAAACGTTCAACTTTTTACTCATTATTTACTAACTACGAGAAATTCGAAGGTGGGAATGCTTAAAACACCTTAAAAGTATTACTAATGTGATTTTGATAAAAAATCGTTAGAGCCAATTGCTGAAAAATAGCCTACGCTATTTTGACAAACTATAATAAGAGGTCCCATGACAATCACTAACCCGTGGTGTACAAAAGGTTAAAAATATTTTTAATAATTAATTTAAATTCAAAGAATAACTTAGTTGACCCCCCAAAAAATATTCGCTGACGATCAACGGGATAATAATAATATTTTCAAGAATGTACCTGATCTTATAGCCCTTTCTAATGGAAAAGACGTTAAGACGGCTGAGAACTCATTAAATGACAAAAATTAGTTTGTCATTTTGGCAACATAAGGAAAGTTAAACAATTGTAGAAGATTTTGTTACCAAAATAACTTGTTGTTTTAATGATTAACTCACTAAAATAACTATTGCGATATCCATAACAGAACCCCTCCAGTTTTACCCGAGCCTTAGTGCTAAAAGTTGGCATTTTCTATTGGAAAACTCAAGTTGCCACATTCCAGTTCGGTTTGAAACCAATTAACAGCGTCACCTTATGCAAGAATCTGACACCAAAAGAACTCTGAATGACAACACCGATTTCACATCAAACGCACAAAAAAAAAAAAAAACACAAAAAAAAACCCCGGATCGATAAGAATAGTTCTTTCATTGATACCCATCTGTTGAGTAAAATTGGATAAAAATCGATCTTCTTCTCAATAGCCATCATGGCATGAGGTCTTCAAAAAAGATTTTTCGGAAAAGACTTCCACAGCAACAGGTTCGCCAAAAGGACGATTGCGTACCTTTTTAAACAAAACTTCAATTTAGTTCCAATCCAGAAACGATACCCATTTAAAAAAACGGACCTTTTTGCGCCTTGAAGACAAAAGCCTCCCTTTGTTCTCTGGTCTGAAGGACTATTAGATGGTCTACCAGAGAGCTGTCTTGCTTGAAGATGGATTATGATTGAGGACAACTTCTCGGAGGGGTGTCCAGTGATGATTTGGGCTCTGGAGCTACACCGGGATGATTGTCTTCGAAGCTTTTTGGCGAGGGTGATTTGGGTTGGTGGAAAAGATATCCCTCTTTTCAATGCCTCCGACGGATAAAAATGCTCTGTGTTCATGAAGTTTTTCAACGTTAAACCGGTGTATGCAACATTCGAGTTATTTTGAAATACGAGAGACTTTAGTTTTTCAGTACCTAGTATACTATTAATACTAAATTGTCTATTTTTTAAATACCTTTACTTGAAAAATTCTTAACAAATGAGTTTGAATTTTAATAGAAGCTAAATAAATTTTATATAATATACTGTAGTTAAAGTTTGATAAAAAAAAAAAAAAATATCAACAGAATTCCTGTTATTAAATTTTTATCAAACACACTTTTTTTTATTTTTTTTTATTTTGTTTTTGTTGGGAAAAACTTAATTTTGTTCAATGATTTGGTATTTGAAAAAATAATTATGAAATTAACAGGCCTCAGTTTAATCTAAGAAAACAACAATTAATATATATCTCGACTAGTTAATATGAAAAGGTCCATTGATGC
This sequence comes from Linyphia triangularis, assembly GCA_963978545.1. Taxonomy (NCBI): domain Eukaryota; kingdom Metazoa; phylum Arthropoda; class Arachnida; order Araneae; family Linyphiidae; genus Linyphia; species Linyphia triangularis. The sequence goes on from OZ021726.1 coordinate 1,266,810, forward strand.
TTAAAATATCACGTTTAGAGAAAATCCAAGTTAAAAATAAAAGTCTTGTATATATAGATAGTTAATAATTAATACGTTGTTTTTTAAAACAAAATATAACATAATTCTAATTTGAATAGAAACTAAACTAATATGCCAATGAAAAAAAAAAAAAAAAATATCACAAACCAACGTGAAATAAAAATCCAAAAATTGATTTTTTTAAAAAAATTCAACTACAGTTTGCCAGAAAAAAGTTTAAATTAACTTGAAGAATACTGTGTAGGCAAAAATATGCATGCATTTTGTATACAGTTTTACATAAAGATCATGTGAATTGAGGTAATGGGATCTTTTTTCTATATATCCTCAATTTTCTTCTAATCAATGTTTTTAAATTCTGTTGACAATGATTTTGAATGGGTCACTTTAGAAACACGCTAGTGGGAAAGTCGCATGTAACAGTGACACAACTCCAAATTCTTCATTTTTGAGTTAAAGTAGAACGTACAGAGGTCACAAAGTACATGGACGCATCAAAAAGATGCCGATTAGAGTCAATTTCAACTTGATGACAATCTTGGGCTCTGACAAACTTTTTTTCCCCCTCTCTCTCTCTAAAGGCTGGCCCAAGTACATACAGTCACTAGCAAAGTGCTCGCAGAGTCACTTGGCCACTACAAGGCCTGTAGCGATGGCCACTTGTAAAGGGGCTTCCAGTGGGAGGGGCCCCTAACTTAGGACATCATCGTCTTACATCCATAATTAGTCCGAGAGGCGACTGCAATTTTTGGACCCCATCGAACATCATTCTGAATTTTTTATAGAGATTGGAGAAAAGTGAGTAGATTACGAATCCACTGGTCTGCCGTGGCAAAAATGGCCGAAACTGATCAAAAATCGACTTGGAATGAGTTGAACTAAAATCCGATTGCCAAATATGTCATAACTTGCCAAAAACAGAACAAACTTTTTCGTCTGGCAACCCTGCATTTTGATTTTCAATGAGAAAGAGCGCAAACGATTTCTGATCTCTGGCTTGGAAAATTTTTATCTTTTAAAAATAAGCCAAATTGGCGACATCAGTTACGTCATCCGTGACGTAATGTTTATTGCCAACTTGGCTCCCTTTTAATAAATGCAAGTAGAGCGTCGCCAGATATCTGAATCGTCTGCAACCTTCTTAATTGATAATTAAAGAGTGAGGGTTACCAAATAAAAAAAAAATGCTTATTATTTGGCAAGTTATGGCTCATTTGGCAACTGGATTTAGTTCAACTTATTAAAAGTCGATTTTTAACCAGTTTCGGCCATTTTTGCAACGGCAGACCAGTGGATTCGTAATCTACTTACTTTTCTCTAATTTCTATAAAAAAATCAGAATGATGTTCGATGGGGTCCAAAAATTGCAGTCGCCTCTCAGTCTATATCTCACCCCTGATTCGAACCAAGACCCACCTGCGTGGAAGTCTGATGATCTAACCACTATACTGAATGGACGACTGGGCTCTACAACCAGCTTCATGTGTTTACCGTCAGTGATCCTGTTCACGCTTTAACCAAAAAAGGAAGAATTTGGAGTTGTGTCACTTTTGTGTTAAGAGTGTGATGTTCTCAAGTACCATTTTGTAGGACAGAGCCACTCCGAACGCGCCACAGTAAAGACGCCAGGCTGCCTACGGAAGGCGTATCGAGAAAAAATTTTGGGGAAATTCAAAATTTTATGTCTATAAAATGTAGCCATTGTGAGTAGTAGCTCAATTGAAAATATTTAGGTCTCCCGGAATGGACAAAAAGATATTTAAATATATATATATATATATATATATATTTTTTTTTTTTTTTTTTAAATAAATATCTTTTTGTCCATTCCGGGAGACCTAAATATTTTCAATTGAGCTACTACTCACAATGGCAATATTTTATAGACATAAAATTTTGAATTTCCCCCCAAATTTTTCTCGATACGCCTTCCGTGGGCAGCCTGGCGTCTTTACTGTATATATATATATATATATATATATATATATATATATATATATATATATATATATATATATATATATATATATATATATATATATATATATATATATATATATATATATATATATATATACTGTATTATATATATATATATATATATATATATATATATTTTATATATATATATATATATATAATATTTTAACTGAATAGTTTTTACATTAGCAAAGGGATTGGTATAAAAATTACGGATTATAAATTTTTATACGGTCCCCAGTTCTCCCAACTAATATTTAGAAAAATGTTGCCCATGAAAAAACATTTCAAATAAAAAAAAAATGAAATTTTTTCGACCAATAGCAACGGTGTTATTAGAGTTTAAAGTTTTAACGCTATTTGGGGGCCCCGTACATAAATTGAAATGAGAAAATATCGTCTTATCGGAATAACAACAAGTATCTAGACTAGGTTTGACTATGTCAAACAAGTTTTTGTTAATTGCCTAAAACATTATAACTTTTGACTAAAAACTGCTTTGAAAACAGAAATTTACAAATTGTACAACACATAATAAACAGCAAACAAACTTATAAACAATTTTAATTAAGTAATTTTAAATAATAACATAATCAGAAAGTTAACACTTTTTGTTAACACAAACACAAATTAAAGGTGATAGAAATGAACAAAGTGAAAAGGATAAATAACCTCTTTCTTAATTGCATATGCTCGAAGTGTTTTCCTTCGCCTAAAATACCTAAGCGCACACGTGATTCAAATTCATCTTCAAAAAAATTCAGTATTACAAGCCTAATACACCTGACAGCGGATAAAATTCGATTCTGCAAATCTAATAGACTTTGTCGATTTTTTTTCATAGACCTTGCTTTTCAATAATCCCCAAAGAAAGAAATATAAAGGACTTAGATCTGAAGATCTAGGAGGCCATTCTAACCACCAAACATTAACGGACCATCGCAGTTGACACTTGTTTAGACGGATTACATGGGGATTTTGCAGGGACCAAAATAGTGTGTTTTGAATATTTACTACCTCAGTTCTTAAAAACGTGCAGTCATCAGAAACTAGAATGTTATTCACAAATAATGAATCCAATTCTAGCTTGTTCATGAGGAAATTGCAGAAATCAAACCATCTATTTTCATCCCCGGGCAAAAACTCTTGCACCAATCGCGGGCTATAAGGATGTGCACCGTGTCGATTTAAGACTCTCCACACATGGGTTTTTGAGTATCCACATGCTTCACTAATGTCCTTGACACTGAAGAAGGGAAAGCAACAGCATAGCCTAAAATACCACTCTTGAATTTTCGGTTCTTGGACGTCTTCCTATGCTACCCCTTTCTCGCAAACGCTTTACAACATTCAAAAATTTGGAAATTTTTAGAAATTTACCATTGGAAATTAAGCATTTGGAAATTTAATTGCATATTGTCTTGCAGCCACTCGCCTATTTCGATTACATAGTAATATTAGAGAATAATTTTCCAAACGCAATTGCTCTTTCCCTGTATTTCATTTTGTGTACATGCCCTTAAAATATGTTAATGACCACGGGTGTAAAGTGGTATAAGTCACTATATTCAATTTTTCGTATCTCCATGAATATTGGTAGTACAAATTTCGATTCTTTTTTGTTTGAAATGTTTTTTCATGGGCAACATTTTTCTAAATATGAGTCAAGGGAACTGGGGACCATATAAAAATTTACAATCCATAATTTTTATACTAACCCCTTTCCGAACTAAAATATTATTCAGTAAAAATATTTTAATGATTTAAAACATTTCTTCAATTGGAACTATGCACCTAGGACCAACGGCATCGAAAATAAAGGTCGGCCAGGTTATACGGGGACGCGCTGTATATATTTGTAGAGCAATATATATATATTGCTTGCTATATATATATAGCTATATAGATATTATATATATATATATATATATATATATATATATATATATAATATAGCAATTTTTTTATATTTTTTCAAGAATAAAAATGTATGGTTTAGAATATTAATTAACAGTAATAGAAAAATTATATCTGCCATTTAACATTTAAGTCTCCCGAAATCTAAATGAAAACCTCAATTTTTTTTTTTTTTACAAACTACGGATATTTTTCAATTTTCAACTCAGCCTTTGGTTAGTTTCCATTATTTTATAGTAATTTGAAATATCGGGAATATCATTTTATAAAATGGCGTTTACTAAATTCAAGTGTTAAGACTTGTCATTTCTGCATGACCTTGAAGAATTCAACCAGCAAAGACTCTAAGTTTGAGACATGAAAGTAATATTATTGAGTGATTCAATCTCACAGAGCTCGAGTGTTGAAAGTGTACTTGATAGTAAAATGCTTTTACTAGGGTTGGTTGGTTGTTTTCAGATAATTTGGTGCCGTCAGCAACACGAGGGCTATATTGCGCCGAAACATTCGTCATTTTGACAAGCCAACATACATTTACAAACAACCATACCTTACACTGGACTCTAACTCTCAACTTCGTGGTCTAGAAGCTAGCACGCTAACCCTTTTACTAGGGAAAATTTACATTTCAGTGAAACAAGGGCTGCCAGAAAATGTACTCTCTTTTTCTAGAGAATGTGACCGTAGAGCCATTTCTATTAGAAGAGAAGTTCAATTAGCAAGTGCTATTTTGAGGGATTTAAGTGTTTTAGCACTAGAAAATCAGGCAATGGTAATAGATAAATCGAAGGTTTTCATGAAAGGGTAAAATACCATCAAGGTATTAGTTCAACTATTTTTCACTCTATATAATCGAAAGGATGAAGTAATAAGTATAGAAATTGTAAGCAGTAAATGTGGTCGCATAAATGAACGAGAGGGACATGTGTCTTTAGTATAAGAACTATATTCAACATTTTTTGGATATGCAACTCTAGACAGTGGTTCTGGACGAAACGTAGTATCATCATTACAATTTATGAAATAAATCTGCATTGATGAGAAAACTATTCATGGTCTTGGTTATGATGGTACTGCATGAAATACTGAAGTCTCTAAATAATCAATTTCATTATTCGAAAATACTTTAAAATAAACAGTAGAAGCAGTGGTTTGTTTACTTAATTTAAATGAATTGAGTCTTAGGAAAGTTATGATTACCTTTGATGGTTTAATTTCTTGACCTAATTCTTTACTGTCCAATAGGAAAATTTTTAAGAAGTTGTCGTGATTTACCAGTTGTTGAATACAATAACATAGATAGTGTTTTTCCTTAAGTTTATTTTAAAAAGTTAAACATTGACCAGAAATATTTGAAAATATGTATGGCTCTACTAACAAGCAAATTGCCCCAAGGTCCAATGTTTAGCAAGGAGAAACCCTGGAAACGTTTCCCATTCAAGATGACTGAAAATGACAAATCGAATTTCACGTTTATATATTGTATCACTTGATCCAACCTCCCAGTTGAAAAAAATAGCTGAGTTTGTAATAAAAATTTAAACTCCCTTATGGTTTACAATATAATGTCATGTTATGTTGATACTACATTTTGTCCAGAGTCACTATCTGGAGTTGCGTGTCCAAAATATGTTGAATATAGTTTTTATACCAAAGATACATGTCCTTGTCGTATATTTATGCGACCACATTTACGACTTACAATTTCTACACGTATTGCTTCATCCTTTCGATCACATAAAAAGAGTGAAAAATAGTTGAACTAATACTTTGATAGTATTTTACTCTTTCATGAAAACCTTCGATTTATCTATTACCACTGCCTGGTTTTCTAGTGCTAAAACACTTAAAACCCGCAAAAGAGCACTTGCTAATTGAGCCTCTTTTCTAATAGAAATGGCTCTACGGTCGCCTTCTCTAGAAAAAGAGAGTATATTTTTGGGGCAACAGTCCTAGTTTCACTGAAATAATTGAACTTTCAGGCTTTTCCCTGGTAAAAGCCTTTTACTATCAAGTACATTTTCATCACTCGAACTCTGTGACATTGAATCATTTTCAATAAGGTTATCTTCAGGTTTCAAACCTAGTCTCTGCTGGTTGGAGACTCCAAGGTCGTGCTGAAGTGACACGACCTAACACTTGAGTTTAGTAAACGCTCTTTCATAAAATCATATTCCCAATATTTCAAAATGCTGTACTACTATACTTAGACTATAAATAAAATAATTGCAACTAACAAAAAGAATGGGTTGAATATTGAAAAATATCCATATTTCGTAAAAATAATTTAAGGTTTTCACGTAGATTCCGGTGGACGTAAATGTTAAATGGCAGATATAATTCTTCTATTACTGTTAATTAATACTCTAAATTTTACATTTTTATTCTTGAAAATCAATATTTGCTTTATATTTATATATTTTTTTTATTATTCATTTTCTTTCTTTTAAATCTTTGTTTTTGTCCAGATAAAAAAAAAAAAAAAATCAAACTTTAGATCCATTCCTGGAGAACTAAATATTTTTCACTAAAAATACAGTTTTTTTGGTAAATATGTGAGCATAGTGGAAACTTTTTATCGACTTGCAATTTTGAATTTCGAAAAAAAAGTTTTTTTTTATATCCCTAGCCCACCGTTGCAGTTCAGTATAAGCTCCATATTATTTGATGTATCACTGAGTCTAAGCCAGCGTTCGCCACTAACTTATAGAGGCCGTATGACTTACGTTGGAGCTTCTCGCGGGCCACATGGCCATACACACCAATATACGTACCATTAATTATTATTAAACTTAAACATTTTTTTTTTCTTCTTCTTTTTTTTTAACTAAAATTACAATTAATATTCTATTTTCTTTCAAAGAATTAAAAAAGAATAATATTCATTATTAGTAACTCGAAATCTAAAAAAGAAGTGAATCTTATGTTTCAACATGACAACTTGACCTAACTTTTAATAAAAGTATTTAAACTGTACTTCCAGATTGCTCTGTTTTAGTTGATATCATTTGTGAGACAATGGAAGTCGAAATCGCTCAGTTTATTTTATAATATTGTCGATGTCTGTCGCAGTATTTATTTCAGCCAATCTTAATAAATTGTCCAAATGAGATTCAATTAAGTTATTTCTGCATTTATTCTTGATGAAAACCACCTTGCTGAAAGCTTCTTCGTATAGTTTCTTCAGGCACGTAGGGGAGAACTATATTGTGCATAGTTAACACATTCTATTTCGGATAAGCCGACCAAACGATACAGTGGTTAGCATACTAGCTTCCAGACCGCGAGGTTGCGGGTTCGAGTCCCGTGTAAGGCACGGGTGTTTGTAAATGTAGTTTGGCTTGTCAAATGACGAATGTTTCGGACCATTATAGCCCTCGCGTTGCTGACGCCACCAGATAATCTGAAAACAACCAACTATTTCGGATAAATTACAGTCATGTTAAAAAAGGCCGTACCATGAAATTCGATTTTTTTTTTTTTTTATTAAATATTTTGTGGTGCCGGAGGGCCGCAGAAAAATCTGTCGCGGGCCACGTAGTGGCTAACGCTGGTCTAAGCGCTTTAAGCGACAGACGCAACCTATAGCCACAGCTTTGGCCCAGCATAATAATCTTTAGGATTGCATGTTCCCATTTAGATTAGAATGGCTTGTCTGAGTGTCTGAAACTGTGGCGAGCGCACGCCACTGGAAGTGACTTTTTATATAAGAAGGGCTTTACCGATTTTAAAGGGCAAGAATGATTGATATGCATGTATCCTGATATCGGGATTTTTAATGTTTATTCATCTTCCCCTTGTGTTTTTAATTGCTAGTTGCGGTCATACTCCGATTATAAATGGGTTGAACCATTAATAACACCAAACAATAAATAATTTCATAATGCGCATTCGCGCATTAATTAAGAGACTTTATTTTTTATTTTCTGAAGTATCGCATGTATTATGGATCCTCTTATAAAATGGGGCGTGTTAACCCATTGGTTATTTTGTGGATATTCTAGATCATATACCCAATAAATCATAAAATACGCCCATACAAGTTGGAAGGGAGAATTATTTTAATTTAGGAAGCAACAGGTCATTGGTTAATGAGGTTACGTACGTTTTTGTACATAATTGAGTAGGTTTCTGGCAATAAACGGCTTGTCGCATTTTTTTTTTTTGTGTGTGTGCAAAGGGTTATTTATTTATTTTTTTTAATTTTTTTTTTTTTTTTTTTGCACTACATACCTCACAAAATACTTTATAAAAGCAAAATAATACTTCAAACAAGAGTGCATTTTCCCTTTAAAGTTGATAAGACGAAAAGTAAAAAGGCATTTTAAGTGTTGGTTGGTTTGTATACTTAACGACCTATTTTCTTACAATAATGGTTAATTAACCTACTGGATTGTTAACCACAGCGCACAACCATGCGTAACCCAGGATTCGAACCGAACACCTTTGGCTTGCGAGGACAGATCACTAACCAAGCAGCCATCAAGTGGGCTATCAATGGTCAAATATTTTTTAAATATTTTTTTTAAATGGGGGAGGGGGGGGGGGAATGAAGCTACAGGATATAATCCTCAAATAATTTCACCATCTCATACGTTTACCAGAAAATAGTCAAACCTAAGATTTATAATTCAGTCGGTTTTGTAATGGATTTTTTCTTAGTACATGGGGCTCATTAGATTGGTTTGTACGCTCAATGACCTATTTTTATGCACAATGATGGCTAATCAGGTAAGGACCTACAGCTTAAAGTGGATTCCGAACGAAAACACATGCCTAATAACCACAGGATTCGAACCTGGCATCTTTGGCATGCTAGGCTAGAGAGCTAACCACACAGCAATCAGGTGGATCTATATTAACAAGACTAGTTCCATAGTGGACATGAGGTCAAGTTTTATTTTATAGTGGTTATCAAAATATTCAGTTTTGTCACGTTTCTTGTCGTTCAGAGTTATGACCTTTACATAATAGTCGATAAATTTATCCTTAAACAGGTGAGGGTATATAATTTTAATTGCATTCTAAATTTAGTTGATATTTACTTTGTGGAGGGGTTAATTTCAACAACAAATTCTTCACAGTTTAAACTAGCCCAAATAATCACACGGAAAAATAAAATAAAAACACTCCCCGATAAACCGTCCACCATTTCCGCGATTCAGCATGGTGGCATCAATTACCGTCATCGATGTCACCACGGGAAACCGATCGACAGCCAAACAAAAAGTTCTTCGTGAATCCCATATTAATAGTAGTTTCTAAGCACAGAAGCTATGCTTGGAATCCTAATGAAGTTCACTCAAAAGCAGCGGAAGTTAAGATTGCAAATAAAAATGAAGACAAGGACGGTGCTTAAAAAAAGGGCCCCGTTACGTTGCTATTTTTATTTCACTTCAGTTTGCCCATGGGGGATATCTTTTTACTGTACCCGTTAATTGCATCGAAGAAGAGGCAGGTGATACTTTTTTTTTTCTCTTTGAAAATCGAAAAGGATCAGTGGATGGGTTGTCAGCAAGTCTTCATTAGGAAGAGTTAAGGGACAATCGGTTTAGGTGATCGCATCCGCTTGCCATATTTCTGCGGGATGTCTTTGATATGTTGTCTGTCACTCTAAATTCTGGTTTGATGCGATTTTAGTTGGATTGTGATGTAGCTGCTAACAAAGGATAAAACGCGAATGCTCGATTTGTTCTTTTTTTTGTGTGTGTGTGTGTGGTTTTTTTTTTTTTTTTATTGGTCAGTTTATATTTTGCGCAAATTTCTTTTCCAATGAAAATAAAAATAAAGCGGGGAGATGTGTGCATCAAAATTTAAAATTTCCATCGCGTTTGGTTTAATCCGTTAACACTTAACCGTCATCCAATCCAGATCAATAAGGTTAAGTGGGATTTATGGTTTTTTAATGATTGGTTGGATGTTTTCAGATTATCTGGTCCCGTCAGCAACACGAGGGCTATAATGCGCCGAAACATTCGTCATTAGACAAGCCAACATACATTTACAAACACTCATGAATAACACGGGACTCGAACCCGTGAAGCTAGCATGCTAACCACTATTCCGTTTGGTCGGCGGTTTTTTAATGAAATAACGTTGATTTTGACATAAAATTCTAAAATCAAATTACAGGGTGATTATAAAGGGACTATACCTTCTTATGATAATCACATTTTATTATATAAAGTACATTATTAATCAAACATATATCATACCAGGACACATCTTTAGCACATTTCAATGTGTCTCCCTTACGTATCTCGGCTAAGCACCCAGCATTCCACCAACGCTTACCAAGGATGTGGGCTCCAAGGTTACCAAATTTAAATCAAACTAGGGGGCTCCACCCCCTGCTCGCTGATGCTCACCAACTCCCTGGATTGCTATGCAATCCCCTTGGCTCGCTTTGCTCGCCTCAAAGTGAAGCATTTAAAATATGCCCTAGCAAAAAGCTATATCAACTGCATAATGCCATGAAATTGAAAACGTTTTGTTATTTATGAAGAGCCAGAATACTTGCCACGTCATTATCCTACTGCTGTCGAGACGCGTTAAGCAGGGACAGTGTGGCAACGTAGTAGAAAGTTCTTGGAAAACAAAAATAAACAGAATCGTACATATATTTAAAAAAGATCGTTTATTTCATTGAACAATTAAAATTTACGGGCTGGTATCGTATGAAGCGCTAAAATAATTAAAGTTGTTTATCGAAATTTCTTAACGAAGCAATCATATGTTCGTATCATCTTTTTTGCGATACTTAGAAAATAAAATAAAACAGTGAAAGGCCATTATGCGGCATTCAACCAACAGGAATTTTTTGAAAATCAAATTTGGCGAGAAAATTAGCCCCATTTCGCCAAAAGTTTTTATTTATTTCATATGATATTTTGAAGTTGAGCGGGTGGTTTTATTCGTTATTTTGATAGTTTTCAATGCGTAATAGCTGAATTTGCACTGATTAGATATGAATATAGGTTCAGATTTACTGCACAATGCCTCTTAGCGACTTTTTGAAAGTTGGCGAGTTAGTGCTGAATGCAACCCGGCGACCTCCGGAACATGTTCCAGCAGATAACTTTTCCGAAAAGTCTGGTTTATCCGGAATTCCAATCGAAAAGAAATATACACATCTTGAATCTATTTATTCTGGCATCATCGTAACTATTAAATCAATACGTTTTAAATAGGCAATAATTTCTATCTGTAGACTGTAATAAGAAAAACAAAATATAGCGAATCCAAATTGTTGCTGTTGCCAGATGTATTAGCCAAATTTCAAAAGATATATTGTGATTGGCTGGATTACTGAATTTGGGAATTCATGCATAAAGTACATTTAGAAGATTTGTTTGAAGTCATTGCCATTCTGCTCACAGAAATACAGCCGAATTTGGACGTTACGCAAGAGAATTATATATATATAGATTAAAATCAAATTTAGCTGGACCAAGCTCCATAATAAATTCATAAATTCTTTTCTGATAAAAACAATTTTGGCAACAGGACAGAGTTTCAACAATGATCTGTTAAAATTTAACTTACAGCGTTACAGAGTGAGTGAGTCAGTGAATAGGGTGGCTCTTCTAATAATGATTCTTATTGTATTTTTGTGTCTAACTTTATGTTCGTTTAACACAAACAAATAACCCTCGCTTTTAAAGCTAGGTGTTAAAATAGTGTTTACGGCTATTTTGTACAAACTTAACCACATCCAATGCGCTTAAGTCATTCAATACATCTGAAATGTACAGGTGAAAATATGATCAGAAGACTTTCTCGAATTGAACGGGTTGTCAACAATTAACTCATCGTCATTCATCGTACGTCAGCCATCCCATCTGCACAAAAGATCCTTTCATTAAGAATTGTCATCTATGAATGACACGTTTCTAAAAGATTGAGCTAATTGTCATCAGAGTGTAATTAAATGCTGATATGCGCTCAACCATGAACTTATTTTTTAAACTGGTAAATTTGTTTTTCCCTTTTTTTTTTCTTTTTGAAATTGTCACTTAAGGACAAAGTATCATTATTTAACAAATAAGATTCGATTCGATAGCACCTTTTCGGTGATTAATTATTTAAAGAATTGGTGATTAATTATTTAAAAAAACGTCTGTACTCATCCATATCTATTATGCACAATAGATAAATGCATCATAAATATTGATAGCATAGTAACAGAAGTACCTCTCTAACTTAACAAATGTAACGATATTTTAGGAATATTAAATAATAACTTGGCGTAACTTTTGGAGAGTAAAATAATTGTAAATTAAGTTTTTTTTCTCAGAATATGGTTGGTTGTTTTCAGATTATCTGGCGCTTTCAGCAACACGAGGGCTATAATGCGCCGAAACATTCGTCATTAGACAAGCCAACATACATTTACAAACACCCATGCTTTACACGGGACTCGGAACCCGCAACCTCGCGGTCTAGAAGCTAGCACGCTAACCACTATACCGTTTGGTCGGCCTCCGAATATGATTGAAGAATAGTTTCATTATGACAAATACATAACTTTTTTTATCAACTTATCACTGCTGTAGTGTATAAATTTAAAATAAAAATATAATTTTAAATTAACTAGAAGGGTTTAATTGAAATTAAATTCTGTACGTCAACGAAAAAAGATATTGAAATTGCAGATTTTTAGTATTCAAAAAACTTTTCTTAGTTTGTTTTTTTGGTTTTTATTTAATGATCTTCACCGAACATTTTCATGGCACATTTATTGTTAGGTGTTAGAAGGAACAAAGAAAATGATTTCTGAGCTTCCAAAACTTGTTATGTAGTAAATAAAGTTAGCAGTTATTTTACCATGTTTTAATTACTATGATAATTGTTAAAGGAAATAATATAACTTAGAAACTACTAAACCTTCATATGGATTTTCTTTTCTTTTGCCAAATAACATGCATTAAGGGTGTGGAACATCGCACAACTTTCAGTTACTCTATTATATTGATGTCAATTTGTGTCATTTACCGTTTTTATATTTTCATCATTCATTTAGAAAAAATGGCCAGTTTGGCGATATACTTTTCGATAATTCATATATAATCCTTTTTTATAACTGAAACTGGGGAGAGAAGAAAAAACGGTATGCTCAAGGAAAGAGAACTCTGTGTTAAAGGCGGTTGTTTTTCAACTTTATACGCCATTAAAGCATTTTTACAGGAATTTCGGAGGTGGGGACCTGTTAGAACTCCTTAAGAGACATTACCATAAAAAAAAATTTGGGGAAAAAAAATCGTTAGAGCCGTTTTTTAGGAATTACTGAAAAACATGATTTTTTGCAATCGCAGCTACCTTATGCGCATGCGCGATTTTGTAGTCAAACCTAAATGGTAGGTCCATGTGCCATCACCAACCCGCACACCAAATTTAATCATCGTAGGTTAACTTATTCGAGAGTTATGCTGACCACAAACACACACACATTTTTTCTAGTTCACTTTTTTGAAATCAGGATGTTCCAAAACGCGGAGAAATGCAAAAGAAATCAAATTTTTTTTCCCTTTTGACCTAATACTATACTTTTATTACCCTACGTATACATATGGGTAATTGAAAGTAAAAAACACTTTTTAAATGATTAAATTTTAATTTTTTTTCCTATTATTATTATAATTTTAGCATCGTAACTAAACTGCAGTGATAAAATTGTGTAAGATCTATGAGAACAAATTTGTTTTCCCAAGATCAAGATTCTAAGTGAAACTAAAAATTGAGAACTTCTTTTGTCATTCAAGTTAGCACTCATCTTGCCAATTTGGCAATATTTTCCGTTGTTGCAAAATATCCTGAAACTCACTAAACTGGCAAGGTGGTTTTTTTTTTTTGTTTTTTTTTATCTTATCTTATCATATATTTGTATCTATAATATTCTCTTTTTTTTTTCCTATAGCTTTTCCTACATGCGGACAATATTCTTTTTTTTTTTTTTTTTTTTTGGTCGCAGCTATGTTTTCTTATAACATTTGAACAGAAAGAGGAAGGGGTCGTTTTATAGATTACCTCTTTATTTTTTATTTCGGAAACTGTTTCCTAGCATTTTTAAAATATTTTATTACATATTTTTACTTTCTCGTTCATTAGATTTACAGCAATCGATCAAACAACTGAATTTAATGGTTTCAATTATAACATTATGCTACAACAATTATATTAAAAATAATTTATAATCTTGACGTTGTTTGTCTGCTATTCTAAAAATATTTCCATCCGCAAGTTTTAAAAATATGGATTTTTTTTATTATACATAGGAAGGTGTTTGAAGTTGTGGGTCGAATAGATCCAAAAACAAGTGCAGGCATGTTCGAGGATTTTGAAGGTATCGCAATTTTATTACCTTAACATGTTAACAAGGCAAAATGGTTGCAACCACAATTACTGGAGATAAATCTTAAAATTTACATTTTATTATCTGCTGTCGAAGATTACTTCGAACTACAAGTGTGATACAATTTTGTAGAGATTCCCTTATACAAGAGCCATGTTCTGTACTAAATATAAGAGACTGTTGATTTCATTCAGAACATAGCCATAGTATAAAAGAATATCTACATAATTGTAGGAACCATTTTCATACTGTTATTTAACACAACAATTAATTAACAACTATTCTTATATACCAATCAATTCTTATACACTACTTGTTTTCCCAAGATTAAAAATACCTAATTCTTGATTCGGAGACAAAACCTAATCGACAAAAAAGGAAACGCAATTTTAAATACTGTTCTTAAATAGGATAATTTCCTATATATCTTCTTAACTGTCCATTAAAAACTAGCACGCCTATATTTAAAATTTTCCTAATTGATTAAATTTATAATTGATATTTTTATATAATTATTATAGTATATTCAAAGCTACTTTTAAATAGGACCATACCTGCATATCTTCAAAACTATCCCTTAAAAACTGGCATGCCTATGCATTAAATTTTCATAATTGATTATACTTACAAAAAAATCCAGATTTATTAGTTTTACCATTTTTGTCAATTTTAATTTGAAAGTATTTTTAATAATTGTGGAACTCCATCTTTGGCTTTTTCTACTCATATCCTATTTCCTTTTATTAACCCTTAAATGGACGAGTCAGTTCCTTCCGGCCCATGCTCAACGCATTCTTTGCCGTCACATTAAGGTCGTATCCTTGTGTGTGTATGCGTGAACAGAGTTAATATCAAAAATACCATCTACTCCAAAATTAATTCAAAAGGACTATTGAAAAAACACTCCTTCCATTCACAAAGACCGTATCCAAGTCACCACTATATACACCCAACCAAAAAAAAAAAGTACTTTCCATAACCATAACTAAACGACAGCTCATATCATAGCCCTTCCTTCACTCCCCCCCCCCCCCTTCGACCACCCCCAATCCTTGTAACCAGCCGTCACGATTTGACGGAGCTATCAGGTTAGCCATCAAAAGAACATCTTTTATACTTCAACATTTTGATTCTTTCTACTTGTCTGCTTATTACTAAAAAAAAAAAAAAATGTTTTTTTTTTCTTTCTTCGTCCATTTATTTTTGTGCTCCTTTTAAGATGTGTGAGCTCTCTTAGCTCACCCGCGGTGAATGTGACGGGTGCAAAGTGGGTGTCCACTTGGTGATGGAAGTCCATAACGGGCTTGATGCAAGAAATCAAACTTTCTTGATACCGCTGTCTTTTGTCTTTTTTTTCTCTTTAAATCCTTTTGTTAACTTTTATTTTGTTTGTGTGTTTGTACCTGGTAAAATCTTTGGAAGGATAATAAAACCAATTGCCGTCATCAACCGAGCTGAAGGTAGATCCGTAAGTAAAACCCTGTTTTTATTTTTTTTTCTCTCTGAAAAACTTGGAATTTGGTATACTTATGGAGTGCTATTGAACAATATTCTGAGGCTAAAAATTTAATTCACTGAAAATTTATTTAAAAAATTAAACTTTTTAAAAGCTTACTTCTGTTTGCATTGTAAAATACAACTTTGAACAATCATAATCATATTTTATAATTATTAAAGTATTGCGAAATAAATTACGATGAGTTTTTTTGCAACTTTTTAGAAAAAGAGATATTTATACATGGTGGAAACAAATTTTTGGAAAAATTTGTCATTTTTATTTTCTAACTGCATTAAAAAAAGCAAGTTAAATAATTCGAAGTAGCTGCTTATAATATTGTTCAGTATAATATTGAGTGTGTTTGACCAAAAGAATTACAGTCTTAACTCCATATGACAAAAAGCTTTAAGACTTTCTTTGAGTCACAAATTTTCAAAACAAAGTTCCGAGTAAAATGCATCTGAATAGTAATGATTACACACAAATATATGGCTTACAGTAAATGAAAATGCAAAAATGAAGATGTTTAGAAGGTAGTAGAGTTTTGATATTTTGATCATGTCTGAATCAATACATTTAGAATTGTTTTCTGCATTAAAACAAAAATCACAATTTTGAAGACGGTATAGTGGTTAGCGTGCTGGCTTCTAGACCGCGAGGTTGCGGGTTCGAGTCCCGTGTAGGCATGGGTGTTTGTAAATGTATGTTGGTTTGTTAAATGACGAAATGTTTCGGCGCATTATAGCCCTCGTGTTGCTGACGGCGCCAGATAATCTGAATACAACCAACCACAATTTTGAAGGCTTTTTTTACGAAATGCAAGGTACGGATCTACTTGAAACCTAGCAGATAGACTAGTTGTCGATCCCAATGCATTCTATTGTGTTTTGGGGACAAAAGAAAAAAGTCAATGGTTTTCTTCGTAATGGTGAAACGCTGTTAAATATCGATCTGAGATCAACTTCTCTAAAATATGTTGAAATTGCTCGTAAAAGTTAGCAATACATTTAAAGGATTTACTATATAAAAACTTTGTTTAAGGATTAATTTTTTAATTTTTTTTACTAGACTTATTTTATCATTTTGCATTTCGAAAATGCGGATGCATTTTAATGTATTCGATGGCGGCTTTGAAAGCAATTTAATATTTTTATAGTTATGGCCTTGACCTGTCTGATTGTAGAGTTGCCCTAGTATCATGTTTTAAAATTAAAGAGCGAATTTGTATGCGGCTAGAAGCAAGTGTTTGATGGTTCCTGCAGAGTATGACTTTTTTCTACCATATATCAACTTTTAACTAAAAACTTGTTCTTTGTAGTTTCTGAGGCTTTCGTCTTTCAAATGTGTAAAGAAATACGGGTTTAGTTAATCCTTTTGGAAGAGACGCCTCCAAACTGATTATTTATTGGGTTTCTCTCGTTTGGGGGTTATCGTACATATATTTTATTTCCCTTTTGTTGTGACACTCAAAACTAAACTATTTTATACGATTTTTTAAATCCTTTAAATTAATTCAATTTTGTATAACGATGGCGGACATATCTGTGGAGGCCTAATTAACCTCCTTGCCGTCATCCAATCATTAAGAAACTTGGCAGATAGACTCAATGTTAAGGACAATGCATTCTATCAAATTTTGGGGAAAAACTGTCGTTAAAAGGTCGGTTTTACGAAATACTTATAAACCAACTTATCATCACCGAATAATTTCTAATGAATAAATTTTGAAAAGAAGTTTACCGCATATTTTGCTGACAGAAATGTTTTAAATATTTAGAATTAGATACAAACACACACGCTAACATCAACCAAGCTAATTCCAAGAACACGCTGTCACCAGTTAATGAATATAAAAGTTGGTAATGCATATAAAAGATTTATATTAAAAAATTCATACTATAAAATTTGTTTTCATGGATCATTATATGTTTATCTTCTTTTACACTCACATATATTTTTTTATTACGAAAGATGAACAAAATGTGTACAACTGTACCAACACTGCATTTGTAATTCAGAAATGTAATCTGTATTCCTAAAAAGGAGGAATCTAGCTTTTTCCAGGATATTTTTTGCGAACGAATTTAAATCAATATACAGTACTCCAAAACTTTGGTTTGTTTCCATCAAAATTTGTTTTATTTCAATAAATTTTAAAGTTTTAATATCATTTATTTTTGAATAAATATGATTTTACCTCAGAGGAACTTGTGTAATGGATTTGTTTTTCCTCTTAAAACTTGAAATACTACAACATTTTTAATTATTTACGCAAGAAAAAACAACACTATTTCATTATTCTTTGTTTAATTTAACGTTTTTCGGGAGAGAAAAGTTTTCAGGCACATCCCAAAAATACTTAAACTGTTGTTACCAGTTCTTCTAGAAAGTTCTTCACTGAAAATTTGTTATATTTACTTTAGGAATGGCAGGAAATTCGGAAATCTTCCAACAGTCCACCCGGTAATTATCCCAACTCTATTCTATCATAATCAGCTTCGCATCTACTATTTTTTAACGTTAAATATTACAAAGGTATATAAGTAGGAAATAGAACCCTAGTCACATGATATACTAAAAGATGTCTTCATATTAGTTTTTTTTACGCTTTATATTTGTGCTTCTAAATTACTGGATTATTTATATAGTTTACTGGGGCGTTCTTACATAAATATTCAGTGGAATGTTATACATCTTTCCTTACAGTTCAGAGATTCTACAAAAAAAATATATAATAATAATAATAATAATAATGATAATGATAATGATAATGATGATAATAATAATAATAATAATAATAATAATAATAATAATAATAATAATAATAATAATAATAATAATAATAATAATAATAATAATTAACGTGGAACATTCGCGAAACACCATAATATTAAAAAAAAAATAATAATAATAATAACTCATTAAAATAAAGTAAAAAAAAATATCATTGAATCAATTAAAAAAAATCATTTGAAATCAATTACTAAACAAAATAATCAGCTTTGGGCTGATGTACAGTTTATCCTGGCTCTTAAGTCCAATACCATTACCAAGTTTTTTTTTTTTTTTAATTATCATTTTGAGTTTTATAAAACATCGATACATCAATACAACTGAACAACGTCAGCATCTATCTTTTTTTAAACAAGCAGCATGGCCACACAATGCCTTTCCTGCGCATGCTCACAAAATGCCTTTTCTGCGCATGCCCAAACATTAAGTGGGGACGGACACTGGACCACACTTTTGACGATAGCCTCGGGCTTAAGACCCTATGTAATAAATAATTTTTTATGTGAAATTGCAACTTACTTTGGCGATTTTAAGTTTAGATAGAGTTTTCATAGTGTTTGACCACTACGAAGAAAACCATCAATTCCGTATCATTGACTATAGCCCCTACACAACTTTTAGCTCCAAAAACTTTACAGAATGCATTTTCATCGACAATGAGATTCCTAACTGCCAAATTTATCTCGGTTAGATGAATAGTAGGCTAATTAGCCCTCCAAAAATTGAGTAGACTGTATTTGTGCAGACCATAGACTTATTATTATCAATAGACTGCGCATTCCCACTTCAATTATACAACGAGAATGAAACCAAAATGAATCACATGAGTAGGGACTTTTTGGCGGGTTTCTCCTCACTCAGGCGATAAACATATTTATGAGTGTACTGTAAAACCTTAACTAAATAGAAAATTTAAAAAATAGCACTTACTTGTGAAAGGAGCCTCCTTTCTGGAATTTTTCTTTGCAACTAAATGCGGAACAATATTTCACTATTTTTCTTGTATTCACGTACTTTCCGTCAGACGCATTTCGGCGTTTTCCATTGGAGCGAGTGTTTTATCTTCTTCGTTCTCCTTCGTCTATCAGTCACGTGGTTTTTAATTTGGTTACACGAGATTACTCTAAACATGCGGTCTACCAACCTACAATACAAGACAACTACGTCGTAAAATTAATCCGTTATCTAATAATCTTATTATCCTTTATTGCCTGAGTGAGGAGAAATCTGCCAAAAAGTCCCTACTCATATGATTCAATTTGGTTTCATTCTCGTTGTATAATTGAAGTGGGAACGCGGGGTCTATTGATAATAATAAGTCTATGGTGCAGACCGCTTACAAAAAGAAAGTAATATAAAATCACATATAAAAACATAAATTTCTTCCCATGCAAACCCTGACTCACACATCAAAACGAAAACACTAAAAATAAAGGAACATAGAAATGAGAAGATATGACAGACAGTCAAGAAATAAAGAACTGAATTTTTTCGAACGAGTATCAAAACTGATGAGTAGCAGTAGCCCCTCTTGACCCCTTGCTAGGGGGTAAGGTCCCGTTCCGGTTTCGTGTGGGGTTGAGTGACAGGGGGGGCAGGCCTTTGACAGGCCTAATTAGGCTGAGGGTAGGCCGCGGACACGAGCCTTGGGGATTCTTTGTTTGATTAAGGGGAGATGTTGTTGGAGATATGTTTGAATGCTTATTACTGTTGGAATGTTTGTTTAGAATGTTTGATTTGTTTAGTGAGTGTGCAAAAAATGTGTATTCTGTTGTGTGCTGTAGTATAGTTGTTTAGTATGATATAGAGGTTGTTTATGGGCTTTCCTGAAGACTGGTGAACCATTAAGGCTTGTTTCAGATAGCCTTGTGACTAAATGAGACTGAATTTTTAATTAAATGATCTCTTTAGTAGTTAATTACAAGAACACTTTTATTTGTTAAAATAAAAAAATAAAAAATATCTTTAAAAAGATTTTATCAACGGGGATTAAAAAAGTTTTATTTCTATATCAAAATAATACTTTTCCATCCATCAGTTGTAGTACGATAATGATGTTAAATGGCACACCGATTAAAAAAAAAAAATGCAAAATCCTTGTCCTTCCAGCTAGATGCTGTACCTTCCATATTCAGGGGGGTTAAAATTAAACTGACTGTACTTTGAGGCTTGTAGCTCCGGTTCTACTCAACGAATCGGAATGGTTGGTTGTTTTCAGATTATCTGGCTCCGTCAGCAACACGAGGGCTATAATACGCCGAAACATTCGTCATTATACATTTACAAACACCCATGCCTAACACGGGACTCGAACCCTCAACCTCGCTGTCTAGTAGGTAGCACGCTAACCACTATACCGTTTGGTCGGCCGAATCCGAATGAAACTTGACATATATGTTAAATAGATGATGCGGTCGAGGTTTCCGTCTGAAAAATTCTGCCAATAAATGGCCCTATACTGGTAAACCATACGCAGATGAGCAATTCATGTAATTTCGCGCCGACCAAACGGTATAGTGGTTAGCGTGCTAGCTTCTAGACCGCGAGGTTGCGGGTTCCGAGTCCCGTGTTAGGCATGTGTGTTTGTAAATGTATGTTGGCTTGTCTAATGACAAATGTTTCAGCGCATTATAGCCCTCGTGTTGCTGACGGCGCCAGATAATCTGAAAACAACCAACCATGTAATTTCGCTTAAAAAGGTATGGATCGAAGAAAGTAATTGCCGGCAGTGAATATGCCGCTGAACATGAAAGAATGGGCATTAATTGTAAAACTTTTTTTATTTGAATTTCTTCAGCAGCCCTCCGTGCTTATCGATGGATGAAAAACTTGAGGACCCATGTCCGTAAATGCAGTTAACGACATAATTCATAAGTTTGAAGAAACTGGTTCTCTGGATGTTGCACCGGGAAGACGATGACATGCAACTGAGCTGACGAATGCAGAGGAAGTTGTAATGTAATATCTGAAGCATCTACAAGTTCTTTGAATGCTACTGTAAGTGGTCGTTTAATAGCACCAGTAATGGTCATTCCGTGAACATGAACTATTGTGACTTCTGGCTGTGGGTTTTTCTCAAAAGTCGCGTTTATCAAGGACGTGTAAATAATGAAGAGGATATTTTAAAACCAGCTTCGTCCGGCATGTGTCCCTAACATTCCTAATATTTTACGTGCAGCCGTTGATAACGTGGTGGTACGCTTTCAACATATTGCTGACCGACAAGGTTGGTTGGTTGTTTTAAGATTATCTGGCGCCGTCAGCAACACGAGGGCTATAATGCGCCGAAGCATTCGTCATTAGACAAGCCAACACACATTTACAAACATCCATGCCTAACACGGGACTCGAACCCGCAACCTCGCGGTCTAAAAGCTAGCACGTTAACCACTATACCGTTTTGGGTTGACCGACAAGGAATGTACATATAAAGGATACAGGTGTGTAAATAAATAAAATAAAATGTTATTCTTTGGTTTTTTAACTGTTATACTTCTTTTTATTTCGTTACAATGCCAACTGTTGGAAAATTTTTAACTATTTTTTCGGACGGAAACTTCGGCCGCATGATCTACATAACATATATTTGAAGTTTCATTGAATCCGTTCAATAGAACAGGAGCTACAAGTCTACAAGTACCGTCAGTTTAATTTTAGCCACTCTGTAACACAAGGATATTTAACTTCTTCCAAT
Organism: Linyphia triangularis; assembly: GCA_963978545.1. Lineage (NCBI taxonomy): Eukaryota > Metazoa > Arthropoda > Arachnida > Araneae > Linyphiidae > Linyphia > Linyphia triangularis. The sequence goes on from OZ021726.1 coordinate 1,289,064, forward strand.
TAAACTGTAAGGTGTTTGTTTGTAGAGGTAAATTTGGTCCTAACACCAAAATTAAAGGTTTTTTTTTTTTTTTTTTTAAGTTTTAGTTGTTCAGATATTGAGATTTTCGTTCCTTTTAACGTAGTAACAATGAAAAAAGTTTGACATCATAGTGGTTTTACATAAAGAAATGACAACAATGGATAAAAATTGCAATTCCTCAGTTTTAGTTTTTGTGTGCCATTACAATAGAATATTTTGACTTTCATGTTTTAACTGCTGCGTTAATGTGAGGAAAAGCTTTTACAAAGTAACTATCTGTTTAAAGCCAACATTTTCTGATAAAACTACAAAATGAATAAAAGGTCTAAGTAAAAGACATGTTACTACAATAAAATTCAATCAGAAATTATAATAGGAAAAACCAGAAATAGTAATCGGAAGTCAATTTGCAACAATTTAACCCAAATATTACTGACTTACGTTATATCAGTTTTAAAGTCTCCATAAAATTAGTACATTTACATAATACTATACTTGAATTTCTTGCAGGTTGGTTGATTTGTAAGCTGAACAACCTATTTTTATGCACAATGACGGCTAATCAGTCCGGGACCTACAGCTTAACGTAGATTCCGAACCACAACGAACATCCCTGCCTAACCCAGGATTCGAACCCGGCACATTTGACATGCGAGGTCAGAGACCCCTCAGCCATCAGATGGAGGAATCTCTTGCAGGAATTGCTTTGAATTTCCAAACTGACTTCAATAGAAGCTTTACCTCTTGGCTGCAAACAGAGAAATCAGATTAGAACATAAATATTCGTGGATAAGTTCTCTCACTGAATTGGTGGAAGGTTTGGTAAAGACAAGTCAGAAAATTGGAAACGTTTTGGTTGCCATGTTTTCAATAGTGACAGGGTTTAGAGAGGAGGGTTGCTTATTCATAAGTGTGGTAAATTAATTGAAGTATTGGAGGTATACGCATCGTATTATAATTTATGTTTTATAAACTGGCCACTTGGATTAGTTAGTTTCTACGCTCAGCAACCAATTTTTGCGCACAATAACGGCTAATGAGGCCGAGACCTACAACTTAACCCGGATTCGGAACCACAACGAACATTGATGACTAACCCAGGATTCGAATTTAGCATCTTTGGCATGCGAGACCAGAGCGCAAACCACACAGCCATCGGATGAGCTATTTCTTTCGGAACTTCATCAGAGTTAGATATTGTATTTTATTGCTGATATGATGCTTAGATAAATGTAGTGTGTTAACTGTAACTTCATCTGGATCTGTGCTTTCTTTTGAATAAGGACCCAGAACTCAACTACCATCTTTCTGCCCGGACCGTACATTTTGCATACACAACTTTTATTCAATACTTGGTCCAGAAATTCAAAACGATCTCTATTTGCTCGCTTTTTACAAAAGTGATACAACTCAAAAGTTTTCATTTGTGAGTTAAATTGTGCACAGAGTCACAGACTGCGTGAAATTGAAGTCTTGAGACAAAATTATTTACAGGTTCAATTCAAATGGAAACTGACTTATGGAGGATCCAGTGTCCTGGCGAGTGAGGGTAGATCGCGATTTCAGTCCTACATAGCCGAATGTTGATGTTTACGATAATATAATCGGGTAATTGGGACTGAAGCACATAAAATTGGTCATGCATTCCATGTCCTCTCCTTGGTGTTGTGGGAGAGAAAGGTGCGCGATAAGGTTTCGACCTCATAATCCTACCATATTTAAAAATTTAGAGGCATATTTGAGTGTGATAAGCACTACATAGTGCCAGAAATAGACAGCCGGAACCGTACAAACTAAACTGACTTATGGTGCTCTTTCAGATTTAAGTATGTGTAGTCGGTGATTCTATAAACACTTTATTTCAAAAACGAAGACATTTGAGTTGAAAAATGAAGAATTTTGAGTTGAAAATGAAGAATTTTGAGTTGAAAAATGAAGAATTTTGAGTTGGAAAATGAAGCAATTCTTGTTGAAAAATGATGAAATTTTGAGTTGGAAAATGAAGAAATTTGAGTTAAAAATTAAAGAATTTTGAGTTGGAAAATGAAGAAATTTGAGTTACAAAATAAAGAATTTTGAGTTGAAAAATGAAGAATTTTCATTTAAAAAATAAAGAATTTTGAGTTGGAAAATGAAGAAATTTGCGATGCATCGCTCTTGGATTGAGGGTGCGATATATTTCCCTAATAATAACCTCCATTTTTAACTTAACACAACAAATCAATACTCTCAACCACTCCATGCTTTTTAAGAGAACAAAAAGCCAAAAAAAGAACCGTTTAATTTTCTTTTCGTCATTTAAAGGACTAATTTACGATGGCGCCGTGACCACCATACCCGATGGGGGTATTAATGTAAAGTTAATGATTTGTGCGCCACGGCGAATGGCTAATGCTCCCATTTGGTGAATGCCGAATGCCAAATTGGCACGCACACTACACTCGAATTGAATGCATGATCGGTAGGAAGGGTGGGCATTTGTATGCTGCCACTGTGATTCCGTATGAATATTGCTTGACGGGGGGGCTCGACAAACCTAACTGTTAATACAGGACCATGATGGATTGAGCTCAGATGTGTTCGTGAGCAGTTTATTTTAATAAATGAAATTATGTGTTTATTTTGAGATAAACTACATTGTATTATGGTCGCCTAAAGTCTGGTGGGTGAGGTTTGTTAGTTGGTTGGATTTCGAGATTTTACTTTTGCGCAAGAACCAAAACAAGAGCCATTATGAAACACTGCAAAGCTTCCTGGAAGAACCACTGATTTTTATTACAAAGAGACGGTTCACCAAACAATAAACAAGAGCCGTACTGGTAGGATTTACTGCAAGTATACTGAATAGGATATGGCGGAACAAAAAATAAACACGCACTGGAACACTGTAAGGACCAAAGAGTTCTAGTATAAAGAGATGAAAGAATTAAGAATAAACAACAACAAGCCTTGAATAATTCAAGGATTTATGGAAGAGCCACTGAGTTCTAGTAAAAAGAGATGGAGGGACGAACAATAAAGAACAGGCCATACTAGAACACCGAAAAGATTTCTGGAAGGATCACTGAGTTGGTTGTTTTCAGATTATCTGGCGCTGTCAGCAACACTAGGGCTATAATACACTGAAATATTCGTCATTAGACAAGCCAACATACATTTACAAACACCCATGCCTAACACGGGACTCGAACCCGCAACCTCGCGGTCTAGAAGCTAGCACGCTAACCACTATCCCGTTTGGTCAGTGAAGGATCAATGAAATCAAGTTTTATATATATATATATATATATATATATATATATATATATATATATATATATATATATATATATATATATATATATATATATATATATATATATATATATATATATATATATATATATATATATATATATATATATATATATATATATATATATATATATATAGTACAAACAATAAATAAGGACCGTTCTAGAACACTGTAAAATTTTTTGGAAGAACCTCTGATTTTTATTATTAAAAAAGGGATTGCCAACTAATAAACAAGAGCCGTACTAGACCTATACTAGAACATTTCTGGGTAGTACTAGAATATTTCTGGGGAAAGACTACTGAGTTGTAGTATAAAAATATCTAGGTCCAAACAATAGACAAGAGCCATTCTGGAATCCTCCAAGGATTCATGAAAGGACCATTAAGTTCCAGTATAAAGATATGAAGCAACAAGCAATAAACAAGAGCCGTATTGGAATCCTGCAAGGATTCATAAAAGGACCATTAAGTTCCAGTATAAAGATATGAAGCAACAAACAACAATAAACAAGAGCCGTACTGGAATCCTGCAAGGATTCATAAAAGGACCATTAAGTTCCAGTATAAAGATATGAAGCAACAAGCAATAAACAAGAGCCGTACTGGAATCCTGCAAGGATTCATAAAAGGACCATTAAGTTCCAGTATAAAGATATGAAGCAACAAACAACAATAAACAAGAGCCGTACTGGAATCCTGCAAGGATTCATAAAAGGACCATTAAGTTCCAGTATAAAGATATGAAGCAACAAACAACAATAAACAAGAGCCGTACTGGAACACTGTAAGGAATCCTGGAATGAATGCCGTGTGCTAGAATAAAGAGATGAAGGAACAAACAATTAATACGTACTAGAACATTGCTAGGTTACCTGGAAGGACCACTGAGTTCCATTATAAAGAGATGGAAGGGTTTTATAATTAATCATAGAGAGTGAAAAGGGGGGGGGGGGGGGAGTAAAGTAATCCAACTGTTCAACAAAACCAAATTACCAAACTAAACCATAAGATATGACCGATAATTCAAGGTTTTTCCTTTATCTTACATATTTTATCAAGATGGTGATTTTTGTGTGAAAATTCCTTTATACCAAACCAAATTTTATAAGTAACGTACCAATTTAAAGGCTAAGACATACGTTTCTGAAAATAGTATTGCACAATGTCTTATTTGTTTGAAAGTTGAAGTTAAAAATAAGATAGGAAATAGTCCGGAAAATATGGGGAATCTGGATGTTTCACAGTATATGACAATTCTATAGAAAAGAAAAATCTGCAATTGAAGCACGTTGGAAAAACCTAAGGAATTTCAGTAATATAATAAAATGTCAAACTCTGAACAAGTAATTCCTCTAAGAAATCTTAAATGCGATTGGGCCCACTACTTAAATTCGTAATTTTTAACATACAATTTATACTTTTGTAACAATTCGATAACTGCCTAGGTATTTTCACTTCCAAAAGTTGGTATTGGCAGCCAATTGTAAATAAATAAAGAGTTCGGACTCTAGTATATAAAACTGTAGTACCTGGAACTCTTAATGAAAGGAATTTTAATGAAAATGGCCTATGTATCTGAATGGGGAAAACTTGAAAAATATTCTCTGGAAAACCGAAAATTAATACCATTCACACATATAACGTCTACTCATTTTTTAACTTAATACAGTATAACCTCGATTAAGCGTCTCTCCTTTATCCGGAACTCTCTGTTAACCGGCAATCATTTAGTCGACATCAAAAATCTCCCAAATGAGTAATAAATCATTTGTTCCTTTTTAAACCATAATCTTTTCCCTTGCTCTAAAGTTACATAAGTAATGGTGAAGCTTTTGACTGTTTTTCTAAAAAACTGACATGGTTAGAGCAACCTTCGGATGCAGATCAAACTGAACTATTGCCTTCAAAAAGACTCCGAGATAGAGTAGCGAAACAAAGATCATCAAGATTATTGCAACAAAAACTCATTTCCAACAATTATGTCATAAGAAAACATTAAAAGTCCTGTATTCAATAAACGAAAATCATTTACTTTTTATTGTTTTTTACAATTCTCTTTTATCCGGAATTTTCTCTTAACCGACCTACCTTTGGTTCGAATTAGGTCGGTTAATCGAGATTCTACTGTATTTTTAGTGCATCTCTCGTGGGGTAAATCCCAGATGACGGTGATTCCATTCATTCACCAAATAAGCCTAAGGGAGCCTTAGTACCTCAATTGTCAATAATGTTACAGTGAGTATTTTTGAATTTTTTATATTAACTTCGCTTTTGTCAATGTGGGTGGAATCTGCGGAGGCCTAATTAACCCCCTTGCCATCATCCAATCTAGCTGAAACTCGGCAGATGGGTTCTATGTCGATAACAATGCATTCTATGAAATTTTGGGGCTGTTACTGTCATTAAAGGTTGCTTTTAAGGAATACTAATAAAATCGCGTTAAAATGTCATTGAACCAATCATTGTTGAAACTCTTTCCTGTTGCCATAAACAAGTGATATTTGGATGTCAGAGCCTAAATTCACGTTCATTTTTAATAAATAAATTTTGAATCGTAGTTTGACACACATTTTCTGTTATAAATGTTTCTGATATCGCATCTGTGTTAATGAATATAAAAATTGACAATGCAAATAAAGAATTTTTTTAAAAATTCCCTTTTTATGGATTATATTATTAATGTACTTTTCTATGAAACTTCAAATATAACAAAATATTTTGAAATTCTTTATATAGGTTAAATATATTTTATATAATAGACTGAGGTTAAATTTTGGTAAAAAAAAAACATCATTAGAATTTTTTTGTTAGATCAATCTTAATTTTTTTTAGAAAAACTTTTTTTTTTCTAGAATGATTTGTTATTTTAAAACATAATTATGAAAATAACAAGACATTTTCAACCTTCGTTTAATCTGTAGGTTATGTACTATAATTTTATGAAAAAATTAATGTTATATATGTACTAGTTAATCAGAAAAGGTCCGTTGAAGTTTGAAATATCATTTTTAGAGAAAATCAAAATTAAAGGTAAGTCTTATATGACTTAATGATTAATATTTTTTTTTTCTTTTTCAAAAAGATGTAATATACTTCTAATTTGAGAAGAAACTAAAGTAATATATCAATGGATGCTATGTTATAACTCTCGCTCTCTTTCTTTATAAAACGTTGTTACAAATCTCGCTCTATCTTGATAAAGTTCTTTTATAACTCTTTCTCTCTCTCTTTATAAATCTCTGTTATAACTATCAACAAAGGCATTAGTATTTTTTTTTTTTTTTTTTTTTTTTTTTTTTTTGTGAGGTGCGATGCAATGGTTAGATAGAAAATGAACTTTTAAGTATTAATCTGCATTAAAAGCGAGCACTTGGGTCCACTATTCGAAAAAGAAAGAGAAAAAAAAATCTGCCATAAAAAAAAATCTTCACATTTGGACTTAAGCTTACTTGGTTCTGAGCTACAGAATCCGCAACACTTACTAAGTTTCAAATTAATTTGATGTAAAATTATAATTTGTTTCTTCAATGTTGAAAGCAGCTTTTCATTATCCTTTTTTTCTTCTATACCGACCTTTACATTTTACATTGATGTTTATTTCATAAAGCCCTATGCCACAAAAAAAAAAAAAAAAAAAAAAAAAAAAAAATTCTATTCACAGTTTTCAAATCACTTTACTCAACGCATCAATCTTCCGCGTTTTGTAAGAAAATCCATAATTAGTTTATCACACAGAAAAAAATAATAATTTATATGAGATCCTTTGATGCCTTTTAAGACTTTTATTATTATTCCAAAACGCAATCCATTACGAGCTGACAAAAGAAAAAGAAAATGCTATGTAAATTTAAATGAGTTGTTTTGAACCTTCGAGAGTAAACATCATTGCTTTTTTATAACAATGAATTCGATTACGCAACGAACACAAAATCGATTAATCATACTGAGACAAAATCCCCTTTGAAATATTACGGGTTCATTTTATTTTACAGTTACTAGGTGTGATATTCATCGGGAAATATTATCAAGCATTAAACAGCCAGTTATGGGGGTTATAGCGAGGCACCTTCTAGCCTTCAAGCAACCGATTTCAACCCTGATTACAGTCATGTTCATTTTTGGTGTGGATCTCAAAAATAACACCAGGAAACCAGGAAGTAAAGCTTCAAAGCTGTGCTACACCTACCAGAGAATTATAGGCCTGGCATGGTTCGTCTTTTTGACGCACACAACTGCAACGTTCATAAAAACCGACATAACTTCATTCGAAGGAACAAAGGCAATTTTATCTAGGAAACTGACAGATGCAAATGCATTTGCTGTTTGGGTAGCACTGGTTACCAGAAGAAACAGTATTTCTGCCACTATCAAAGATATCTTCCTTCTACCAAACGTCAGCATCAAGCAAAGGCAGGTCTACATGAGCTTGATTGCCGTTCTTGGCATTCCAGCAATTGGTTGGTTGAGCATGACTGTACCATTCAAAGAAAGCGATTGTGTACCTCTGGTAAGATACTTCAGTCTCGGAACTTCAAACGTACCTGAAGGCCAAAATTGTTCGGTGATGTATCCAATAATGCTCGTTTACAACCTTACCATCTACACCCTACGTACTGCACTGGCAGTCCTCTACGTGGTACTCTGCTACAGCGTACGAAGCGTTATCAACCACTGTTCAAACTCAGTCACTAACAAGCTCAACAACACTAAAATCCATTTAAAGGACATCCAACGGTATTTCGTGACCTACAACCAGACCATCAGGGCTCTGAAATCCCTGGAAAAGTCGCTGTCTTTCCCGATCTTCTTGCTGCAGATCAGCGACTTGATCGGAATGTTCGCTGGGCTCGTCAGGCTAGATCCTTTGGGTCAAAGACTGAATGATCGTTCAACTGAGAGCTACCAGATAGGGATAGTCTTCGTGTCCTTGCGAGCGCTGTTGTCATTCCTTTTCGTGTCTCTGGCAGCGTCCAGCGTCCACGAAGCAGACAGAGAAGCGAAGGAAATCAACGAGGAAATCTTGAAGAGAGCGCAGTCTGGTGGGAGGATAAAAGATTTTGAGAAGTTAACGTCTCTTTGTATTTTGAACTTCAGTCCCGTATTCACTCTTTCTGCTGGAGGTTTCTTTTATTTCACCAAAGGCTTGGTGTTGTCGGCTCTCGGAAGCGTGTTAACTTATTCGCTTCTAATTCTTCAAATAAATATTAATTTGCATAACTATTAACTGATGCAAAGAGTGAACTTTTTCACAGTAGTGCAAAACATTTCGATATCTTTGCATCCTTTAAATTTAATTTTATGATAATGATATATAAAAATGATAACAAATAACAGTAATTTTTCACATCGAAAAATTGCTTGTTGGGAACGCGATCGGAATTCACTACTTATTTACAAAAATCCTCTGCTCAAAAGATTCCCTGACTATTTTTATTATACTTCGACTAATTTTTTTATTGGAAGGAATAATAATATCAGCATATTTCGTTCATTTTCGCTAACATGTATATCAGTAACCAAATTCGATTCAAGCATAAATTTTAGCGAATATTTTGCTCTATAAGTATACAAAATTGAAAAAAAAAAAAAAATTGCAATAAATTCAGAAGGGATATGGTTAAACTTTTTTAATGGATTTGTATTGAATTGACCCTTTACATTTATTCATTATGTATTCAAAGCAATACAAACATATGGAACACTTTGTAATTTTTCTCAGTTAGGATGATCAAATATAAATATCGAATGTGTTTTCAATTCTGCGTAATGGTAGAAACTCAAGGGATGCAGCATAACATTTTCTCATACTATCACTACTATCACTCTACTTTATATGCATCTATCTATAATAATAAAACAAGCATTGTGTCTGTCTGTGGTTCTGTGGATATATAGAAACCTACTTAAAACTGTAGTAGAGCTCTGAAATTTTCAACACAAGAAGTTTTGACCTTCTAATTTTATGTAAGTCAAACAGAATGTTAATTTTAATTAGTTCTTTTTTAATTAATATTTTAATTATTTTTTTTTCCACAAAATAACTTCAAATAGAGATACAGCTCTGAAATTTTCAAAATAAGTAGTTTTAGCCTTCTAATTGGACTTTTGAAAAACACAATGTTAATATTTTAATTAGTTATTTGTTAATTAATTTTCTTAATTAATTAACATTTTATTTTACAAAACCTTTTCTAATGGGGTTAGAGCTCTGAAATTTCATCATAAGTAATTTTGGCCTTCTTATTGAACTATTGAAAAACAGAATTTAAAATTTTTTTGTCAGTTCTTTTTTAATTAAATTTTTTAATTAATTAGTAAATATTTCACAAAATGGTTTCTAATAGGGCTACAGCTTTGAAATGTTCACATAAGTAGTTTTGGCCTTTTAATTGGCATTTTGAAAACAGAATTTTAAATTTTTATTTAGTTCTTTTTTAATTATTTTTTTTAATTAATTTATTGTTTACAAAGTGACTTCAAATAGAGATACAGCTCTGAAATTTTCAACATAAGTAGTTTTAGCCTTCTAATTGGACTTTTGAAAAACATAATTTTAAATTTTTATTTAGTTCTTTTTTAATTAATAAATATTTTACAGAACGATTTCTATTAGGGCTACAGCTCTGAAATTTTCTACACAAGCAGTTTTGGCATTCTAATTGGACTATTGATAAAAATAACGTTAAAATTTTAATTTGTTTTTTAATTAATTTTTTCACAAAAAGCTACTCCTAATAGGCCTAGAGCTCTGAAAGTTTCAACATAAGTAGTTTTGACCTTCTAATTTGCTTTCCACAAACACGTGTTAAAATAGTCTTAAAGGCGTGTTGTATTATTGTATTAAAAAGGATTTTTTTTTTTCGTGTCTGGACAGGGGAGAGGCTTTTAATATTAAGGCTTTACGTAACAATTAGATTTTAGTGAGTGAAGCGAGCTTATGCTTACGCAACAATGAACCTTTCAGCGAGAGAAGCTAGCCTATTCTTGAATAGTACATTTCAACAAGTGAAGTAAGCCTGTACTTGTGGGTCAATGAAATTTTCAGTTAACGAATCGAGATCGATCTTGCGTAGCGATGAACCTTCGTTCTAGCGAAGAGCCAAAAACTGGGACCTATACACCAATGACGGATTTCCGCAACGCGAGGCCTCACAGCTAGCTAAAATATTGCACATGTTAAAATTTCATTGCGAAGCACGGGTATTCATCTAGTTTTAATTATTAAAAACATTTATATTTGCAAAATATGTGGCAAAGTGGGTTTCAAGATTTACGTCACATCGCGCGAAAGATAATTGAAAGCTAGATATCCGAATACAATGCTATATCCTCAACAAACATCCATGTAAGGACTGTGCAACGCTCCGTTCACGATATGGGCTTGATCGAGAATCTACTCCTGAGAAGATTGTTAGGTACTAGTGAGATATCTGTGCTTTGATAAGAAATTTTACAAATTGCATTTTTGGTTAAATTGCAATACTTCAAAACAATTTACAGTGTAAAGTTCAATGATAACGTTGGGAACTTTTAAGCATTTCCCTACTACAAATGATATAGTGGTTGAAATATATTGTAGCTCATCGTAAAACAATGATCAATGTCCATGATCATTGTTTTACGATGAGCAGCTTTGTGATCACTTGTACCAATTTTCAGCGACCTGGCTTTATGCGAAATCGGGAATATACGATCCTTCCAATTTGATTTATCAATATTGGTATAGTTTACATTTTCTATGATTTACCTTGTTGACATTGGAGCCAAATTCTAGAGTAGTGACTTCACTGGAAATGGAACGTTTGTATGTTCCTTGTTTGGAACATTTCATTCTTTTTTGTTCTTTTTTGAAGTTGGTTGTTTGGGTTCGGAATAGATGACTTTTCTTACTTTGATCCTTGAGAAATTTGTACCAAATATCAGAGTTGTTACAACATATTTAAAGTAGGCCATATAGATGTTCCCCCTTCAAGACTGCTTGACTATTTTTGACTCCTTGAAATTATTTAATTGAGATCGGAATAGTTTACTTTTTTTATGCTTGCTCTTGTTGCCATTTATACCAAATTTCAGAGTATCGGCTTAGTTGGAAATGGAACATTTGTATATTCTCAGTTAAGAGTATTTAGTTCCTTTTTGGGTTATTCGAGATCTGAATAGCAGACTTTTTTCTATGTTGGTCCTAGTTTACATTTGTACCAAATATCAAAGTTGTTACTGCATTTAAAGTAGGCCATATAGATGTTCCCTGTTAGGAATGTTTGACTTCATTTCCACCCCTTAAAATTATTTAATCGAGATAAAAACAATTTTATTTTTTTATGCTAGCCCTTGTTGACACTTGAACCAATTTTCAGAGTACTAGTATAAAAATAAATGTTCCTAGTTTGAAACTTTTAATTCCTTTTTGTTCTCTTAAAGTTGGTTATTCGAGATCGGAACAGCCGACTTTTTCTGTGATGTTTTTTCTTGACATTTGTACCGAATTTCAGAGTTGTTACTACATTTAAAGTAGACCATTGAGGTGTTCCTCGTCAGAAATGTTTGATCTCTTTTCGACTCCTTAAAATTATTTAAACGAGATCGTAATTATTGACTTTTTCTATGATTGCCTTTTTTTTTTTTTACATTTGTTCCAATTTTCAGAGATGTGACTTTTTAGGAAGTGGGAGAGTTGGTGATGAGTCAAATAATTAAGTTTTTACTTTTATATATGTAATAGAAATCCTTTCTTAGAATCGACAGTTAAATTAATTCGTCTTTTCAAAGCCCGAAATCATCTTTAACCAAATCATTCAACAATTTATTATGATAACTGCCCACGCCAAATTAATGTGCGAGATATTTGCAGAGTCAGCATTCTTGTTATTCATACCCCATAATTAGTATTCCGTTCTGGCGCCAATATGCTTGCATTCTCACTTCGATGTTTATAAAATACCCTTGCTAACTCAGCGATTCCCACGGTTTTAACACGAGGCTGTGTAACTATGCTCTCTGTTCGATAATAATACACATTACATTCTATTTTCTATCATCATCTAGTTAAGACGTAACTTTTCACACTCTCTCTCTCTCCGGTTTATCTTAATAAATGTTTTATCTTGTTTCAAATTGACTCTTCACTACGGTTCCACGAGCACTCTGCAATAACTTAAATCAAAATGGAATAGTACGTTACATATATATTTATAGATTAGTACCCAGTTTTTCAGTGATTACCGAATCTTAAAAGTTGATATTTTTCTGAAATTGACAAACGCAGTCCTTTATCATAGTCATTTATCATCCTAACACACCACGAGGACACCCATAGCAATTCCAAGATTACGACTGAACCTAAAAATATAAATCAGAAAAAGAAAAAAAATCCTTTTAATGCATCGATCAGTAATTGATTCCGCCATCGATGATTGCTTCAAGGAAGTTTTGACAGTCGACGCCAGCTGACTGTTTTATTTGGCCATTGACTCAAAAGCTCAAGAAGAAATACAAAGGCAGGTGGTGAGGAGTGGAATTTAAGAGATGATATCGCCTTAACCTTTCTAATCAGGATTGATAAGAAGAAGAAGAAAAGAGATCTGCAGCAGCACCTGGCGAATCTAAGAGATTTCTGAAGTCGTCTTAAAATTGAATGTTCTAAGTAAGAAGGATTCATTAAGGGGAAGTCCCAGTAAAGTTCAGCCCACCAAACGGTATAGTGGTTAGAGTGCTAGCTTCTAGACTGAGAGGTTACGGGTTCGAATCCCGTGTTGGCATGGGTGTTTGTAAATGTATGTTGGCTTGTTTAATGACGAATGTTTCGGCGCGTTATAGCCCTCGTGTTGCCGACGGCGCCAGATAATCTGAATGCAACCTTATTCTCGCTATGTTACAAACTTCTAGTCTAGTTCCTTTAGAAACTACTTCCTATAAAGCCTTGACATTTGGTGAGTAAGTACGAAAATGACCACTTAATGAAATAACATAAATTAACCCTTTGCACTCCAGGTCTTTTTCTCACGGAGGAATCAGCAACTCGAGACATTTTATGTTTGGTTGGTGTTTATGGATTTGCTTCATAGAAACTAAACACAGTCATTGGCTTTGCATCGAATTTCCGCATCACACCTAATGGTCCTCTGGTGGTTAAAAACTCGAAAATAGTGTCTAATATATTTATTTTATATTTGAAATCCTTACGTCAATACCTATGCAGTCGCACCATCTGCAATTTTCTTTTGCTTTTTTATTTTTCATTTATAATAGAAAGACATTAATTGAAAACAATTTATGTCATTTCATTAAATGATCATTTTTGTACTGACTCTCTAAATGTCAAGATTTTATACAAAGTATTTTCTGAATGCTTATTGGGCTAGAAGTTTGTAACATAGCGAGTATAGGAAATTATCCTTACTAGGAATTCTTAAGACATATGGAAAGAACTTAATACTAATCGTCAGTTCAATGACACCCCGTAGATTATAATACAAAATATTTATAAACATAAATTAAATATATGAAAACAATTTAATATAAAAGCTGAAATTCATTAAATCCTTATAGTAACGATGACACAAATATTTTATCCAAAAATTAAATTAAAACCCATATTTTATTTATTTCGTCCAATAGGTGGAGCCACTAAAACAGAGAAAATGTATAGACATTAATTTTGAAAAGCTAATAAAAATAAGCTATTTATTTCTATTTTGTTGATTAATTTTCTGTCCAGTATAAAATTTGTAAGTTGAGCAATATTGCGGAAGAATATAGCCGAAGATCGTGTTACAGATTTTTCTTAAAATTATTTCTAGCCAAAACACTGCTTAAACATACATAAAAACAATATTACATAAAACAGCAACTCATTAAATCCTTATACTACTTATTTAGTAGACACTAAAATATTTCTAAATAGAGACTAAAATATTTCATCCGAAAAGGATATTTAAAAAAAAAAAAATAATAATAATAAAAATTCCATAGATGGAGCCACCTAAACCAGAGAAAAATCTTAAACTCATTTTAAGATGTTAAAAAAATAGCTAATCCATGTATATTTTGTTAATAGACACATAAATGTTAGTTATGTCAAATAAAAAATTCATAAGTTAGACCATTTTGACCTCAAATTTTAAGCAGAATTATATGCTTCTCAGATAAAAGAAATTAATTAAATTACTTCTGCACTATTCAAGTTATAAACTTAATTTCTTAAACCTGGATTTGTCTTAGTCAAATAAGAATATCTCCGTGTATCAGGAAAAAAAAACAATAAAATTGTTTCTCGGATTAAAAGCTTCTTTAAATATTAAAATCATTTGTATTATTGTTGCAATATGTGATAAAGTTTTGTAGGATTATAAGAAATAATTTGGCTAATGATTAAATTAAAATTATTGCATTTTGACAATAGGAAGCAAATCAATTGATGATTTCTTTTAAAAGCATCGTTTGGTTAAGAAATAAAACAAAATAGTGGCTGATCTCAATTTAATATATTTAAATAATATATTTTTTTATTAAATGCATAACATTTGGTTATATTTGAAGTAGTAATTCATTTAAAAAGATCCTTTATTCCCTCTGGTGGAACACTGACGCAACTACAAAATTTGTCAAAACAAAGTTAAGGCTTCTATTGTGCCAAGAAATGCCTATTGCATCAAGGAGAACTATGACGGAACTGAAACAGTATTACGCCAGTTACAAGTTGATAGGCGTCACTAAGTATATAGTGTTTTTTTTGCCTCCCCCCCCCCCCCCACCCTTCTTTCCGTTCTTTTTTTTTTTCTTGCAAAATTTCAAATCTTGCAGCAGCCTCCTTGTTCTACTAGAGCAGCGTTCGCCACTCATTTTTAGAGGTGGGCAGTATAACTTATGTATTAGAGTTATTCGCGGGCCGAATATACCAAAATATGTATCTTTAATTATTATCGATTTAACAATCTATAGCATTTTCTGAAAAACTGGAAAAAAAATATTATTTTTTTTTAATCTTAATAAAATTACAATTGACATTTGATTTTTTTTCTTCTTTCAAATAATTAAAAAATAATAATTTTCATTACTAGCAAATCAAAGTCTTAAAAATAAGTTTCTTTCAACATGACAATGAGACTAGACCGAACTTTTAATAAAAGTATCTAAACTGTACTTCTAGATTACTCCGTTTTAGTCGATATCAGTTGAGGTCGAAATCGTTCAGTTTATTTTATGATAGAGTTGATGTCTTTCGGAGTATTTGTTGCAGTCAATTTAAAAAAAAAACAGTCCAAGATTTAGTAATTCCTGTATTTATTCTTGATGAAAAGCCCCTTGCTAAAAGCTTTTCATATGAGTCATCCATTTCCAAAAGTGCTTAGTTGCCTCGGGGAAAACTTTTCGGGAAACGAGAAAAACATGTATTGCTGTTATATTTAAAAAAAAAAAAATCTGTAAATAAATTAGAAACACAATTTACAAAGTCTTGGGTAGGTATTATTTTATATATTGTTGTTGCTAATTCTCACTGTCTGACGGAGTCAGACAAGATCCCCGAGTTCGTTGACTAAAAGGAAGTCGAAGACTAGTAGAGGATTGCTAAAGAGATCCTCCTTAGAGAGTCCCATGCAATCCAAGAGGTGCTCAAGAGAGGCCTGATGATTTTGGCACTTGGTGCAGGTGGCGAAGGTTTTCCTGCCCTCGTTGATTGGTTGGTTGTATTCAGATTATCTGGCGCCTTCAGGAACACGAGGGCTATAATGCGCCGAAACATTCGCCATTAGACAAGCCAACATACATTTACAAACACCCATGCCTAACGCGGGACTCGAACCCGCAACCTCGCGGTCTAGAAGCCAGCACGCTAACCACTATACGGTCCTGCCCTGTTTGGTCGGCCCTGCCCTCGTTGAAAGTGAGGCACTTGATGTGACCGCTAGCAAGCCTTTATAGTACAGTCCGGGTACGTCTGTCACACGGGAGGTCAAGGGACAAACCTGGTTTATTATTTTATATAAAGCAGTAATAAGCTGTTTTAATATGCAACTAGGCAGTTTTGGAAATGGAATAAAATGCAACTAGACCCGGTTCGAATTGGTACTCGATTTTCAATCCTTTTTAGAATAGGACTTAGAAACTTTTGCCACTATAAAACTATTTTAAAATGTGTATTTCAGTTGTGCCAATAACATGCAATTAAAATCTCGACTTTTCAAACTTTGTCAATTAGGCACTTTTGGAAATGGACGACTCATATAGTTTCTTCGGGCACGTGGTGTAGAACTGTTCTACATAGTTAACGCATATTATTTCGGATAAATTGAAAATATGTATTAAAAAACATTTGATTTCTTATCTTCTGTGGTGCCGGCAGGCTGCTGAAAAATCTGTCAATGGCCAAATCCGCCCCTCGTGTCGCGTAGTGGCTAACGCTGTACTAGAGCCTTGAAGAATCTTTAATATGATTAATACATTTTAGATAGAAATAATTGCATTTATAAACTATTAACTATAAAACTATTAAAAAATTTTAATTCAAACAAAACTTCTTTTGTTAATCTTTTTCATTAGAGCGTTTACCTTCTCTCTGTTTAATCAAAGATAATTTAAGAACTTCAACATCAATCTGCTTTAGCATGTTAATCTCATCTCAAATATAACTAAGCCAACCATGGGGATGATAATGCAACTCCTTCCTGTCAAACTTATTATCTGATCGAAAATATGATGAGTAGATGCACTGGAGGAGCCAATCCATTTCATCAGAGTTAAGAGTTAAAAGAAAAAGAGGACTGTTTACAAGTTGGCATTTTGTTTTTACAATACAAGATTATAAAGACAGATGCGAACTGGAAACACAAGTTGACAAGTTCTCAGTTGGACATAAATTAAATGAAGTTATCGAAGCCCGGTATTTCATTTGCATACTAATACGTGATTGAAATACTAGTATTCATTACACAGATAAAGAAATGATCGATTGTTGCTTAATGTTGCTTTATTAAAATGCAAATCAATCAGTTCTGATAAATTATTTAGAGATTAAAAATTTAAAAAATGTCTTATGTTGCGGAGGTGTAAATTGACAAAATTAATCATGTCTGACTGCTAAAAAGGTTTTGAGGTTGAGCTGATTTAAGTTTTCAAAGAACTTTTCTGTGTAAGGGATAGTAACTGTATAAATTTAAGATTAATTACTCATTGTAAAATTATTTTTAGTCAATATTTATTGAGCATCGGTATGCAGGAAAGATCTTTTGTATTGTTTCTGGACGGAGTTTTTTTTTTAACCTTTATGTGAAACTGAAAATGATAAATTATACACTATCTACCAATAAGTATTTGGACACTCATACAATTGAGAATGTCTGCAGTCCTGATCTACGCACTCTTGATTCCAATTCATGGTAGGCTCAACGCTGACTACTACTCCACTAATCTAGATAACAATGTGCTTCCAACGCTGTGGCAATTTTACGGGTTGGATCATTGTTACTTCCAATATGACAACGCCACTTGTCATGTTGCGAGGTCCACCATGGATTAGTATGATGACAGCGGGCAGAACCGACTGGACTGGCCTCCTCAGAGTCCAGACGTGAATCCTATGGAACACCTCTGGGACGAGTAGGATCGCCGAATTAAGGGGTGCAGCAACCGCCCAAAATCGGTGAAAGAACGCACATGTCCTCTCCATGACAAGTGGAAGAAAATACCAATGTCCATCATCCAAACACTTGCGGAAAGCATGCCCCGGAGTGTAAGTACTGTAATTGCCTTAGGTGGAGGCTCAACCACCTATTGAATTTGAATAAATTGTGTTTATCTCTTTTATCACAGGTGTCCAATTACTTATTGGTAGATAGTGTATACCATTTTAAAAGTTAACACCTACTCTTCTGACGATTACAATTGTGAGTTGGTTTATTTATTTGAAAATACACTCATGTCCATAAGTTAAGGATAATTCAGTTTTTCCCTAATAACTTCTCAGTGGAGCAGCGTAGACACTTGAAATTCACTTCAAAGAGACATCTTTATGCAACATAATGATAATTAAAATAACTCAGTCGCAAATTGAAATGCAAAGTGTACAGCGGGGGCATATGCAAAAGAATGGAGTATCATTAGTGTGCAGTTGTACAGATGCATTTACATTAAAAATCACTCAACACATGGAGTTGACTTTTAGTGTGAGATATGATCTCCCCTGTCATCAGTGTTTACTTAGCACTGTATTCTCATACTTAACATGAGTTACTTGATGAATTGTAGTGGCTAAATTGCTCGCCCCACCTTTTGAACTGTTTGTAAGTGATGGAAAGCTCCTAATACATCAAGTCTTAACACAATTCATATCGTAGAAGCGTCCCACACATGCGTGAAGAAATTTGGATTAGAGGAGTGACCTGGCTTACTTATAGGGGCGATATTCATATTTTTTAATTGCTTATCCAAGGCAAAAGTGGAATAAAATTTGCCATAAGTATCAATAAATACGATTTAGTAACCGATATATCACCATTAAAAACTTGCCTAGGTCAAGTTAACGTAATTACAGGGAAAAAGTGGAACTTAATTATCTTTTGGTCTCTTGGGGAGCTTACGTAACCAAGTCAACATACTGCCCCCAAAGACCAAATCTTTTTAAGGGGGTCCAGTACCGAAATTTTTTCAAAAATCCCAATTTTTTTTTTCTGATTTTAAAAAATAGTTCATACATTCCTGAAGAGAATGATGCTTTTATCTTATTCCTCCGGGGATTAGAACACCACAAAATTACTTGTTATTTAAACATCACTAATGGGCGTAACACCTTGAAGCGTCTGCTTAAAGTGCGTTTTTCGAACACTAGTGTTTTTCACAGATGTTTCATATTCAAATGACACATATTCAAATGTTTCATATTCAAGACAATTTTTGGAGCATTTAATTTATATAGTTTTAAATATTTTGTCTTCACAGAATTTTATTTTTTTAATTCTGTTTTAAAATATAACATTTAGCATAAAAGATAACATAAAAAAAAGCAAAAATTTCAATATTTTAACTTTGAGAATTTTTAAATTTTTTTTTAATTCACCTATCAAAATTCTGTGAAGAAAAATTTTTCTTTATATAATTATGCATTACAGAAAGCTTTCACTTTGGAAAAAAAATTATTTTTTCTTGACTTATTTCAAAATACGCAAACATCAATTATTATGGATTTTTCTTGGTTTTTAAATTTTTCTTAAATAACTAAACACAATATTTAAAAAAAACATTTTCTCAAAGATTTATAAATAGTATATCATACATAAAATAAATTTTTGACATAAAAATGTACATAAATAAAGTTTTTTTTATTTTCGGTACCGAACCCCCTTAACATCAGATACTATTTACTGAAAATAATTTTGTCAGTCTCATGAGTAATATTGGACATCAGAGGATCTGTAGAAAGGTGGAAACTTGATATTTCATGGTAAATGCAAGTTCAAGATGATGATTTGGTGGGAAAAGAGTTTTGGTCTTTATATTCAATTTGTTGAATTTGTTTAATAAGCTCCCCAAGAGTGCAAAAAATAATTAAATTTCACTTTTTTACTGTAATTACGTTAACTTGATTTAGACACGTCTTTAATTGTGAAATATCAGTTTCAAAATCGCGTTTATTGTTAGCTATGGTTTATTTTATTCCACTTTTGTTTTGGATAAAGGATTAAAAATATGAGTATCGCCCCTATAAGTGAGCCAGATCACATCTCTACTCCAAATTTCATCAAACATGTGTGGGACGCTTCTACGATATTCATTGTGTAAAGATTTAATGCATTAGGAACTTTCCCTCACTTTCAAACATTTAAAAAGGAGGGACGAGCAATTTAGGTGCTAGAATTCATCAAGTAACTCATGTTAAGTCTGAGAATACTGTGCCAAGTAAATATTGATGACAGGGAAGATCATATCTCACACTAAAAGTCAACTCCATGTGTTGCGTGATTTTTATTGTAAATGCATGTGTACAACTGCACACTAATGGTACTCCATTCTTTTGCATATGCCCCGCTGTACACTTTGCATTTCATTCTGCGACTGAGTTGTTTTAATTATCGTTTTGTTGTATAAAGATGTGCCTTTGAAGTAAATTTCAAGTGTCTATGCTACTCCACTGAGAAGTTATTAGGGAAAAACTGAATTATCCTTAATTTATGGACATGAGTGTAGGCATTAAATACTAATAGTCAGCATTAGTATCCTGGTAATAATGAATACTAGTATTCAGTAGATGGAAGGACACTAGAAGAGAAAGAGATCGCAACTTAAACCCATTAAAGAAACTTAAGGGATCACACCTCTCAGCAATAGATACAGTATCTAACTCTGATAAAATTCTAAAAGAAGTAGTCCATGGCTGTGTGGTTTGTGTTCTGGGTATACTAAAGATATAGGGTTCGAATTGAGGAATGGATGTTCGTTGTGATTCGGAATCCACGTTAATCTGTAGATCCCGGCCTGATTAACCGTTATTGTGCACAAGTATGGGTCGTTGAGTTCACACACGAACCATCCAAAAGAAGTACTTCCAATGAGCAATCTTAAATGCATTGGAAATGTACGGATCCAGGGGTGTAGTACTTCGCACAACTGTCAATTACACTATATTACTGATGTGGATTTGTGTTATTTGCTGTTTTTATATTTTCATCATTCATTTAGAACGGCCAGTTTGGTGAAATTTATTACCATAATTCTTGTAAGGGTCAGCCGACCAAACGGTATAGTGGTTAGCGTGCTAGCTTCTAGACCGCGATGTTGCGGGTTCGAGTCCCGTGTTAGGCATGGGTGTTTGTAAATGTATGTTGGCTTGTCTAATGACGAATGTTTCGGCGCATTAAAGCCCTCGTGTTGCTGACTGCGTCAGATAATCTGAAAACAATCAACCAACCAACTTGTAAGGGTCATAAAAAAAAATTAAAAAAAAATAAAAAAAAAAAAAAAAAATTAAAAAAATCTCTGCCAAAATGGTGATTTTGGAGATATACTTTTCGATAATTCTTACATAATCCTTTCTTATAACTGAAACTGGGAAGAGAAGAAAAAACGACAGTTGATGCGGTATGCTCAAGGAAAGAGAATTCTGTGTTAAAGGCGTTTTTATTTCAACTTTATACTCCATTAAAGCGTTTTTACGGGAATTTCGGAGGTGGGGACGTTAAGAACACTTTAAGAGGCATTACCATAACGATTTTGAAAAAAATCGTTCGAGTCGTTTGTTAGCAATTACTGAAAAACCGGATTTTTTCAAAGGCAGCATTCTTATGCGCATGCGCTATTTTGACGAAAACCCTAATAGTACCTTCCATAGCCATACCAGCAACCGGCATACGAAATTTGAACATTGTAGGTCAATTTGTTCGGGAGTTATGCTGACCACAGACACATATACACACAGACAGACATTTTAATTGAATGTTATACTTTCACTACCCTATGTAGCATGTATACATATGGGAAATTGAAAGTAATCAAATCTTATGTCCGTTTTAATTGCTCAAAGTTATGGAAAATGATTATTTTTTTTATTTTTTACAAAATTGTAAATAACTTCATTTGTAATTAAGTAACATACACTAAATTTCCAAGGCTTAGTGTAATAACTCTTTAAAAGATATTTATAAAACAAAATTTTAAAATTTTGTTTTTTACTCCAGATATGATTTTTTTTTAATTACGTAAGAAAAAAGATATGAACTTTAATAATTAAAATTTTTTTTTCAATATCGGTTATAAATATCAAAATTGTATTCGGTAAATTTTCTTGTTATATATTTGTGAACACATACATATAATTTTTTTAATTATTTAGATATTTTTTATTAAGTTATATCAAAATATTTAATGCGCTGTTTTATAGTAAAAAAATTGTGTTGATCAAACAAACATTAAAGAAATTATAATTTTGGGCTCCGGACCCCCTTAAAAATTACTTATTTGTAATAATACCTCAATTAGAAGTGTTTTTAGAGTTTTTTTTTTTTTAATTAAATTAAAAAAAGACAAAAAGCGGAAACTATTAGTGTAAGTAAAGTTTCCTTTAAACTGCTCTTTTCTCAAAATTTCATTTTGTATTGCACATGTACCTTTTTCTAAGAAACTGAAAACACTATGTAATTAAAATTTTTACAAAGCATTCTTTTTATGTATCTGTATTTACAAAAGTAAGATTTGTTTTGTTAATTTAAAAATATATTTTGTTTTGGCTTATTTCTTCAAAAAAACTTGTGCATTTTAACAAAAACGAGTCCCTTCCATAATAATTCATTTAAAAAAGTAAATGAATTACGATTAAAAGTTCACTTCAGTAAAATAACAAATGTCTGCTAAATTCTCTGAAAAAAATTAGGCTTCTGTGTCAATTATTTTCTGATGAAAAGGTACATGAAATATGTCAAATTACCCTCAACGGTACAGGGTACCCACTCCCTATAAGGACTTGTAATTAAATGAATTTCGATTTCAATAAAATCTTCTCTTGATAATTAAATTAACTTTTGGGTGTTGATTACTTATTAAAATATGGGTTTTATGGGAATGAAACATCTTTTTAAAATCTTTAAAAAAAAAAAAAATGATCATAAACTAAAATAAAGCAGTTTTATATAATTGAATTCTCATTTAGTAACTAATGTATCCGAGGAAAAAAGCGCTTAATCTGTTTGTACCCGTGATATTGCTCCACAGTCAGTGTTGCCGGCCCTCAGACTCAAAATACTTAGGTAGGCCATTTTTCACAAGGGCAATTTGGACTTATCATATTTAATCATATGTTTACCCTTTGAAATATCAATAGTTCTTCAAAACTAAGACTTCCTGCACTTTAAAAAGTACTAAGATAGGCACAATTTCGATGTATAGGTATGGGAAAAACAACAGCGTAGTGATAAAAACAATACGTCTGCTACAGTACGCCCATATTCACATCAGCAGAGAAGAAAGCTTTCCCGAATTCAACGCGGAAGCCGACTTTCACTTCAAACACCCCCATCAACTCCAGCCAGTGAAGGACAAAGTACCGGTAAAACAAAACAAAAAAAAAAACCTTCCTCAACAGTATGCTCACGTATACCCGGGCACTTTCACCATACGTGCCGGGGCAGCGAGGGGCAGTCCCCAGACCTCGCCCCAACTCATCGGGCATACGTGATGTGTCGTAAAACCAGTAGTCCAAACCACCTCCTTTCTACAAACACCGCTAACACACATATCACGTCTGTGGTCAAGTCCTCCGCACTTGATCACCGAAGAAGAATATTAAAAGAACAAAAAAAAACAACAACCAGACGTCTAGGATGATAGAATTCCAGGCACAACTTCAATGGTCCTACGTGCTGCCCTTACCTAACGGTACGTACAAAAAGGATTGACCTCAGCCGAAAGTCACTGCAAAAGTAGCACTTTACCATTTTTAAAGGTAGCCAAGTAATTGTTGCGATGTGTTGTGGAAGAAAGTGTGTTTTTAGATGCGGATTTAGATGGGATTTTCTAAGCCGTTAATTGAGTGATTGTGAATCTGATCGGTGCCTGGTTTTGCTGGTAATGATATGGTTGGCATTCTAAGTAGCCCTTGATCAATATTCGATGCCATGACTTTGGGATTTATTTGCTCAAAGCCTTTGTCTTGACAGTGAGAGGTTTGACATTTGAATGAATAAGAAGTTAAGATGGCCGTGTTCAAAGCGGTGAAGGTTAGAGATGTTTTCCAGTTTTTAATCAAAATTCTGTGTGGTTTGATCAGTAAAAAACATGCGATTGTTACATATGATACTATTAGAGGAGTTAATGTTTTTATTTTGAAAAAAAAAAAAATATGTAATGCAGCACTTAGTTAAAAAGTATTTTAAATTTGGATTTTACCTTGATACATTTATTTTTAAAGTATTTTATAGTTAGTTTTGGTATAATAATTAAGCACTTATAATATTCGAAGTAACTGAAAAGTTTTTATACTTAATATTTCTATTGCTATACCAACAATGAAAATAATTATACTCAGATAGGTTATGATGAAAATACGTAATCATCACTATTTTAACTACACCTTAAAGCTTTTTGACATAGTGGTTCAAAATTTCAAACAAAATAAGCCTTACATTTTGCTTAATCTCCTAGATTTTATGGTTATTAGATTAATGCTGACGGTAAGAGAATCTTATACGATCTTAATTGATTACCGCCGACCAAACGGTATAGTGGTTAGCGTGCCAGCTTCTAGACCACGAGGTTGCGGGTTCGAGTCCCGCGTTAGGCATAGGTGTTTGTAAATGTATGTTGGCTTGTCTAATGACGAATGTTTCGGCGCATTATAGCCCTCGTGTTGCTGACGGTGCCAGATAATCTGAAAACAACCAACCAACCTTAATTGATTACCAGTTACTTCTAAGTTAGTAGTACGATGATAATTTAGTAATCTGATTTGGTTTGTTGGTATTGAAGAAAATATTCAGAGGGCTAATTAACCCACTAGCAGTCATCCAATCGAGTTGAAGGTAGATATATAGAATTTATGGTAATCGATAATGAGTCTGTTAAGATTTTGTGGCAAGAAAAAAAGTTAATCAATGGCACGGAATGAATGCTTTCTTTGCAGTGGTAAAATGGTAAAACACTTTTAAAACTCGATTTAAACGCAAACCGCTTTAACAAGTGCAATTGCTCATAAAAGTTGGCAAACCATATAAAAGATTTATAGGTAAAGACTTTGTTATTAAGGGTTAATTTTTATACCATTTAAATCCCAAACGAAACCTGGGTGGTTTAGTTCATATCCCTTTGCAAATATACAAAAAGCATTGCCTATCCTCAATATATTTAAACTGCATTATTGCTATAATTAAATACTTATGATTAAAAAAAAAAAAAAATTTAAAAAATCGCTGTCATGTTTATTCATGAAAAAGCAAGTTTCACTTTTATAGCTAAGTCAATAACACCATCGTTAACAATTCTTATGAATGAAACCTTATGTTTTAATAACGACGCAGTGAATGGTATACTGCCAATAAAATAAGCCAATTATAACTAGTCCAAGGCCATAAAAATTGGTTTTATTTTATTTTGGTATAGCATATCAAATACGTCTGCCAAATATAATTGCAAATGGACAAATATGAAGGCAGCTTTCGAAACGAGAGCATTTCAATTTTTATAGGTTGGTTTTATTGAAGTTTCATTTCAAGTAAGTAGTAGTTGACAAAATTAAAAAAAGTTATTTATAATTAGCAGAGTGTTGAAAATGAAATGAAGTGAAAAATAAACGTTACATTATCGTAAAAATGGGCATAAAATTGCTTATTAGTCAAGCGAATACAAAGTCGTGTTTCTTTAGTATTTTTATGGTTATGTTGATCCTTGATGCACCAGGTAATAAATTTTTTGTACTAGTTATTCATTGGACTTGCAAATCAAAGTGTGCTTGTTATGTAATAAGGAAGTTAATTTGACAAAAAAGAATTAGATTATTCACGTGTAGGTTTATTGATAACTATTATAGTTTTTTTCATCCAGGAAGTTTTTAAAATATGTAAATGAAAGAAATATCAACACTAAGTAAAATTGAAATTTACCATAAGGTCCTAACAAGAAGGACTATTAAACTTTTCTTTTGAAATTATAACTTACTACAATGACAATGTTGAACTATTCAGAAACTTAGTATTACTGTGTTTCCTTAAAAATTAATTAAATTAAAAATAATTCGATTTAGGTTGTAATAGTTAAATTTATCCATTATAAGGATGTATAAAAATAAGAATCTCTGTGTATAATTTACTTTAAAATAAACCGAGGGTATTTTTTTTTAAAAATTCAGTTTTTACTCGTGCCTTCTAAGCATATTTTTTATTTATAATTTTTCTTAAAAATGAAGTTGATACTTTTATATAAAAAAAAAGATTTAATAACACTTTATTTCATTTAAATTATACATTATATTCTATTTATTTGATATGCCAAAGAGTACGTAATATTTCAAGTATAATTTCTTTAAAGAAACAAAACTAATTCATGCAATTTTTGTGTAAAAATAATGTATAATAATGTCATTTCTGCATTTGCCAAATACTGCAGAGTTTACATTTTAAAAGTAGATAACTCAATACTTGAGTAAGCATGACTGTTATTTTTTTTTTTTTCCCCGCAGATTGTAAAATGCAAATGTCTGAAAAAAACTTTTAAGAAAGGAAATAATAATCTTTTTGTAATTTCACATTCTTGTGACAAAAGATATAAATTTTATTACCTTAATGTTGTCCAAAATACATAAATATCCAACGGAACAATTCCAAACAAAGACTGGTGATGTGGAACATCGCACAACTTTCAATTGCATTATATTTTCATTAATTAAAAAAAATAATAATAATAATGTTTGGCGATATTTTTAAGATAATTACTACATTTTAAAAATGGTGAAGGTGAAAATATATTTTTCGATCAATGTTATCTTTTCCTGTAAGTGAAACCAAAGAAAAACAGGTGTTGATGAGCGATGCCCAAGGGAAAAAAAACTTTGCATTGAAGACATTCTTTTTTCGACTCTTTAAACCTTTATCGCATTTTACTGAAATTTCGTTTGGAGCTAGAGATATTTAGAGAAAGTTAAAAGGCATTACCACAAACATTTTGATCTAAATTATTAGAGTCATTACTTGCCAAACACTTAATGACAGGTCTCTTGACCGCCACTAATTCGTATACAAAAGTTAAACATCGTAGGTCAATCCGTTCGGGAGTATGCTGACCCTAGACACACACACACATACACTTTTCTAGAGCACGTTCTTGGTATGTCATGTTCAAAACCGAGTAGAATAATTTTTTTTTTAAAAGTCGATTTTTTTATCCAATGCACTACTTTTATTATCTTCGAATACTTGAAAGTAACATTCTTTCGGTTAAAAAATTTAAAATTAGAGAAACTATATTAAGCAACATCAAATATCTCATGTATGAATCTTTATAAATCCTATTTAATAACTATTAAAACCTTCAAGTACTTTTAGCAGTGTTTACCTTAAAATTTCTATACATCTAAAACTTATTACCTTCGTTGCGTTTTCCAAAAATTTAATTCTCCATCGAAACAATTTCAAACAAAAGTGACATTGGGAAACATATTCGAAACTGTTCATCAAAAGTATCACAAAAATATATTTCACGTATAAGTATTCAATGCTTGAACCGAATATTTTCAAAGTACAAATTTTGAGATTTTTACTTAATTTTTAATCTGAAATTTATTCCCTTTTCAATTATGTATAGTTTTTTTTTTCTTCTTTTTTTTCTTCTGTAACCTAATTATTAAGTGTGAAATGAATGTAGTTTAATAAATGATTTTTTATACTTTATTTTAATTCCATTTATATAAATTATGTTTTTCTGCATTTGATGTTGCCGACCAAACGATAGAGTTGTTAGCGTGCTGGCTTCTAGACCGCGAGGTTGCGGGCTCGAGTCCCGTGTTAGGCATGGGTGTTTGTAAATGTATGTTGGCTTGTCTAATGACGAATGTTTCGGCGCATTATAGCCCTCGTGTTGCTGACGGCGCCAGATAATCTGAAAACAACCAACCTGCATTTGATGTTCCATTTCACGGAAACTTCCATGTATTTTAATAAATTTCCATGTATTTTTAAATTTACAATTTGTATATGTGGCTAGGTATATACTGAAGGGAGATTTTAAAAATTACTTTAATACTTCTAAAAATAATTTTATAATTTTTTATTTTTTTTTTAAATATCAATTTTTGAAAAAATTTAAGTGGCTAATAGGAAAAACAAGCATAAAAAAATATATGGAGTAAATTTCTTTGAAAGCTCATAGCAGTAAAATAACAAGAGTTCATTTTGTATGCAGAAACATTTTCATAAGTGTGGTGGGTCCTGAGAAAAGGTACATCAAACACAGAACAGCACATTTTGAGATCAACGGATTTAAACTTAAAAAAAAAAAAAAAAGTAGTTCTCGTTAAACTAATTCAATTATTAAAAAAAACAAAAAACAAAAAACCCATTTTTTATATTAAAAAAAAAAGAAACATATAAAAAATGTTTTTATTATTTTTTATTTCTAATTATTTAATATATATATATATATATATATATAGAGAGAGAGAGAGAGAGAGAGAGAGATATCTATATCTATCTATATATATATATAGATATAGATATATATGAATGGAATGGAAATAAATTGAATAACAAATATACTTTAAAATATAAAAAGTGGTATTTGAAAACAAATTTCGATTCCAACTCCCCTTAAAGCTTCTATTGGGTACTTATCAAGACTTTTAGTAAAGTACGTAGTAAAGTAGTATTTTGAAAAACTGTTCAAAAACTATTCAAAACTCTTCAAGTACTTTCAACAATGTTCATCTTCAAATTTTTATAGATAAAAACAATCACTTTTTGGCATCATTTCAAAATTACACAACGAAGAAGCGATTGACGTCTACACTGACAAACTGACAACCGATGATGTATCGATTCAAATTTGCATCGATATCTAAACAGAATTTTTGACTGAGTATGTCTTCGAAAATAGCGACTTCGTTTCAATCAAGGACTTTATTTGATAAGGAAATTTGTGACGGGTTTTCATCTTAAGGTATGTTTACATAGTAAATTAATATCAAGGTTAAATTGCATCTGTTATGGGATGAAGCATCTCAGTTTTGGAGGATGCTATATAAAATCTTTTATCTTTTATAATATCTGTCATGTGCGAGAACTCACATGCCGAGTGTTCAGCACCTGGACAAGGGGTATTTAATAGCTCAAATATAGAAATAAGGTTTATTTTTTAACCTAATATATTTTTATAAACAAATGTCATTTTCTAAAAAAGCTCTCAGGTCTTAAAGTTTGTTTGTTCAAATTTTTCTACTTTCAAAGTAAACATTTAGTTAAATATACATAAAATTAATGACGTTATAAAATTTCTTAACTTGTTTAAAATGATATAATGGACTAGCTGATCGCTTTGGAATCGTCCCACTTCCCTTTAACTTTAGAATTTATTCAGAAACAGTACACATTTTGACAGGATCAACAAAAAAATTGCTATTTTTCATTGAAATTATAATTAACAACGCAATAATGAATATAATAAACTAACAACTTTGGGATAGTACAAAAGGATGTGTTACATCCCCAAAGTTTTTTTCCAAGCATATCAAATATTTTTAAATCTGGTATTAGAATAACTTTTATGAAATAAACGCATCTTAGTGGAGTGTTTAACTTTATTTTATTAATTTATACAAATAAATAAATAAATAAATAAATAAATAAATAAATAAATAAATAAATAAATAAATAAATAAATAAACGAATGAACGAATGAACAAATAAATAAATAAATAAATAAATAAATAAATAAATAAATAAATAAATAAATAAATAAATAAATAAATAAATAAATAAACGAATGAACGAATGAACAAATAAATAAATAAATAAATAAATAAATAAATAAATAAATAAATAAATAAATAAATAAATAAATAAATGAACGAATGAATAAATGAATGAGTGGATGGATGAATGAATGAATGAATGAAAATTAGGGATGGAACGGATATCCGGCAAATATCCGATATCCGGCATATCCGGTTGATTTTTCAATATCCGAAACCCCGTCGGATATCCGATTTGAAATATCGGACATCCGATAATTTCATTCGGATATCCGGCTATATATCCGGCCACCAGGTATCCAAAAGAAATAATTTTTTGCAAAAAAATAATGATCTTTTTCGGACAAAGGGGACACCGCATCCTACACTTTTTTTTTTTTTTTTTTAATTTTTTTTTTCTTGGACATAAATTGCAGTCAAGTTAGAAAACGAAAAAGTTCCTTCGTGAGAACTATGCTTTCGCATATCCCTAACTTCAGAGATGAGCTAGAAGATGCAGGCGTCGTATTATTGGCGCCGAGTTGATAAGTATAAACCATTCCTCCAATCTTTTTCCATACACATCCTTCATACGTGTTTTGCAATATGTTCTTTTCATTCCAAGTTTATGATCTGATTAATTCCAGATGTTATATTTGAATACTTCCCCATAAAACACGCACCAAAATACTAATAAATAGTACTTTTTTTTCCATAACATTAAGAGTTTTAGTTATTTTCACTTCCCCCTTTTTTTCTGACATTTGCCAGCGAGTAAAAAGCAGTAAATAACCAATGCGCACTCCTCAATGCTTTTTTTTTTTTTTTTTTCTGTTCTATTGATGATAATATCCTACCCCTTTATGCTGTGAATGGTATGGTCTAATTTCTGATTTTTCATTGGCAGAAGTTGAAAGCTGGTATATTTTTTCTGACGTAAAATGAAGTATTGTTATTTTTAGGTCTTTAACGCAACGCCACAATGTAGAATTATATTTAGCTCTCTAGAATGTCTTGAATCATAGTTTTCTCCAATTACAATCCAATTTATAATTTTTAATAATGGCTCATTTAAAATCACCCATTTGGAAGTATTTTAAAATTAATTGAAATGACGAAAGCAAAGTCCTATGTGTTACTTGCTCCACAGAATCGTTTAAAAAATATATTGTGCGCGGCAAAAGCCCAAAATCCTTTTCCACAAAACCCTTATGGAACCATTTAATGAGTGTGCATAAGGAAATTCACCGAAGCTTAAAAGACTCACTAAATGCATCAAATATTGATGAACAAGAAAAAACAATTCATCAAAACAAGAAATGCACGCAGACAACATTGGAATCGACATTATTTGTACCAAAATTGTGGAGTTTAGATGATCCTAAAGCAAAAGCCTTAATCATAAAAATATGTAAGTACTAATTTTGTTTGTTTATATTAAATATATATTTTAAATATGGTATAACATAACGTTGATGAATTTTGGGTTCGAATTTTTTTAAGTTTATATTTAAAGACGGAATATTCCGATAGATCCAATTTAAGTTTTCTACGAGATTTCTTTAAATCCGTAATGTTTTAGGTGCATTACAAAAAAAAATGAACTTCAATTTCATAAAATATTTAAAATAAATGGTATATTTTACTTAGTAAATTTAATACTATTAAGAACAACTTGTCTTTATAAAATGTTACAGATTTATGTTGCTGTCGATGAATCCCAAATTATTTTAAGAAGCTGTTATTTTTTAATTTTTTTATTTGTAAATCGGTTTTGTTATCTTTTTAGTGTTGTGATTTTCTTATACACGAGACTCCTCGTGATGAAATTTTATTCAAACAAGCCACTGGCTCTTATTTATTGGCATTAATCAAATATTCCAAAAAGTCGTCAATTCTATAGTGCATTTGCACCAAAAGGGCAGAAAAAAATGTATTGATGTTGAATAGGACATTTCCTAGGAAAACTTTTGTTTGGAAGATTTTTTTTTCTTGCAACATGTTTGATTTTAAGTTATATTTTAATATTTATACTTTAACTTAATTTTGCCATTACTTAAATATTAATTTTAGAAAATTTGTCTGATTGCTTGATAAAAAACAAATTGCAGAACGTTCTATACTACATCTGTTCCAAAACAGATTGATATTGTTGAAAGTATTGCATATATTTTAATCAAATTAAAAAAAAAAAAATTCTTATAAATTTGTTGTCAGTTTTATTAAGTATTTTTTAACACATTTGTCTTAATAAACTAGAAATAAATATCATTAGTTAATGGAATTCCATTGTTTTATTATTTTGACTTCAGTACAATTGCTATGTGTTTTTCGGGTAAAAGCAATATAGGATATTTATGCAGACTTGAGGAAGATTATCTTATGTTTACATTACATGATACAAGGTAAGAAGAAGTTGAGTAACAATTTACAAACGTATTTCTGAAATATTTTCATCACATTGCAGAATGTTTGGTACAATTTTAAGTAACACACAAACAAAATGGTGATGAAGTTTCAAAATTGTTCAGCAAGTGTAGGTATTGGCATCACTAAAACATCGTTTCATCAACTAAAGTTTAAATAAAAAAAATTAACTCAGTGGCGCGACAGCCCGTGAGGACTAAGGCCTGCTGGGCCCAGCTCAGCTTTCTCGACTGTGGCATTTGTGTGTCACATAGCAGATGTTTCAGTCAGATGGTCATTCTGACGCCGAACCCCAGTGTTCAGTTCCCAAGCATGCATGGTTCTCCTCAGTTTATTTCTTTCAGGTGTAAACAGCTAAGTCAACCTTGCCCAGTCCGCGAATCAAACCATGGACCTTTGGCATGCAGTGCGGTGCTCTAACCACTAATTGTAATTTACTTGATACTTCATATCATGACCATTTTTTTTTGTATAGCATATCGTATAACTATCGTTTTTAGTATATAGACCAAATATCCGGCCGGATATCCGGTGAAATCCGTTTCGGATATCCGTATCCGGTAGACATGGTACCCCGGATATCCGAAATCCGGTATCCGGCAAAACTCACATCCGTTCCATCCCTAATGAAAATGTAATTTTAAATTACAATTAAAACACTTTCCCTGTACCACAGAGTGGTGGATATTACTATTGGAACTAAAGACAGTTATCCCGCAAGATATGTTTAAAACTTACACCTACCGAAAATAAACAGCTACAAATATTCCCAAAACATCATGTTAGTTCTTAAGAGAAATATTTTATTCATATTTTATATTTCAATCTTCTATAATTTACTCTACTGAATTTGTCATTACCAAAGCACCGAGACACAATATTACTTCGTTTCTTTATTAATTTAGTACCAATAGGTAAATATGCTCAGATATAATGAAACAACGATAAGTTTATGGTTACAAGTGATGGTAATTCTTACATTTTTACACATAAAATATTGAGTAACAATTCATTAACAGTCGATGTACGGAAAAACAACGACACGTCCAAACGGACAAAATTATTTCTTACCGGTTGTCCTCTCCTCCAGATTCAAACTTATTATCCATAAATCTAATTCAGCAAACATATTTATTTTAAATCACCCGATGTGTAATACAGGGTAGGGAAAAAATTATATCGGTTTAAAATTTGGTTATTTCTTGTTTTAAATAGCCATGAGTGGCTTTTGGAAAATGATCTATATTTCTGAAAAACTATTAAAAAACTTATTTCTGAAAACATTTAAAAATGTTTAATAACCATAGCACCAGAACTTATCGTGGTATGATGAAGTTCAAATTTGAAGGGTAAAAATACTCCATTGGAAGCAACAAGGATTTCGTCAAAATCGTATATGTTCAGTAGGTACTTTTCATTGAAAATTTAAGTTTTTCAGGAACTGACAAAAAATGGCTCTATTAATTTTGATATAAAACACCGTTCGGGTGTAGCCTTTCAAATTGTTTTCTCAACACACCCATCACCGAAATTGTTGTAAAAAAGTACTAAAGATGGAAACAGTAGAAAACGAACATCTTTTAATAATGAAGGCTAACTTGAAATGAAATAACTTTAAAAAGGCGCACTTGCTTCTATTTCCCAATCTTAATTTAAACTACAATAAAAATATCTAATTTTGTACTTTTGCTCTACGTTTTAGTTTTGTTGCTAAAATACTTAACAGACATGAGCAATTAATATTTTTACAAATCTTGCCAACTTGGCTTAATTTGTAAAAATAATAATCACCCAAAATTACGTTTTTTTTTTTTTTTTTTTTTTTTTTAATTAAGTGAAATTATGAATGCGAAAACTGTTAATAGACAATTCCCACATTTAAAAAAAAAAAAAAAAAAAAAAATCAATTCTAAATGTTTCGAAAAGGCCATAAACACAAAAATTTCTGCTTACTGCAGTTTTTTTTTTTTTTTTTTTTTTTTTAAATTTGTAACCTAAGTTAGCTTGTTAGATTTTGGCGGGGGAAAGGATACATTCGGATCTAAGCGAATGTGACGTCACTTTATCTGAAACAACTTGGCTTGAAAGGCAGCAGCGGAAACCAGTTTTGCAAATTTCTTTCAAATCGCGTCAACTTGTACGGGATGTGACAATTGTCTACCAAACACACACCAAGTATTTGGCAAAAACCTCACGATAACCGTAGAAACAGAAGGATGTAGTGACGTCATAGCTATAGCGGATCCTTTTGATCGGACTGCAATGGGACAGGGTTTCGAAGTAGTTTCTTTTCGTAATATTTAAATAACTTATCTTTTTTTAAAGAACTTTTGTTTGAATATTTGGAATCAGAAAGAAATTCTTCATAGATATAATCTAATTTCACTCTTTTTTTAAAAAAAAATGCGAGAATTGTCCATTACGCTTATCCAATTTGAAATTTTAAAAAAAGTAACCAGTATTGCAGTGGAACTTAAAGTTGTGTTGAGTTCCACATCAATTAGTTTTATTATGGAGTAACTTTCTGATATTTCGAGTTTTTAAGAGAAAAAATTACATAAATAAAAAAAAAATAAAAAAAAAAAAAAAAAAAAAAAAATTTGGTGTTCAAATTTTCCGACACTTTTAGGTATGTATGGAGCAGTGGAAGGCCTGAGATTCATTTAACGTGAAAGACTCACCATTTTTAAAGAACCAATTTCACAAATTGAGGAAATTTTTTAATCTTCTTCAAATTACACACTACCAAAGAGCTGACAAAACATATCTCACAAATTGCGTATGGTTTTTACTCCTTCATGAATTACACACTATCAAAAGAGATGATAAAAGCAGATCTCACAAGTTGTGAGACATTTTAGTCCCCTTCGATTTACTTACTACCAAAAAGATGACATAAATAGATCTCGCGCATTGTACTGGAAAGATTATTTTCAGGGGACCACAAAGGGGTAAAATTTTTTTAAAAATTCGGCAACGCTTTCAATCTTGATTTTTCGAAAGTAATAATTGGATTTCCTATTAAAATGCCTACCAGTTACAGATAAATTTTGTGGTTAAATAAATAATTTAAAAATCCCATCATAAGTTATTTTTCTATGAATTTTACCATTGTCCTCCTCATTATTTTTAATTGTCAATACCAGGTAAGTGCAAGTGCCACTCTTTAACCTTCCCTTGTCCTCGCATAGTATGTGATACATTAGTCTCCTTCAAATTAACACACAACCAAAAAGATGTCAAAAATATGCCTCACCCACTGTGTGACATTTCAGTCCAATTCAAATTACACACTATCAAAGAGCTATCTAAAACAGGAAGTCTAGCAGCAGAAACTATCCCCAACCCAACAGATGCAATTTGCCGTTAAAAATATCAACTACACTCAACTTCAGCACAAGGACGTCAACTCTCACCTCCCCCCCCCCCCCCACAAGAAAAAAAATCAGTGACGTCCCAACTTAAAATCGTCCCACGTCCTGTTAACAAATGCCCTTTTCTTTAATATGAGCACATTATCTCATCCCACTTATTACAACCGGATGGATTACGCTACAGCTAACGGGCATACCGATCAAAAAACGAATAATCGAACAATCCAGGCACGTCCGAACATTCGAACGGGCAGCTGAGACCCCCTTGGACCTTCTTTTTTGAACACCTGGTGTCAAAAAGCAAGGTAGAGGACACCTCAAAACTGGTAGTAGCCGGCTAGTCGGATTATTCTGTGTTGGCCCTTTAGCCAGAGATTTTTATACCTCCTTCCCCTTATCATGCGTAATAGTAGGGTTGGATTCGGTTAAATGCTTTAATTGTTGGCAATGGCCTATTTTTTGGAGAAGGAGGGGAAAGGAAGACTTTTGAGGAGTTGGGGTTTATTCTCGGACGTAATAAAATTAAGATTAGATGTTATTCAGTAGGATGGAAATAGGAATTGACACAGCTGTGTGTATTGTAGGTTGAAGTTTTACAGATATAACGTTTACACAGTGACGACTCGTGCACTGCAGCCAATGCAGCCAGGCTGTATCTAAATTTATTCATTCAAAACTGAACTTATGTATTTTACTATTTTCTAAAATGAAGATTCAATTTCTACGGAAAGTGTAAAAAAATTAGATAGATAGCAAACTTCTTCCCTCAATACTCAATTCACGAGGGGGAAAAAGTTTCCAATCACTGTGATCTTCCTGCGAACGGCAGTCATGTGTTTGGCTGCGACGTTGTCATGGTAACTAAAAGAATCTAATGGAGCCTTCTCTCCACGTAATGTGTAGCGAGGCAGCTAGATCAGCCATTTTCCGACTTCGGCTGTCCTTGAGAATTTCTGCTTTGTAATAATCACTCGATAGAGTTTTTGCAAGATAATGATATCATCTGAAGTCAGGGTTATTTTAATAGTTTGAAATACTATTTTGTTCTGAAAATAAATTTGAATCATTATCTAATAAATCATGTTTTTGGCACGTGAAACTTCATTTAAACAGTGATAACTGAAGTTTGATATAATCATTTTGAAAATAATTTGAGAATTCAAATCTGTATTAATTATTAAATGTTTTGAACCTCAGTCAAATTGATTGGAAAAGAAAATGAATTTTGGTAGATTTTTAAATGCAAAAGTTTTTAGAAAAATTGCGATTTTTTTCTACTTTTAATGTTAAAAAAATTCTATTAAAAAAAACTGTGTATTCTAGAAACTGGATGGAGATTCATAACATTAAGAATGATATTACGAACAATTTCCAGCCATAATTTCTTTTCTTGGCGCCATAAAACTCGAGTAATCACTGTTCAAAAACATGCTAATTATAGATAAATGTTAAATAGTTAATTAGTTTTTTTTTAATAATACTGAAATTTTTTTCAGTTAAACATCATTACTAATTATGTACTTTTAAGTGCAAAAAAAAAAAAATATCCCATTTTTAAAATGATAATTTAAAAAAAAAAGTTCAAGTGTGATTGTGAAAAGTTTGTGTGTGGCTGGGGCATGTTTCCGGCTGCACAAACATTTTCGATCAGGGACCGCCACTGAGTTGCCTTTCAGAACATGGAAAGGGTTTAGCTGCGAAGCAATGAAAGACTGAAACGGGAGACAAGTGATACGTTGTGTAGACAGGTGTTGAATTTTAATTACACCGGTTGGCAAAATTGGTTGGTGGGAGTAAATTGTATGACGGCCGCATATGATATTCCCATGAGGCCCATTTTCATTTGAACGGATTTGTCAATCAACAAAACTAAAGAATATGGGGTACTGAAAACCCCGCCTGTGTGTTTTGCAAAACCACTTCATTCTGTAGAAATGACCGTTCGGGCCGCCGGAAAAGGGATCGTCGTGCCCTTAGTAATGGGGGAAACGATTCTGCTCTATTCAAATTTTACAACTATTTGTTTGGCACGTTTCAATATTGCAACAAAGTTTGCAAACCTGTGTGTATTTAAAATTCCATACCTGTCCGTTCAACTTGTCTCTTCTTTCTGTCTCTCAATGTCATTTCAAGGTTAGAGATTCCTTCCTAAATGACCCTGTAATAACGGAAATCGATCCTTTCGTATAATCATACAATGTTTTTAGTCATTAAATAAACCTATGCTTTAGTTTTGTATTTATGTTCAGTTCAGTGAAATACAACAATTTTAGCCACTTTGTATACGATACTTTTGGGCAATAAAACTAAAAGTGGTATCTGACTATGAAAGTTTGCAAAGTGCTTATTGATTGCCCATTCCACCAGCAGAATATAAGGAAACATTTACTTGCTTAGCTAGGGATGTGGAACATTGCGCAACATTCAATTACACTATAATATTGGTCATTGCCTTCAAATTTGATATGGTGTTATTCACCGTATTCATATTTTCACTCATTTAAACCAATATGGCCAGATTGGCGTTATTTTGGCAATAATTTCTACATGGAGAAAAAAAAACAAGATGGCGAAATTGGCGATGTTATTCGATAGACATTGCATTGTTCTTTCTTGTGCGTGAAACAGAAATAAAATTGTTTTAAATTCACTCGTTTTTCAACTTTTTACGCTTTTATCTCATTTCTACGGGAATTTCGAAGGTGGAGACAATTAGAACACCTTAAAAAGCAATAGCACAGAGATTTCAATCAAAAACGTTTGAGCCGTGTATTAGCGATTGCTGAAAAACATGGTATTTTCATGATTTTTTATGATTTCAACCTTATGCGCATGCGCAGTTTGACGAAAACCTTAAAGGTAGATCCCATGGCCAGAGCTAACCCGTAAAAAAATTTTGAACATCGTAGGTTAATTTGTTCGGGAGTTATATTGACTAAGTACACACAGACTCACAAAGAAAAAAAAATTCTAGACCACTTTTTTGAAATCAGGGAAGTGTGTGGCATTTCGCTTATATAAATATTATATTTTCTAAGCTGTCTAAAAGAATTATCTTAACTTTCTGAAACATTTACAGTTCAACCAGATATTTTAACGTTCTTTATTTTAATGAAGAGATGGTTCCTTCTCTAATAGCCGACCAAACGGTATAGTGGTTAGCGTGCTAGCTTCTGGACCGCGAGGTTGCGGGTTCCGAGTCCCGTGTTAGGCATGGGTGTTTGTAAATGTATGTTGGCTTGTCTAACGACGAATGTTTCGGCGCATTATAGCCCTCGTGTTGCTGACGGCGCCAGATAATCTGAATACAACCAACCTTCTTTAATAATTTCTATTTGCAAATCATTACAAAAATATTTAACTCTACATTCACAAAAAAATGTCAAATTCATGCTAAACTAAGCAATGACAATAATCGTTTCTAAATTACAATATAAAAATTAAAGAAAAGAAGTTTTGATTAAAAACTGAATGTGCATATTTCCATCTTAACTGATGTTATCAATAGTTTAAGTAAATTAATCAAATAAAATGAATGCATAATAGTTTTTAAATACAAAGTAATTTAACGCCTACGTGAAAAAGTTCCTGATCAGTAGTTACCCCATTCGCTATTGTTTCATACATAATAGTCATCGCATAACTAATAATCAGTTGATTTAGACAAATTGCTTTCTGTCCATCATTACGTTTGTCAACTACAGACGCTTCTTTTGAAGGTAACTTTTCGGCATTTAGTTACAATGAGAAGAATGCTTTTAAAAGAGCGTTCATAGTAACGTTTCTTTTATGTTTCTTGTCATCAATGGGTCGTTTAAAAACTCGATGGCTGATTCTAATCGCGATCAATAATGATTGCGGTTATGGAAATCTGTGTTGTGTTGGGGGGGGGGGGGGAGGGTAAATAATATATTGGTGTTGCAAAAAAAGTTTTCAATCTAATTTAATTAGTTTAACTATTGAAATAGAATTGGTACTGACTACTTTCTCTATATAGAGTCCCCCTTCACAGATTACTTTTTACATAGAGTCCTCGATCATAGAGTACTCTCTACATAGAGTCACCTTTCATAGAGTACACTTTACATAGAGTCACCTTTCATAGAGTACACTTTACGTAGAGTCACCTTTCATAGAGTACACTTTACATAGAGTCACCTTTCATAGAGTACACTTTACATAGAGTACACTTTACATAGAGTACACTTTACATAGAGTACACTTTACATAGAGTGCACTTTACATAGAGTACACTTTACATAGAGTACACTTTACATAGAGTACACTTTACATAGAGTACACTTTACATAGAATCACCTTTCATAGAGTACACTTTACATAGAGTCACCTTTCATAGAGTACACTTTACATAGAGTCACCTTTCATAGAGTACACTTTACATAGAGTCACCTTTCATAGAGTACATTTTACATAGAATCACCTTTCATAGAGTACACTTTACATAGAATCACCTTTCATAGAGTACACTTTACATAGAGTCACTTTTCATAGAGTACACTTTACATAGAGTCACCTTTCATAGAGTACACTTTACATAGAGTACACTTTACATAGAGTACACTTTACATAGAGTACACTTTACATAGAGTGCACTTTACATAGAGTACACTTTACATAAAATCACCTTTCATAGAGTACACTTTACATAGAGTCACCTTTCATAGAGTACACTTTACATAGAGTCACCTTTCATAGAGTACACTTTACATAGAGTACACTTTACATAGAGTACACTTTACATAGAGTACACTTTACATAGAGTACACTTTACATAGAATCACCTTTCATAGAGTACACTTTACATAGAGTCACCTTTCATAGAGTACACTTTACATAGAGTCACCTTTCATAGAGTACACTTTACATAGAGTCACCTTTCATAGAGTACATTTTACATAGAATCACCTTTCATAGAGTACACTTTACATAGAATCACCTTTCATAGAGTACACTTTACATAGAGTCACCTTTCATAGAGTACACTTTACATAGAGTCACCTTTCATAGAGTACACTTTACATAGAGTCACCTTTCATAAAGTACACTTTACATAGAGTCTCCTTTTATAGAATACTTTCTTCATAGAGTTCTCTCATTAAGTACAATTTATATAGTGTTCCCTTCATAGAATAATCTCTAAATAGAGTATCCTCTCCTAGAATACTCTTTCCATAGTCCCCTCTCGTACACTATACTCTACATAAAGTCCCCTCTCAGAGAAAACTCTTTACAAAGGATAATATTCCCCCTTTCATAGAATATTATCTGCATAGTCCCCGCATAGGGTATACTTTACATAGTCTCCTCTTACAGAGTACTCTCTGCATAGAATACTCTAAACATAAAGTCCACTTTACATGGAATCCCCTTTCATAGAATACTTTCTATAAAGAGTACTTATAAGTTCAAGCTCATAAGTTAAAAATTATTTACTAAATTAGTATAAAATACTTTTTTACAACATCATTAACCAAATAAACACTCTTAAAATGAACTTATATAATTTTTTTTTTTTTATCATACTGAAATCATTTTCATAAGCTATAGCTCATAAGAGCTTTTAAACATTACTATTAACCACAAGATATTCTACTTTTGTTGTGAATTTAATACTTTTTATTTTAACTTCGTTGGTGAACTTTTATTACTATTATGATCTATAATAATAAAACAAAGAGCCTGTCTATCTGTGGATCTATGGAATAGGTGAATTAAATAGGTGTGGGGCTCTGAAATTTTCAACCTAAGTAAATTTTGCCTTCTAATTGGACTTTTCATAAACAGAATGTTAAAATTTTTAGTCGTTAATTAATTAATTTTTTTATAAAATGACTTCTAATAGTGCTACAGATCTAAAATTTTCAGCATAATTAGTTATGGCCTGCTTATTGGACTTTTGACTGCGAGCTAAGCGAGCCCAGTATTGTACAGTGATTAACTTTCCAGGGAGCAAAGCGAGCCTGTGCTTAGTTAGCAATGCTTTTCTTAACGAGTGAAGTGAGCTTGTGCTTTCGTAGCAATGAACCTTTCAACGAGTGAAGCAAACCTGTGTTTATGTGTCTATGAACTTTTAGGCGAGCAAAGTGAGCTGTGTTTGTGTAAAAATGAAACTTTCAGCGAGCAATGCGAGCTAGATTTTTCAAAGCAATGAACTTTTCTGCGAGCGAAGCACCAAAAACTGGAAACTGTGCATCAATGACGTGTCTCCACAGTGTGGAGCTTCGCCTCTAGTACGTAATAAAATACTTCACATGCTTTAAAGTAAAAGTTTGGCAGACATCTTGGGACTAAAAAAATAAATAAAAAAATAGGCCTATGTGAATTGGACAAGCTAACAATCCTTCTTAACTAAAATTATATCGCATGACATTACTTTATGGAATCTGAAGATTTGCTGTAATACAATATATGAGCAATTCTCTGGCTGACGCACGGGACATTTTGACACTTTTTTTCTACTCGTAAACATTAGAAGAATTATAAAAATTAAGATGAATCTACTAGTTATGTTTTTTTTATATATAAAATTACTTGTAACAAAATAATATGGAAAAATAAATACTTTAACTAAATACTTTAAATAATACAAATACTTTAGCGGGACACGGACGTGTCCCGTGAGTCGGTAACTGGTTGACTCCTATAAAATTTTCGGCGCAGTTTGGCCCTAATGTTGCCCTTGCGCCAGGAAACAAAATTCAACCAACCAACCCGTGAGTCGGTGGCTTATAAATGTATATTTGGCCTAGTTAAGATTATTATTTTTCAATATAACTTTACCACTAACTAGAATTATATAAAACAAAAACATAACTGTAAAAAAATTAATTATAATTTTAGAATTCAATTTTTGTGAGTAGAAAAAAAAGGAAAAATATCTCGTGCTCACATCACAACCCATATGATTTTATCATCAATCGAAATCGCAAATTTTTTTAATACATAGAAAAACTCCAGCTTTTGTATCGCAACGCATGGATAGGATTCGAAAATTGTGACGTTTTTAGGTAACATACTTTTAAAAATAAAATAAAGTAATATACCATCGCAAATTGGTGTAAGAGAAATTTTCTTCTTCACGACTTCTACCAGCATAATAATCTCACTGACATGAAGTATAGTCTGACGACTAAGAAATTATTTCCCAAGATTTGATGTGATCGATATTAGCCCGGAAAATGTTTGCCTGATAATAGGTTAGCGTGACTTAACTCTTATTGACCTTGATTTTCAATTTAAAGCAATATAATTTGTTATATCTTGTCTCAAATCACATCTGCCTCTACGTCACTAAAGAAAACAAAATCTGACAACCTTGAATTTAGAATACGTTGTATTCAAACTACTCCAGTATTTTTCTGGTCAATACTAATTAAGTTGTATAAATAATTTAATACTATAAAACTGTACAGGAATGCAGTTAAAGACTCTACAATTCTTAATAAACATCTAATGTGCAATTTAGCTAAAGATTATCCCAGAGATTAAATATTGATGAGATCTTCTTTCTTCCACTACACAATATAAACAGTTCATTAAATTTGTTCCCTATTATTATTAATATTTTTTTTTTTTTTTTTTTTGAAAAATATATAACCAGAAATAGATCAGCGAACAGCCAAACGAAATCGAAAATAGCATAAAGAATTTTTAAAATGTACATATTTTATGTTCCTTAACATTTAAGAATATTTCATATTCTCAAATCAGAAACGATATAAAAAGTATTAAATAATACTGTAATAAGTGTTTCTACATTGAATTTTGAAGCGTATCTCAAATTTAATCCCATATGATTTCGTTTGTCATACGCCTCTGAATGGAAAGGTACGAAGAATCCCATAACACACAGTTTGTGGAAGTTGCCTATCTACATTCAATAATATCTAAAGGAAAATGTAAATATCGTTGGTCTACAGGAAAAAGGTACTAACTCCCTTTTTGAATTAAAAACACTTTTTGATATCCTAAGAAACAGGAAGAAAAGATACATTTGTTAAAGCTTCAACTTGATCAATGAAATAAATTTATGCGTTTAACTGATATGCAAAAGCACTAAGATGAAGTTAAGCCTAACTTTTGAATATTTAACACGCTTGTATTAGCTTCGTATGTATCTATGTAACGGAATCTTTTAACTCGATTTTCGAACACTTCAAAACGTTGGATTAATTTGAAATTTTGCACAGTTATCAAGGACCGATGACAATACAATAATTCAGTAAGTTTGTCGCATTATCGCAAGGATTAGCTCGTGTTGTCCTTGCGCCGTTAAACTCCAGCCAAACAACCTTCTCCGGAATCGAACCCTGGTGTCCCGTTACCCGTTACAAACCTTGTTGTCACAGAACCTGCCATCGACAGTTGATAAGGCAGACATTTGCAAGATGTGTCGTGGGCGCTACGGTTATACTATCAGCAAAAAGTTATTCAGATTTATCATTTAATAATGATGGACGTGCCCCTGATTGGTTTTGATCTAATATTAAAGCGTAGCTCTAGAAATATCACAGTTTTCGATGTAAATGTGGTCACGATCTAAGGGGCCATAACCGAATTAGTGAGCTATTCGCGGTTTCACCTTAATATGAAGTGTACTGAGACATGCATGAGTTAATCATTGAGACAAGCATATGACTACTAGCCGGATCAACTAATAGGAAGTTTCATTCACTTTTCACAATTGAATAGTTAATAGTTTAAAAAACTGAAAAACACGTATTAA
Source organism: Linyphia triangularis (assembly GCA_963978545.1). Classification (NCBI taxonomy): domain Eukaryota; kingdom Metazoa; phylum Arthropoda; class Arachnida; order Araneae; family Linyphiidae; genus Linyphia; species Linyphia triangularis. The sequence goes on from OZ021726.1 coordinate 1,333,342, forward strand.
TAGAAAGGTTTTTTTTTTTTTAGTCGCATTATTCTTACCAGGATCTTTAGGATTAGAGATTTTTCATATTTAGAGACACGGTAGTGTTTTGTGCCAAGTAATACGGAGTGTACTAAGGCATACACATGAGTTAAATTTGAGACAAGCATGTGAGTATTGGCAGGAACAACTGGAGAGTTTTGTACACTTAACTAAAAAAATTAACTAAAAAAATATATATACATATAGTTTACAACAAAAATAATAAATAGTTTAAAAAACCTACATAAACCGCTTTAATAGAAAACCAAACTAAAAAGTAGAAAATAAATAATAGTTAAAAAAAACTAAAAAACATGCTTTACTAGAAAACTGAACTAAAAAGAAAAAAAAAAAAAAATAGTTTAAAAAAACTAAAAAACACGCTTTATAGAAAAGTGAACGAAAAAGCGGAAAATAATTTTAAATAAGTTTGAAATAAGAATAGAGTGATTAACGAGACATATTTATTTTATCGTAAAAAAGCGTGGGGTTCTTTTTAAGATATTTTCATAATGGCTCTACTTATACCAATATCTGCCATTAAATATTTACAACAATTGACATCAAGCACCCCACGCTTTTTTACGATAAAATAAATATTTCTTGTTAATCACTCTATTCTTATTTCAAACTTATTTAAAATTATTTTCCGCTTTTTAGTTCATTTTTCTATTAAAGAGTGTTTTTTAGTTTTTTAAACTATTCTTTTTTCTGCTCTCTTTGATGAATTGAAGTTGGTACCTTTTAACTCTAAGACGACGGTATTGTTTTAAAGCATTTTCTGCCACCTAGTAATAGTGTTTAAGATTCAATTTGTTGTACAACGCAGCTTAACGGAACACCTCAATAGAACGATTTGAATTCAACTTAATAAAAAGAAATGACTGCTAATTTAAAGATAAAAGTAGCAATACATATTTTCAAGCCTATCGAGATGTGTTCAAAGCATAACAAGGGACGTGGGACATCGTACAACTTTCATTTACGCAATTATATTGACATGGATTGATGTTACTTATTGTTTTTATATTTTGATCGTTCATATAGAAAATATGTTCAGTTTGGCGATATATTTTTTGCAATAATTCTTTAACGAGGCTTTTAAAAAAAACAATAAAAAACGCCAAAATGGTGATTTGTATTGCATATACGTATCATTATTCATTCCTGTAAGTGCAACAGAAAATAAACAGTTGTTGATTGACGATGCTTATGTAACTAGAACTTTGAGTTAAAAACATTAGTTTTTCAGTTTTTTACATCTTTATCGCCTTTCTAAGGAAATTTATTAGCTGAGGATGTTTAGAACACTTTAAGAGGCATCCCCACAATGATTTTGATCGAAATCATTTGAGTCGCATTTTGGCAATTACTGAAAAATATGATCATTTTATGTTTTCAATGGCAGCTACTTTATTAGTTGGATGTTTTCAGATTATCTGGCACCGTCAGCAACACGAGGGCTATAATGCGCCGAAACATTCGTCATTAGACAAGCCAACATACATTTACAAACACCCATGCCAACACGGGACTCGGAACCCGCAACCTCGCGGTCTAGAAGCTAGTACGCTAACCACTATACCGTTTGATCGGCGCTACTTTATTAGCATGCGCAATTTTAACAAAAATCTTATTGGTAAGTCTCTATCAAATTTGAAAATGGTAGGTCAATTCGTTTGAGAGTTACGCTTACCACGTACACATAGACAGACATTTTTTCTATACCACTTTTTTGAAATAAGGATGTTCAAAAACGTAGAGAAATATATATATGAAAAAAAAAAAACGAAGAATATTTTTTTGACCGAAAACAATAGTTTCATTACCCTATGTTAACATGCGGGTAATTGAAGGTAACAAAAATACAACCATCGCCAAAAACAATGTCTCGAATTAAGTCACAAAGGTCCGCCGCCTTTTGTTACCATGGTGACAAAACATTTGCAAGAAACAGGTTTTCCAAAACAACTCTCACTAAGTGAGCTTATTATATTCCATGCTATCTCAAGATCTCAAGCACAGTGTCCAGGGTTTCTTGACGTTATTTTTCTTTTTCTTTGCTTCTGTCCACTTCCTTTGTCCAGTTGTTCTCCCATTAATTGTATGCGGGGGATGATTTATACGCTACCCTTTCTTATCTCGCGTGCACTTCTTTTTTTATGGTCGGTTATTACCATATTTTTTTTAAAGAATAAAATACTGGTGCCTCTGTAATTTGTGTTTGATTGGTTGAAAGGAGTTGCCGATGAGGTCGATAGAAAGATTCAGCCAGCTGTAACGCTTTGTTATGTTTATCGTTTTTTTTTTTTTTTTCGTTTTTTTTTTTTTGGTTCATACTTGAGGTTGTGTTAATGTTGAGGAAAGGGTAGACAAAGACAATAAATTCTGTATTTTTGTAAGGTAAACAAGCTAAATTCCCGCTACGAAATTATACAATGTGCATTTTAGTATTCAAAAGACATTCATGCATTCTATATTTCTGACGTTTGATCCTATTTCTATCTCTGAAAATGGTTTTTATCAAAATCGGAATACCTTTATCTATGGCCGACCAAACGGTGTAGTGGTTAGCGTGCTAGCTTCTAGGCCGCGAAGTTGCGGGTTCGAGTCCCGTGTTAGGCATGGGTGTTTGTAAATGTATGTTGGCTTGTCTAATGATGAATGTTTCGGTGCATTATAGCCCTCGTGTTGCTGACGGCGCCAGATAATCTGAAAACAACCAACCTTTATCTATGATCGCCTTTACTGACATTTGTATCAGATATCAAAGTTGCGACTATATTTAAAGTGGGACTTTTGTAAATCCCTCGTTGAGAATGTCTTATTGAGATAGGAATAGCTTACTTTTTCCTTGTTAGCTTTTCTTAACATTTATACCAATTTGCAAAGTAGTGACTATATAGGAAGAAGAAGAATTAGTGATGAGTGAGTGAGTAAGTCAGACAGTAAGGGCTTTGCTTTTTATATATAAAGATAAGTATTAATATTCTTTGCTCACGTGATTATTAAGGTACACATATACAATTGAGATGATTTCTTCAATTTTATATTAGAATTTCAAAAAATTTGGCAGTTTATCAGAATTAAAAAGGATGCATTTTTATTTGTAAACTTTTTTCCATTAATTTTTTTTAATTAACTAACTGCAATTAAAATGACTAGTTAGGAAGTTATTCGAACGGACATAATTAAATTTGTAAATAACTTAGAGGTATGATTTTTATTGCAACAAAAAGATATTATATTTATGCATGTTTTCATTAAGAATTGTGAATTTGCCTTCAATATTTATTTAATTAAAAGTTTTTAAATAAAAAGTTTGAAAAAATATGTAGTTTTTACCAAAACATTAAATTTAAAGTATAAATATAAAAAGTGTTTACAACAATATATACTAGATTTTTTTATGGAAACATATTCACAACTATTGTTTACAAAACATAATTAGAATGTTGTACATCGGACCATTTATAATGAAGCTATGACCATTGGCGTAAAGTCATATAAGAAAACGGTTTTCAAGTTTACTACACTAATTAGTGTGATGCTAATCCGGTTCACAAAATTCACTGTAATTTAAAGAGTAAGTTGAGTCTCAGAAAGAGAATGGTATCATTTTAAAGTTAATAAATTCGGGAATATTTAAAAAAAAAAAAAAAAAAAAAACGCATACATTAGTCAAATTTCGCTATTCCTAATGTATATTTATACCTTAATATAACACTGTGAAAATGAGTTAAGATTCATTCTTACTTCTGTGAAAACTGTGAAAGCTTTTTCTTCCCCTTCTTTATCAGACTTAAGGTGGATTACACTTGTTTGTTTTAGAAATACACCATTAGCACAAATCTGCTGACCAATATCGGCTCAACATTATACAATCCCAATGCGGATCCTCGTAGACAAGCCGTTTCTCAGCACTTGGCGAGATTGGCTAAGATCCGTATACGTATCTTAGCCAATCTCACCAAGTGCTAGGAAAAATATAATGAAAGTTTGGAAACGTTGATGAAGAGTTTTAAAATAGAAATAAAATATTATAAGAAAGGACGAAAGATTAAAAAATATATGTTGGGATGGTTATTTTATGCATGCAATTACATGTTTATTAAAAAAAAATCGTGTAATTTGGAAGGATGCTCGAGATCGGCAGGGATTGGCCAATCTTCCAAGAACTTCTGTTTCCGCCACTGGTCAATATCGATATGCTACCTAGGTTGTTCAATCAATTTAATTTTAATGCTCTAAATTTATAACACTTGAGATAACCTTTACTATTTTTAATTTTGGAGCTTGTGGGATTTTTGTATATTAATGTTCAGTTATGCTCGCACTTTTAATAAATCTGCAGTCGCCAAATGTCAAATTAAAAAATACTTAAAATACTAAGTACAAGTATTTTTATTTATTTTTTTAAATATCTTAATTTTTCTTCCACATTTAAAGTTCAACCAGATATTTTTGTGGTAATCTGTATTTTTAAATTGAAGAGATATGATTTAATATTCCATGACCACTATTTCCAATTTCATATCCTCAAAATAATTCCGAACGTTAATTTCGTTTTTTATGTCTTTATTTTACGCTCATCATATTTTTTTCGATAATTAATATCTCTATGTTCTGTAAGATTACCTCGTAAAAGCACTGAAGTATCTAATAAAAAATGTATCCCGAAAAGTCCATAAAATGTTCTAATAATTGCCACTTATATTAAAAGCAAAACATATTTTAGGTCTTAGTTTAGTTCTGATTTCATATCTTCAAAATAACTTCAAACATTCATCTCCTTTCGAATGTCTTTATTTTACGTTAATCTGAAAAATATTTTTAATAATTAATAGAACCAACAATCGAGTTTAAACTCATAAAAGCACTGAAATATCTAATCAAACTTTGAAAAGTCTCTAAAAATTCCCCCCAAACCACACTTTTATTCAACAAACAAATGCTACTAAATTATAAATAATTCCTCGTTTACATTAAAAACTGCATTATTTTAACTTCCAAAGTTATTATGATTTCGGAAAACCTCATCAAACTATTCTATAAGTAGATGCCACTACATTGTAAATGGGTTTAAGGGGAGTTGGTACCCAAAAATTTATAATAAATCAATTTTGTGTTTATTGTTGTTTATTAAAATTTGACTTTTTCCCTTTAAAATGATACCCCATTTGTAATAATACCTCATTTAGAAGTATTTTTATTAATTTTTGGAAGAAACAATTTTGAACTATAGGTGTAAGTAATGTTTTCTTTAAAATTCGTTTTTCTCAAAACTACATTTTTCATTACTCATGTACCTTTTTCTCAGAAACTGCTCAAGCTAGCTACCTAAAATTGTTATCGCATATTTATTTAATGTAAACTGTATTTACTGAAGTAAGGTTTTGTTATTATTTTAAAACCATTTTTTGTTCTTTCTTATTTCGTCAAAAAAAACTTGTGATTTTTAATAAATTTGACCGACTTACACTAATAATTCATTTAAAAAAAAGTAAATGCATTATAATTAAAACCCAACTTCAGTAAAATAATAAGTGTCTGCTAAATGAGATAAAAAAAGAATTAGGTTTCTATATCAAGTATTTTCTGAGAAAAAGGTACATGAGTAATGAAAAATGTCGTTTTGATATAAATGCATTTTAAAGAAAAGCATACTCACACTAATAGTTCATAATTTTATCTTCAAAAAATTATTAAAAATACTTCTAAATGTGGTATAATTACAAATGAGGTATCCTTTTAAAGGGAACAAATTAAGTTTTAGTAAACTATTATAAACTCAAAATAAATTTTTTATAAATTTTAGGGTACCAACTTCCCTTAAATTTAAGGCAAAAATTCATTCATATTTTGGAATGTTCTTATTATACATTCTTCTGATCCAATCTTTCGAAGAATTAATAGCTCTAAAAAGAGAGATAAAGTTTATAAAAGCCACTAAATTGTAAACGATAGTCTTTAATATTTCAGGCAAAACATTCTTTTATGTCCTAAAGTGCTGATTTCATATCCTTTCATTCCAAAAGAGAATTAAACGAATACATCTTTTAGAATATTGTTATTTTACTTTCGTATCAATCAGAATCAATCTTTCAAATAATTAATAGCTCCCACAACCGAGACGAACTCGTAAATGCACTGAAGTATCTAACCAAACATTTACCCTGAAAAGTCTCCGAAATTTCCCAAAACCTCATCACGTCCCATTGATCAAGCAGATGCCACAAAATTAGTAGGCACACGGCCATCTGAATAAATCGGATAATTCACTCAAAAACATCGTACTTTGCCATCCAAATCATTTTAAAAGAAGTTTCTAAATGAAATTTACGACTGAAATTACAACCTGCAACGAGCCATCGCAGCCAGAACCAACATTTGGCTCTGTACGCACTCAACCGTGTGGACTAACAATCAACATTGATTATTTTTTGTTCCATCATAATGTTTCCGCAAATCGGAAAACAGACAGAAAGGGATGAAAGGATTCTGATTGGCTGAAGCCAGTGTTCCGCATCGGTGGATTTCGAATCGGACAGAGCATTAACTTCTGCGATGATGGCCTTAAATAGGATAGTAATTGTATTTTTCATTGTGTGGATGACTTTTTTTTAGTCTCGCCAAATGATCGGCGCTTTTTGTGATTACATAAATCAGAGACGATGCAGTTTTATGTTTCGTTCGTGTGTGTAAATCAAGTATGAATTCCCGAAAGAAATAAACTTGGTAAAAATGTCTTGAGATTTATTGGCGAATGTGGAACAAAAACAGGCAAATGTACCATGCCTTAAAAGAATTTTAAAATGAAATTTTCAGCCCTATTTCTGATTTTGAAATAAAAAGATTGCTCTAGTTTTATTTTATGCGGAGTATAAAATACCCTTTGTTAGGATCATACCTTTAAGAAATTTTTTTAGGTATTTATCGAGACATATAAATAAAAATCTGGGGTTTTTTTATTGCTAGAAAAGTTCAAAAATGATAATACAAAATACATATGGTATTGTCATCATCATCATTGGCTCCACAGTCCTTGGTGGACTTTGGCCTTTCAAGGAATCCAGGCCGTTCTTCTTTTGGCTGTGCTTTCCAGTTGTTTACTTTCAGTATGTTACCATCACTTTCAAGACAGTCCAACCATCGAAGTTTAGGTCTGCCTCGTGATCTTGAACCTTGAAGGGCTTGGCCAGGAATTTTATTTTTGTTGTTCTTGCCTCATCCATCCCAATGAGATGCCCTGCTTCATTTGAGTCTTTGGATCGTAATAAATTCCTCTACATCAGGTTCTTTGAGTTGACGGTACATAATATATGTTATTGTAGACAGTACTTTAAGTTGAATAAATTATTTCAAAATTTACAGCTTGTAATTTCCTACTAACAATTGAATTTTTTAAATTTTAAATCTTATAGTTCTACCTTATATTAAAGGCAAATCGTTGGCCCTGAGTATAAAACTTTTATTGTCCTTCTCCTAACAGTTGGATGTGTGATGTTCTCTTGAATATGACATAGAGAGATGCTATAACCGATGTGTCATCGGTAAGGCTTATTTTGCAGCATGTCCGCGTGCAGCGTGCTACACGCGGCTTCTGCTACACAGTAACATTACAGTCCGATCACAGACAGTATTTTTCCACTTTTGTGATGCACTAAAAAGAGTGCACTAGATCCTCCATGAAATCAATGGGTTCATCAATGAATTTCCATTGACAAACAAATCTTATTCCAGTTTTCATTCCTTCATTGATCTCTAGTGGTTTTACTTTTGTCCCTCCTTTTCTCCCTCTCCTCCGCATCCTCCCACATTCCTCGCCCAAAACTCAGTGGGAGTTCACAGCGGATGACACCACAAATTACAACATGCGCTGGAGAAGAAAGATTTGTAGCAATGTGCACTAACGGTCAGTCAAACCAGGGACTCCTAGATCTGTAGAGAGGCATGTTAACCACTAGGCAAAAGTGACCACTAGTGCCTAGGTGCTGTATCTGTCACTTGTACACACCAGAGGTTGCTTGATGAGTTGATAGTGTGGTGGTCGTGCAGAATTTACAGTGAGCACCGATAGATGGCAGCATGATTCAGTTGTCCGGTAGTCACCAAAGTAGCGATGTGTACTAACGTCGAGTCGAATCAGGGACTCCTAGATATGTAGACAGGCACGTTAACCCCTAGGTAAAAGCGACCACTAGTGCCTATGTGTTGTATCTGTCATTTGTACACGATACCACCACAGATTGTCTGGAAATGCTAGCCTAAAAGGTGATACATATTGTTATGAATTTTTCTCAGACGAAATGATGACGCAATTTTTAATGAATAAAAACTATAATTTATTCTCTCTTCAAAGTCTCACAAAATGTCTTCGAACAAGAGTGAAATCACTATCAAGTTTCAACATAAGCTTCACTAAAAACGACTTCGAACGCAGCGATCATTCAAGCACGAAAAGTAAGCAAAGCTCTCGGCTTCTTTCAAATTGACATCCGAAGTTAAACTTCTTCACAGCAAAGTAAACAACTCGACTGAACCCGATCTTACCTTGCGGTCTAATTTATAGGAGCGCGTGAGAACTTTCTCGAAATATCTGGTCAACTGGTCACATGATAGAAACTTCTCGAAATTTCCAGATTGCTTTAGAAGTTGCCACCTTTTTTCTAACTTGTATTATCGCTGTTAATAAATAAAATAAAATAGAGCTCTAAAAGAAATACGTCACTATTTACAATTTTATACAGAAAATGTACATAGCAATATTCTATATATATATAAAGAGTGATGTTTGGTGTGCAGCTAAGTAACAAAACTGTAGACTTGTATAAAATAAAAATAAAAATTTAAAAAAATAAAAAACATAAAATGGGTGTTGTGTATGGAAAAAGTATGGATTTTATAGAAATCCATTGTTTCATTCCGATGATTCAGAATTCTGCACACTTGATTTCCGAAAAGAAAAAAGAAAAATAAATTCACTATTTAAAAAAAAAAATACAATTTCACCCCTTTTTCATCTCTTGAGGAGTATGATCATAACTTAAGATCTACTGAACCAATTTGGCCGATCAAACGGTATAGTGGTTAGCGTGCTAGCCTCTAGACCGCGAGGTTGCGGGTTCCGAGTCCCACGTAAGGCATAGGTGTTTGTAAATGTATGTTGGCTTGTCTAGTGACGAATGTTTCGGCTCATTATAGCCCTCGTGATGCTGACGGCACCAGATAATCTGAAAACAACCAACCAACTGAACCAATTTGAACAGGCGTCAATATGGGTATTTTGACCAATCTAGATAATCGGAAACACACTTGTAATCCGGCATTTTATGATGAAGGTGTTAATTTATATCCGGGGATAGCGAGTAAAAGGGACCAAACTCATAAGTTGCAATTGACTGAAAACAATTTGAACCGGGTTGTCCTGGGAAATGCCGAGCTATAGCATGCCCAGAAAACTTCGGACACATTAGCTAATTGACCATAAAATACTCCAGATACATAATGTATAGCTATTTCAACCTCACAAAGAAGGACAATCTCTTGATTTCAAGTTAAGCCTTTTCAAAGTAGTGCTGTCTATTAGTGAATGAAAAGAAATTATGTTATGTATCCACTTTCGTCAGGATCCATACTGAAAGAACAATATAACGAAGAAAATAAATCTCCCAGTAGCACAGAAACGCTGGTAAATAACGCAAAACACTGGACAATTCTGATGTGGACAGTTGTAGACGGGCCGTTGCTACGGATCTTGGCCAATACTCTCCCAGTGCTGAGTAAAATATTCTGGAAGTTTTGAAATGTTGATGCAGAGTCTTAAAATTGAAATATATGTTTTATAAAGAAGGATGGAGACATAGGTGCCAGCAGAATTATTTTCAGGGGGGTGTAAATGATTCACAAAGGGGGGGGGGGCAAGACATTAATATTTTGTTTAATTCTTAATTTTTCAATTTAATATTTTAATGAAATTTTAATTGATAGTTATGTATTAAATTTCTTATGAATTGAATATTTTTAAACCTATACCATACTTCGATTTCCAGTGGATTTTACCACTTTTTTTTCACATTTGTTTTTAATTATCCAATTCCAGGGGGTTGCAAGTGCACCTCCTTGCATTTTCCAGGCGACGCTGGAGAGGTAAAAAAATTGGTAGTTTGTGAGGGTCTTGATGTGTTTATTTTTTAAAAAATCATATATTTTGGTAGGATGATCGAGTTTCAGCATGGATTGGCCCATCTTCCAGAATGCCAGTTTCCGACATTGGCCGCTGTGCAACCTGGGTCGTAAACAAGTTACACAATCTCTTTTCTCACAGTTAAAAAAACACCACACCTTGACGGACAACGAACGCAAGTGTCACTAAATATGACATGTACGCAAATGCCACGTATCCGTCTCCGGTTTCCACTCGGTGACAGACAAATGGCGGTCTCATTGGATTCCTCCCCTCCCCCCCCCCCTCCAATCATAATCGCCCAATTCCCATCGGGGGTCAACAATGGGTGACGCGGGTAATTACAACACGCAATGAGGGGGAGGGAGGGTCCTTAATGCACCTCCCCCCCCTCTTATATACGTGCCTGTCATTGGCGACATACTCCGGATGTGCATGCGACATTGTACTCCAACGCTTTCATTAGCGACGGACGTGCATAGGCGTGGCTCCGTTGTAGCAGATCTACCCTATCGGATGATTTCTTTTTTTGTATTTATTGTCTTGGTGGTATTTTCTTTGGGATCATTAAAAAGTACGTGATCTGCGATTGGAGTTGGCGGTAGCCATTGTTTTGAAGCGTCGAATTCGTTGACTCCCTTCTTTTTGGCTGCTGAAACCATTTTGGAGTTTTGACTTCCCTTCTATTTCGTTCAATCATTCTGGTGGAGTTTTTTTTTTTTTTTTTCGTGGATTTTATTTCTTTTTGATGAGTTGGCGACTCAATGCAGATGTGGTTGGGCATCTGGTTCCCGAAGCGGCGACCGTAACTGTGCAATGTGTGTGACACAGTTTTGGAGATAAGTGGCGATGGTTTTTACGATTAGATGTAAATCGAGGAGGTGCCCGTACTAAAAGTCCTCGACGGATCTATAAATTTGACACTGCGTTGTTTGCTGCTTGAGATTTCACACGACAACCTATCTCGGTTTGCTCCAGTTGCTTTGCAAGGCTTGAAACTTTCCTGCTGCAGTTTCTGTTATCCATCTTGACCCTTTCGAGCTGACTTTTGCGTAATTAAAATTTAACAATTAAAAATAGTTTAATTTAATGCTGATATTCTAACGAAAATCCTGTTTCCTGGAAGTTTTCAAAGACTATATACCCCAATCGTATAATCGAATAATAAGTGATTATACGATACGAATAATAATAGAATAATCATATAATCGATTCAGACGAGCCCATGGACTGGGAGGAGACAAGATCATGTTCAGAGGAGCATAAAGAGGCAGCCCAAGCTGACGACCAAGAAGTCGACCTCAGTTTGGACTTCTTCTGCATCCTTCACAAATATTTTATGAAGTTCATCGGTCCCCCAGAACGTGAGTTCCTCTGAAGGGGTGCCACAAGGTGAGCAAAAATATAAATCAAAAACTTTAAGTGGGCGGGTAAGTGACATAAGAAAAACACCTCCAATTAGGTCTCGCAAATCTGTATAAACATGTTGCATTCCAGCATCATCATATGATCGGTACCAATCACTCCAAACTTTTCTCTCAAAACATACCTATTAACAAACAAATTATTATCAAAACAAGTAAACAAAATAAACGTTGAAATTAATGTTAAACAAAATAAATGCACAAATTAATATCAAAAGCATTAAGTGGGTGGGTGGGTGGGTGGCATAAAAAGAACTCTCAAATTCGGTCTCGTAAGTCTATATAAACGTATTGCATTCCAACATTCTCTATATCGTTGTATGACTGCTACTAACCACTCCAGAGACATTTCTCGTGAAACATACCTCCAATATGAAGAAGGTGGAAACCTTAAGGAATGCCTTTTTCTGGCTTGGTGCGTTAATTTCTGCTTCCGATTGTTTCCCAATCTATCAGTTATTCCTAAGACACTTTACTCCCTACGGCATGTTTCTTTATTTCCGCAACATTCCCCTAGACCGATGTACATTAACTAATGTACGCTGAAGAAGACAATCTAAAATATCAAATTCGAGATGCACACCAACTGCATTTAGAAACTAACAACTTCTTCTGTGCCACAAGACCCGATCCCACAAGAGGCTATGTCTCATTAGCATGAAAACCATATTTGATGTGTTAAGTTATTAGAAATAACAAATTCGAAATAACAATGTCGAGTCAATGACAAAGATGAGAACAAAAACTATTATCAGTTATGCCCGTAAAAGGGGTTGTTCTCTGCACCGTCAAAATGATGCGAATGGATTTTGATAACCTTTAATTGATGTGGTTGGTTTAATACTTCTGACGCAAGAGCAACACGTAGGGTACACTGCGTCAAACAAATTGTTGAACATCGGTTGAAAATTTGACGCGTTGACAGCCATATGAGTTGCATTCAACTCACACCACTGGTTCAATCTCTCTTCCAATGAACTCGTCGACAAGTGCTGTGGTTGGGTGGTTTGATAATTTTTGCGAAAGGGCAACATGTAGTTCATACTCCGCTAAAGAAATTATTGAACATAATTTAAAATTTAAGAAACAAAGTATCGGAAAAATTAATATAAAAGTCAAAGTTGAAATATTTTAGTGGGTGGAAGCATTCCACAAAAAATGACTCGCGGTCTGTCAGACCGCATACAGCAGTTAAAGGTTAAATCAAATTGGCTCTTTAGACAGTCTTGCAATATTCCGTGGCAGTCAATGTGTTAAAAAACATGGCACAAATAAAATGCATTTAAAAGACAAAAATAAAATATTTAAAGGAGTGGAAGCAGACCGTACACAGCAGTTGAAGGACTATGAAAATAAAGACTGCATTCGCCACTGCCAGAATATGGACATGTTGTACTCTATAGACTTCAACTGGAAAAGATGGGAAGTCCAAATGTCGCATGATCTTCTTGCTTACCATTTGAACCATACTGAAGAACTGTTTTGCGGAGTTCTAAAATGAGCTTTTGATGAATAGAGGTAAATTATTCAAGGCTTCACCACCAGAAACATTCTCATCCTACTTTAAAAAATTTGTCAGGTTTTAGCTTTTTAATACACCAGCCTAAAATAAGTGCTCTTTTTTCTGTATTACTTCTTGATAGATACATCATCAATATTATATATTTCTATTCACATGATAACCGTTGTAGTGCGACCAAATGTAGTTCTTCATCATGACCCAAAGGGGTGACTCTTGGGAGGCCATTTTCAGGTTTAAATGTGCCGCATGGCCGTCTCCCAAAATAGTGGAGTGGCCGTCCATGGTTGGTGACATGCCCTAAGTGATTTGTTCTGTGAGTTTATTTTCGTGTTTCTCGCAGAAATTTATAAATTGCACAAGTGAGAATATAACGTTAAAAAAAACTTTTTCACAGTTCTCAGAATTTTCATTTATAACCTGAACTTTTCATCAAGATGCAGTATTTTATTAACTAAATATGCTTGTGTAAATCTTCATTAATGAGAGTGTAAAAAAATGTAGTTGAATTCATGGCAATATTGTTGCCAAAAAACTTAGCGGTTGGGTGGGGAGGGAATGATTTTTAGCAACTATATAAAAGTAGTCTGGAATCACAGCCCTTTTCCCTCACAGTGATGTGCGTCAACTCTTTGTGTGCACCCATTTTACTCCAGTGACACAACTTAAAATGCTTGACTTTGTGTAAAAGTATGGACAGAATCACAAATCGCATGTATTTGAAACTGGTTGAACGACACAAAATGCTCTACAAGTTGTATTCAAGTTGAAGAAATTTACTTTTATATGCTGTTCTTCCAGCTTCTTGGGTACTTTTCTATTTCGCAGGTGATAAAGTCGCCAAAAATGATACAATCGAGGCCAAACGGAATATCCCCCCTGATAATCTTTTGCCATACACACAGTATAAGCATATACAACACACAGTATAAACACACACACATTATATATATATATATATATATATATATATATATATATATATATATATATATATATATATATATATATATATATATATATATATATATATATATATATATATATATATATATATATATATATATATATATATATATATATATATATATATATGTTTATATTGTGTGTTGTCGCCAATAAAGTCTGCTTGGCAAGATTTTCAGCAATATTGAAATTTTCTTATGTGTATAATGTGTGTTGTCGCCAATAAAGCCTGCTTGTCGAGATTTTCAGCATCATTGACATTTTCTTATGTGTATACTGTTTGTTGTTGTCAATAAAGTCTGCTTGTAGAGATTTTCAGCATAACTGAAATTTTCTTATGTGTATACTGTTTGTTGTTGTCAATAAAGTCTGCTTGTCGAGATTTTCAGTATAACTGAAATTTTCTTATGTGTATACTGTGTGTTGTTTCCAATAAATTCTGCTTGTCAAGATTTTCAGCATAACTGAAATTTTCTTATGTGTATACTGTTTGTTGTTGTCAATAAAGTCTGCTTTTCGTGATTTTCAGTATAACTGAAATTTTCTTATGTGTATACTGTTTGTTGTTTCCAATAAATTCTGCTTGTCAAGATTTTCAGCATAACTGAAATTTTCTTATGTGTATACTGTTTGTTGTTGTCAATAAAGTCTGCTTGTCAAGATTTTCAGCATAACTGAAATTTTCTTATGTGTATACTGTTTGTTGTTGTCAATAAAGTCTGCTTGTAGAGATTTTCAGCATAACTGAAATTTTCTTATGTGTATACTGTTTGTTGTTGTCAATAAAGTCTGCTTGTCGAGATTTTCAGTATAACTGAAATTTTCTTATGTGTATACTGTGTGTTGTTTCCAATAAATTCTGCTTGTCAAGATTTTCAGCATAACTGAAATTTTCTTATGTGTATACTGTTTGTTGTTGTCAATAAAGTCTGCTTGTCGTGATTTTCAGTATAACTGAAATTTTCTTATGTGTATACTGTTTGTTGTTTCCAATAAATTCTGCTTGTCAAGATTTTCAGCATAACTGAAATTTTCTTATGTGTATACTGTTTGTTGTTGTCAATAAAGTCTGCTTGTCGAGATTTTCAGTATAACTGAAATTTTCTTATGTGTATACTGTGTGTTGTCGCCAATAAATTCTGCTTGTCAAGATTTTCAGCATAACTGAAATTTTCTTATGTGTATACTGTTTGTTGTTGTCAATAAAGTCTGCTTGTCAAGATTTTCAGCATAACTGAAATTTTCTTATGTGTATACTGTTTGTTGTTGTCAATAAAGTCTGCTTGTAGAGATTTTCAGTATAACTGAAATTTTCTTATGTGTATACTGTTTGTTGTTTCCAATAAATTCTGCTTGTCAAGATTTTCAGCATCATTGAAATTTTCTTATGTGTATACTGTTTGTTGTTGTCAATAAAGTCTGCTTGTCGTGATTTTCAGTATAACTGAAATTTTCTTATGTGTATACTGTTTGTTGTTGTCAATAAAGTCTGCTTGTCGTGATTTTCAGTATAACTGAAATTTTCTTATGTGTATACTGTTTGTTGTTTCCAATAAATTCTGCTTGTCAAGATTTTCAGTATAACTGAAATTTTCTTATGTGTATACTGTGTGTTGTCGCCAATAAAGTCTGCTTGTCGAGATTTTCAGCATCATTGAAATTTTCTTATGTGTATACTGTTTGTTGTTGTCAATAAAGTCTGCTTGTCGTGATTTTCAGTATAACTGAAATTTTCTTATGTGTATACTGTTTGTTGTTTCCAATAAATTCTGCTTGTCAAGATTTTCAGCATAACTGAAATTTTCTTATGTGTATACTGTTTGTTGTTGTCAATAAAGTCTGCTTGTCAAGATTTTCAGCATAACTGAAATTTTCTTATGTGTATACTGTTTGTTGTTGTCAATAAAGTCTGCTTGTCAAGATTTTCAGCATAACTGAAATTTTCTTATGTGTATACTGTTTGTTGTTGTCAATAAAGTCTGCTTGTAGAGATTTTCAGCATAACTGAAATTTTCTTATGTGTATACTGTTTGTTGTTGTCAATAAAGTCTGCTTGTCGAGATTTTCAGTATAACTGAAATTTTCTTATGTGTATACTGTGTGTTGTTTCCAATAAATTCTGCTTGTCAAGATTTTCAGCATAACTGAAATTTTCTTATGTGTATACTGTTTGTTGTTGTCAATAAAGTCTGCTTGTCGTGATTTTCAGTATAACTGAAATTTTCTTATGTGTATACTGTTTGTTGTTTCCAATAAATTCTGCTTGTCAAGATTTTCAGCATAACTGAAATTTTCTTATGTGTATACTGTTTGTTGTTGTCAATAAAGTCTGCTTGTCGAGATTTTCAGCATCATTGAAATTTTCTTATGTGTATACAGTGTGTTATCGCCAATAAAGTCTGCTTGGTGAGATTTGCACCGGCGAAATGGAGGAAAAGTACCACATGATGTAGTCTGTGACAAAATCACAGGCTGCCGGAAACTGGAAGAACAGCATATATATGTCACTTAGACTAAAAAAAAAATTTGAGTTGCGTCACATTTATACTAAGGGTGCGATATAGCCATAGCGTTAAAATTCCGATGGATAAATTCACTATATAATTTAGTCCGATGATCTGTTCATGTAATATTCCTTCATTTTACTGTATAAATACTCTGCCATACCTAACGACAAGATAATGATGCATGTTACCAAGTGAAACTAATCAATCCATTTTTCATAGCTTTACTAATAAAGAATCAACACTAAAAATGAAGATGCTGTAATTACACATTCTTTATCAATATGAATATTTCATGAGGCTCTCTCTCTCAACATTAAACGATCAATCGCCGTATACATCTATTAAATAGTTAATCTATTTCATTAGGAGTACGCTAATTGGAATACCATTCAAAGAGACTTTGTCAAAAAATTTACTTTTGACTCTTTAATAACAGGTATAAGTTATTAAAGATGACAGAATTCAGTTTCGAAATTAATCGTGGATCTCTATGGAAAAAGATTTATTTATGCAACACAAGGGAAACCATAGAAAAGTTAACAACTCCGATGTCAATTAACTAATATTAAATAGTTGGAAAAAGGTCGAAACGTTCCAAATGAAAGGTCTCTCAATGCCCCAATTCCAATGTAGTCACAACTCTGAAAATTGACTCAAATTTCAACAAGAATAAACATAGAAAAGTAAAATTTTCCGATGTCAATAAACCAACTTTGAAGGATTTAAAAAAGGATCATACGCTTCAATCGAGAGTTATTTAAACGTTCCAATGCAGTCATAACTCTGAAAATTGGCTCAAATTTCAACAAGAATAAACATAGAAAAGTAAGATTTTCCGATGTCAATAAACCAACTTTAAAGGATTTAAAAAAGGATCATACGCTTCAATCGAGAGCTATTTAAACGTTCCAATGCAGTCATAACTCTGAAAATTGGCTCAAATTTCAACAAGAATAAACATAGAAAAGTAAGATTTTCCGATGTCAATAAACCAACTTTGAAGGATTTAAAAAAGGATCATACGCTTCAATCGAGAGCTATTTAAACGTTCCAATGCAGTCATAACTCTGAAAATTGGCTCAAATTTCAACAAGAATAAACATAGAAAAGTAAGATTTTCCGATGTCAATAAACCAACTTTGAAGGGTTTAAAAAAGGATCATACGCTTCAATCGAGAGCTATTTAAACGTTCCAATGCAGTCACAACTCCGATATTCCATAAAAATGTCAATAAGAGAAAGCATAGAAAAGTAAACAATTCCAATATCAATTAACTAATTTCAAATGGTCAAAAAGAGGTCGAAATTTTTCAAACGAAAAATTTCCCAAGGCCCTACTTCCAATGTAAAATCACACCTCTGAAAATTGGAACAAATGCCAACAAGAATATAGAAAGTAATATCTTCCGATGTCGTAAACTACCTTTAAGGGGTCAAAAAAGGATCAAACTTTCCAAAAGAGAAATATTCAAATGCTTCAATTTAGTCCCAACTCTGATATTCGGTACAGATGTCAACAAGAGAAAGCATAGAAATGTAAATGATTCCGATTTTAATTAACTAATTTTAAATGGTCGAAATGTTCCAAATAAGAAAAATTCCTAAGTTTACACTTCCCATAAAGTCACGATTCGCATAGGTAAAATTAGCATATCATTCTACAAGACTAAATTGCAGAGATTCTTTTAAATTACATTATAATAAACTACTGAATACCTTTGAATCAAATTTTCCCATGTGCATTTCAGCAATCAATTCATGCATTTTACATTTCAGACTTTTGACCCGATTTCGACACCTGAAAAATGATTTATCAAATTGAAATAACTAATTCTATCAATGAAGATTGCGACTTTATGGGAAGTGGGACATTAGGATATTTCTCGGTTAATTCATTGGTGCGTCAAAGTTGCGACTACATTGAAACATTTGAATATCCCTCAATTGGAGCGTTTGACACTTTTTCGACCACTCAAATTTGGTACAATTTGCTACTTTTAAGCGACGATAAATATTACGCCAGATATCGATTATTGGATGTGTTTCGGAAGATATTCATTTCTGACACTTTTAGTTAATTTCAATCCAAGGTTTTGCAATAAATATTGTTCATTTCACATGTGTACGAGTACTACCACATACTTTTAAATCCTTTATATTAACTTCGATTTTGTGTGGATGTATGTGCGAAGGTGGCGGGCAAATCTGCGGTGGTCTACTAAACCTCCTTGCCGCCACTCAATCAGGCCAAAACTTGGCAGATAGATTCGATGTCAATGACAATGCATTCTATCAAATTTTGGAGCTTCAACTCTCACTAAAAGGACGTTTTTACACAAGCTTCTTTAATAGCTTCGGAATACTAATAAATCAAATTTTAACCGATCATTTGTTGGAGCTCTTTCCTGTAGCCAAAATTCTTTTAATCAAAATGAATAAAAGATAATTGAACGTGAATGCATAAATTCATCCTAGAGTGAAGTCCAGTCAATTCACCTTTGTATTGCATAGCAACTAGCAACTCAATAAGTGAAATAATTTTAACTGATCATTTGTTGGAGCTCTTTTCTGTAGCCAAAATTCTTTTAATCAAAATGAATAAAAGATAATTGAACGTGAATGCATAAATTCATCCTAGAGTGAAGTCCAGTCAATTCAACTTTGTATTGCATAGCAACTAGCAACTCAATAAGTGAAATAATTTTAACTGATCATTTGTTGGAGCTCTTTCCTGTAGCCAAAATTCTTTTAATCAAAATGAATAAAAGATAATTGAACGTGAATGCATAAATTCATCCTAGAGTGAAGTCCAGTCAATTCAACTTTGTATTGCATAGCAAGTAGCAACTCAATAAGTGAAATAATTTTAACTGATCATTTGTTGGAGCTCTTTCCTGTAGCCAAAATTCTTTTAATCAAAATGAATAAAAGATAATTGAACGTGAATGCATAAATTCATCCTAGAGTGAAGTCCAGTCAATTCAACTTTGTATTGCATAGCAACTAGCAACTCAATAAGTGAAATAATTTTAACTGATCATTTGTTGGAGCTCTTTCCTGTAGCCAAAATTCTTTTAATCAAAATGAATAAAAGATAATTGAACGTGAATGCATAAATTCATCCTAGAGTGAAGTCCAGTCAATTCAACTTTGTATTGCATAGCAAGTAGCAACTCAATAAGTGAAATAATTTTAACTGATCATTTGTTGGAGCTCTTTCCTGTAGCCAAAATTCTTTTAATCAAAATGAATAAAAGATAATTGAACGTGAATGCATAAATTCATCCTAGAGTGAAGTCCAGTCAATTCAACTTTGTATTGCATAGCAATAACAACTCAATAAGTGAAATAATTTTAACCGATCATTTGTTGGAGCTCTTTCCTGTAGCCAAAATTCTTTTAATCAAAATGAATAAAAGATAATTGAACGTGAATGCATAAATTCATCCTAGAGTGAAGTCCAGTCAATTCAACTTTGTATTGCATAGCAACTAGCAACTCAATAAGTGAAATAATTTTAACTGATCATTTGTTGGAGCTCTTTCCTGTAGCCAAAATTCTTTTAATCAAAATGAATAAAAGATAATTGAACGTGAATGCATAAATTCATCCTAGAGTGAAGTCCAGTCAATTCAACTTTGTATTGCATAGCAACTAGCAACTCAATAAGTGAAATAATTTTAACCGATCATTTGTTGGAGCTCTTTCCTGTAGCCAAAATTCTTTTAATCAAAATGAATAAAAGATAATTGAACGTGAATGCATAAATTCATCCTAGAGTGAAGTCCAGTCAATTCAACTTTGTATTGCATAGCAACTAGCAACTCAATAAGTGAAATAATTTTAACTGATCATTTGTTGGAGCTCTTTCCTGTAGCCAAAATTCTTTTAATCAAAATGAATAAAAGATAATTGAACGTGAATGCATAAATTCATCCTAGAGTGAAGTCCAGTCAATTCAACTTTGTATTGCATAGCAACTAGCAACTCAATAAGTGAAATAATTTTAACCGATCATTTGTAGGAGCTCTTTCCTGTAGCCAAAATTCTTTTAATCAAAATGAATAAAAGATAATTGAACGTGAATGCATAAATTCATCCTAGAGTGAAGTCCAGTCAATTCAACTTTGTATTGCATAGCAACTAGCAACTCAATAAGTGAAATAATTTTAACTGATCATTTGTTGGAGCTCTTTCCTGTAGCCAAAATTCTTTTAATCAAAATGAATAAAAGATAATTGAACGTGAATGCATAAATTCATCCTAGAGTGAAGTCCAGTCAATTCAACTTTGTATTGCATAGCAAGTAGCAACTCAATAAGTGAAATAATTTTAACTGATCATTTGTTGGAGCTCTTTCCTGTAGCCAAAATTCTTTTAATCAAAATGAATAAAAGATAATTGAACGTGAATGCATAAATTCATCCTAGAGTGAAGTCCAGTCAATTCAACTTTGTATTGCATAGCAACTAGCAACTCAATAAGTGAAATAATTTTAACCGATCATTTGTAGGAGCTCTTTCCTGTAGCCAAAATTCTTTTAATCAAAATGAATAAAAGATAATTGAACGTGAATGCATAAATTCATCCTAGAGTGAAGTCCAGTCAATTCAACTTTGTATTGCATAGCAAGTAGCAACTCAATAAGTGAAATAATTTTAACTGATCATTTGTTGGAGCTCTTTCCTGTAGCCAAAATTCTTTTAATCAAAATGAATAAAAGATAATTGAACGTGAATGCATAAATTCATCCTAGAGTGAAGTCCAGTCAATTCAACTTTGTATTGCATAGCAACTAGCAACTCAATAAGTGAAATAATTTTAACTGATCATTTGTTGGAGCTCTTTCCTGTAGCCAAAATTCTTTTAATCAAAATGAATAAAAGATAATTGAACGTGAATGCATAAATTCATTATGGAGTGAAGTCCAGTCAATTCAACTTTGTGTTGCATAGCAACTAGCAACTCAATAAGTGAAACAATTTTAACTGATCATTGTTAAAACTCTTTCCTGTTGTCAAGATTTTTTAATCAAAATAAATAAGAGATGCGTTTTTATTGCCTTACGTCAGACATATCTGATTTCGTAGATCGTTGATTCATTGCAAATGACAACGCATTCAATTATGTTTCTTTGGGGAAAAAGTAGTTCGAAAGGGATCTTTTGTTTAGTGGTCAAACACTGTGAAAACTCGTTCTCAGCTCAAGAAGTTGCAGTTTCACATAAAAATTGGCAGTGCATATAAAGGAATTCTATTAAAAACTTAGTTTTTATTGGCTACATTATTAAATCCTTTCTATAACTTTGATTTTGCTTGTTCTTTCGCAAATATAAGGTGATAAAAATTAACCCACTTGCCGTCATTTCAATCTCGCTCTTTGTCGATGACAATACATTCTATCAAGTTTCAAGATTGTCACCAAAAGGCGCTTTTACACACGCTTGTAATGACGTCCAGCACTAATCAATCCAACTTTCCAGCCATTCAATCCAATTGGAATGTGGCAGTGGATTAATAATCTATGAGAATTTCTTCCGTCAAGTTTTGGAAGAAGAAAAGCCCACAAATGGCACGGAATAGATGGTTTTCTTCGTAGTGGTCAAGCACTACGAAAATTGGAGCAGATCTCAAAATCACTTAAAAGAAACTCCTATACTA
The DNA here is from genome assembly GCA_963978545.1 of Linyphia triangularis. Taxonomy (NCBI): domain Eukaryota; kingdom Metazoa; phylum Arthropoda; class Arachnida; order Araneae; family Linyphiidae; genus Linyphia; species Linyphia triangularis. The sequence continues at coordinate 1,355,625 of OZ021726.1, forward strand.
AACTCCAACTTAACTTGACATCACTAGACGATAGATCTTCACCGTGCTCATAGGCAGTTAATCCATTTTAGCGGAGTAAAGACATAATTCTCGCCAAACCTTATAGCCTTTTGTTCTCTATAGGGTTGTGGTTTGGCGAACATTATGCTTTCACGCCGCCAAAATGGATTAAATACCTATGAGCACTGTGACGATCTACCGTCTAGTGATGTCAAGTTAAGTTGGAGTTTAGTATAGTAAAGGTCATTCCCTATACTCGCTATGTTACAACTTTCAAGTCCAGTTCATTTAGAAACTATTTTACATAAAACCTGGACATTTGGCGAGTAAAGACGAAAATTATCACCTTAATGAAATGACATAAATAAACTCGAAAAGCGCGAAAAACTCGAAAAGCGCGTTTAATAAATCTTTATTTTATATTTGAAATCCTCAGCAGTTTCTCAACCTGCAAAAGTCGTTTGCATTTTTTAAATTTTCATCTATAATGGATTGACGTAAAATGAAAACAATGAAAGTCATTTCATTAAGTAATCATTTTCGTACCTACTCCGCATTCGTCAAGGTTTTATAGAAATTAGCTTTTAAATCAGCATTAGCCATTACGCAACCCGCGGGCCGGATTTGGCCCGCTACAGTTTTATATGCGGGCCGGATTTGGCCCGCTACAGTTTTATATGCGGGCCGCCGACAGCTCAGAATATATATATATATATATATAAATCAAGTTTTATGGTATGGACTTTTCTTTAACATAATTTTGTAATTTATCCAAAATAGTAAGTGTTAACTATATAGGGCAGAGTTCTCCAGTACTTGCTCGAAGAAACTATATGAAGAAGTGTTCAGCAAGATGGTTTTCGCCAAGAACAAATAACTCAACTGAATCTTATTTGAACAATTTATTAAGAGTGACTGCAACAAATACTGCGACAGACATTGACTCTATCATAAAATAAAAGGAACGATTTCGACAGCCATCGTTTTACAATTTTTATATCGATTAAAACAGAGTTATCTAGAAGTGCAGTGAAAATCTTTTATTTAAAGTTGGGTCAAGTCCCACTGTCACGTTGGAACACAAAATTTACTTCTTTTTTAGACTTTAATTTACCGATAACACAAAATATTATTTTTTAATTATTTGATAAAATAATCAAATATCAACTGTAATTTTATTAAGATAAAAAAAAATCAATAATTTTTTTCAGTTTTCAGAAATGCTATATACTTTTAAATCGATAATAATTAAAGATACATATCCATCCTGCCCGCGAAAAGCTCCAACATAAGACATATGGCCCGTCTCTAAAAGTTAGTGGCAAACGCTGTTCTAAATGCACTGGGCTAGAAGATTGTAACATAGCGAGTATAGATCTTTACAAAGAGTTCCTATTAAATAAGTTACAATTACACACAATAGTCCGCAGTGCGAAGGCATTATAGTAAAAACTATGTTTTCATGAGAAGGGGTCCAGTACCGAAATTTCTTCAAAAATCCCAAATTTTTTTCCTGATTTTAAAAAATAGTTCATACATTCCTGAAGAGAATGATGTTTTTATCTTATTCCTCCGGTGATTAGAACGCCACAAAATTAATTGTGATTTAAACATCACTAATGGTCGTAACACCTTGAAGCGTCTGCTTAAAGTGCGTTTTTCGAGCACTAGTGTTTTTCACAGATGTTGCATATTCAAATCGATATATCTTCAGAACCATTAACAATTGGATATTAAAAATTTTGGAGCATTTTAATTTATATAGTTTTAAATATTTTGTCTTCGCAGAATTTTATTTTTTTAATTCTGTTTTAAAATATAACATTTAGCGTAAAAGATAACATAAAAAAAAGCAAAAATTTCAATATTTTAACTTTGAGAATTTTTTTAATTTTTTTTAATTCACCTATCAAAATTCTGTGAAGACAAAAAAATGTTTATATAATTATGTATTAAAGGAAGCTTTCACTTTGAAAAAAAAAATTATTTTTTCTTGACTTATATCAAAATACGCTAACATCAATTATTATGGATTTTTCTTGGTTTTTAAACTTTTTTTAAATAACTAAACCCAATATTTAAAAAAACATTTTCTCAAAGATATATAAATAGCATCTCATACATAAAATAAATTTTTGACATAAAAATGTACATAAATAAAGTTTTTTTATTTTCGGTACCGGACCCCCCTTAAAACAGTTTAGAAACACCCTCTATATGAGGCTTTTCCCCGACACACTCTCTTCCGAACACCTACTGTGGTCATCCACATTCCTTTTCGTTCCGCACGTAATCTCGGCGTGATATTACGTGTGGAAACTCCGCTTTCTCAGCCTGTAGATCTGTGACAGACTCTTTACGCCGGCACAACAGCTGATAGCCGGATAATCCGATCAGGATTGATCGCGCGATGCGGTCGATGTGTAAGTAACACTGATACTGAGGAGCGCCGTTACTTTGTTAGTTTTCTTCAGGGTAAGTCACGAAGCCAGAAAATCGAGTCGGTAGAAAGACTGGTTTTGACTCTTAAGGTATACATATACATTAGGAATAATGAAATTTGACTCAATTCTGCGTTTTTGTTTTTTGGTTTTAAAATATTCCCGAATTTATTACCATTAAAATGATACCATTTTCTTTCTGAGACTCAAATGACTTTTTAAATTACAGTAGGTTTTGTGAACCTATTTTGTATCACGTTCATTATTGTAGTAAACTTTAAACGCGTTTTCTGAAGAATGACATTTTGGTGTTATGTTACTTTACGCCAACGGTCATAACTTCATAATAAATGGTCCGATTTACAAAATTCTAATTTTATTTTGTAGAAAATAGTTGTGAATGTGTTTTCTATGGAGAATCTAATACATAATGTTACAAACACATATTTTATGCATATTTTAATCTTAATTTTGTGTTAAACACTATGGTTTTTTTTTTAACTTTTTATTTTAAAACTTATAATTAAATAAATATTGAAGCCAAATTCAGAATTCTCCATAGGAACATGCTTCAATATAATATCTCTTATTTGCAGCAAAAATAATACCTCTAAGTTAATTACAAGTTTATTTATGTATGTTCTAATAATGTCCTAATTAGTCACCTTAATTGAAATTAGCTGATTAAAAAATTGACGGATAAAAAACGTTTATATATAAAAATGCATCATTTTTAATTCTGTTATACTGCCAAAAAGTTTGAAATTATAACCTAAAAATTAAAGAAAATAATCTCAATTGTATATGTATACCTTAAAGAGCTTGTACCATTTCGTTTCAACTTTAAGACTGGACGCTTCATTTGATCGGATTGGCCATCTCAAATCAGGCTATGGTTTTATGTTGGTTGGTTGTTTTCAGATTATCTGGCACCGTCAGCAACACGAGGGCTATATTGCGCCGAAACATTCGTCATTTGACAAGCCAACATCCATTTACAAACACCCATGCCTAACACGGGACTCGGAACACGCAACCTCGCGGTCTAGAAGCTAGCACTCTAACCACTATACCGTTTGGTCGGCTATGGTTTTATGGGATATGCATTACTATAAGAGTTACCTTGATCGCTGACGCGCTCATTCACTGCCTCATTCTGTAACGCGCTAAGTTGGATTTTGACCGGTTATTGTTGAAACTCTTTCTTGTTGCTAAAATTGGTTTAATCAGAGTAAATAAAAAGTATTTTGTAGTGGAGGTATAAATTCAGGTTCATTTTTAATGAATAAATTTTGTAACGTACTTTTGCCGCACATCTTGCTGTTAATGAATAGGAAGATAATCAATTTGACTGATGATAACTCTCAAATCCATTGTACGCTGATTCTTTCGTCAGTAAAGATCCAATGATTCATTCCATTTCCCTGATGGACGCCCAATGTAGTTTTTCAATAAGTTCTTCATTATAAACCCTTTTTGTTAATTTTTTTATCATTTCATATATATCTATCGGAAATAATTTTTATTTACCTAACATTAAAAGAAAAGTGTACTTTTTAAAAAATATTTCATGTGTATTAAATTAAAATGTTTTTTATATTCATCATTTTTCAACAGGTGCCTTACAATTTTCTAGAAAACTATAATAGTGAATCTAAAAAGTGTTTATGAAAAGAAAGAAATAGTATGTCCATAACGTTTGAATAAAAAAACATTTTTTTTTTGACTGGTATCTCTAAATAAAAGTGGTGACTTTTACCCTGATTTTTTTTGACATAATGTGGCAAATACTTGGTCTAAAAGTTATCTGCTTTAAGATTTAATTCAGTAATTGTCTTACATCAAAAAAATACCTTAGTGGTAGTTAATTTGTGTACACATAGGAAACTGAAAAATGTGGGGAAAATAACTAGTTTTTTTTACTCGAAAATATTCTGGAAAGAGGTAGCATTGAAATTGCATTATGTTCTTTATGGCGTAATTTGTAAACTACATTCATTTTGATGAAAGTACACAGTATTAAAAGTTCAAAAACTTTAATCTCGATTTGTGAGGAAGTGAGACTTTTTCAGGCTAATATAACTTCATATTTGAATCAACCAATCGTTAACCAAAAGAGAAGTAATTTAAAGTGTACTAAGGGGCTTCGCCCCCTGCTCGCTAACGCTCGCCAACCCCCAAATGCCTCGCTGCGCTCGAATTTGTGGTTAAAACATCTCGCTGCGCTCGAATAGGTTTGCCAGCCATAAAAAGTTTAACCAAATTTTTATAAATTTAATGTAAGGCCTAATAGAGAAAACACCCAAATTGCAAGTTTCATAATAGAAAGTTAAATATACTATCCGCCAACATTCTGACTTAAAACTTCATTAGCTATGCCCTTACATTGAAGTCCTAATATTTTTTATTTATTCTGATAAGTCGCCCCATTAGAGAACGACGTCCAACGCGAAGCATTTTCTGGATAGAAATACTTCAAAATAACAATTACTCTAATACAAAAATGCTTCAGAAAAACAGGAAAACAACAACTTTGAAACGAAGAGTTTAAAAAGAGCTTTAAAATTAGCAACGGGTTTGTTGTTTACATACGTAAGGATAGCTTTAAAATTAGCAACGGTTGGTTGAACCCCCGAGCAGCCGGTTTGTTGTTTACATACGTAAGGATGTTGCCAATCATATATTCAAAATCATTGAGGCTTTGTAGTAGCTTAATGATGAAAAACATTGAAATTTAACTAATTAATAAAGTGTTAATAAATTATTTTGGCACGTTTTGGCAAATCTACAGCTTATTTCCTTTAAAATGACACCTTGATCATTGAAATTTGTTGAGCAGTTTAGGCGGACGGACTAACCCCAAAAAACGTATTGCCTATTAAATATATAGATAATGCAGGGCGGGGAACCTACAAGTATCAAATACTTCGATATAATAATGTATTTAAACTAAATTTTGAATTGTGATGTTTTATTAAAGAAATGGATAATTCTACATTGTTTTAAAACAATATTCTGTGGGGAAAAAAAACCTGTTTGTATTATATCTACAATCCTAGTAGATTCCCATACCAAATCATTGTGAAATTATGTAAATGTATAATTATATATAATTGTAATGTGTGCATTCTGTAAGAAAAACTATTGAATTTATATTTATCTATAGTTATTTTTCAGAAGTTATCGATAGTTTTTTCACAGAATTAAGTTTTAAAACGTTATAAAATTACACAGTTTTTTTTATAAAACATCACGATTCAAACATTCCAAACAATTACCTAATTTCACACTGATTTGCCACAGGTATCTTCTATAATTGTAAATACAACTTAAATAATTTTTTTCACATAATTTTTTTTTAAACATTTTAAAATTACTCATTTTTTTTTATATAATACATCTAGATTCAAACTTTAGTTCAAATCAATTTTTGTATAAATGTATTTGATTGTATTTATATATTAATTATATAAATTTATATATATATATATTTTTTTATAATTATATGAACTTATATAAATATATATATATATATATATATATATATATATATATATATATATATATATATATATAATATATAAATTATAAAATTTTCCATCATTTTCTTCAATTTTTTTTAAAATTCGTTAGTGATCAAATTACTTACTACAAGACAGTGTTCGCAGTTAAATATTTTCAAATTGTATTTTACCCTCTCTCTAAATTTTTAGGGGTATTTTTAAAATCCAAAAGGTATTTTTTAAATTAAAGCAAAATAAGTTTTTAGACAAAACTAATAAATACAACAATAACAAGGATGTAGGATCGCGTTTTCGCGTATCAGAGTGGAAATATGCTTTTTAAATGCTTACTAAACTTTATATGTTTAATAACATTCAACTAACTTTTAACACTATGGCGTTCGGTGACACCACGTTGGTGTCCTGCGAAAGTATCGAGAAAATGCAGGCTACAATACAAAGACAATCGCGTCAATGACGGAGAAGTAAAACTTGACAATTTACGATATGCCGAAAATCTCGAGAAATCTCTTTTAGTATATCAAAATTTAATTACACTACTTTTCAAAGTTAAATCTTAATCATGCAAATTTCGAATCGAAGGGTTTAAATGAGCAGACTTTTCTTTTCCGTAGCTCGTATCGCGTAAGACAACAAAAGATCTTTCTCGATAAACTCAAATAAAAAAATAAAAAATGATTGTCCATTCCTGTTCTCCGTTCCGCACGTAGTCCCCAGCAGGCGATGAATTTCAAGATCAGTAACAGACTGTCAGCTTGGCAGGAGAGATCTGATCAAGGGAAAGAAAGTTTTTCCGATACAGATAGCAAGGAGATAGATGCTTATACAGTTAGGTCGATCGCTGGTCATTTTGTTGGTTTACTTGGTTGGTGTGCGATACGGTAAGCGGCCATGGAAACGAGATGCAATGGAGATCGGCTTAACGACAATATCTTTCTGAAAGGAGTCCTTAACTTTGTATAATTCTATTTTTAATTTTAATTACTCTTACCTTTTAAGGTGTCCTTAAGAAGGCCACCTCCGAAATTTCCGTAAAAATTCGATAAATGCGTTAAAAAAAAAAAAAAAAAAAAAAAAAAACCCTTCTTTAAAATATAATCATTTTCTCTACAGCATTTCCCATCAATGACTGATCATCCTCTTTTTCACTTAACCGAAAGGAATATGAAATAATTACTAAATTACATATCGCCAATTTCCCCATTTTGGCGGTGTTTTTTTGCCAATGTTATAATTATAGCTCAATATTAATCTAATAATCGTAGAAGATACCTTAAGTTCAAAGGTTACAAAAATGCAATTCCCAATAAAAATATTAAAACCACATGTGCCTAAAATTATAGGATTTTCATAATTTCCATTTGAAGCCCAATAAGGCCCATAGTGATCACCATCACTAGACACAAGTACCGGGGGGGGGGGGGGTTGAGAGGAGAGTTTCCTTGGCAGGCCTCCTATAAGGCTTTCTCCCCTTCAGAAACTTAATCTAAGAATGTTCCAACATAGTATAACCCTCGAGTTTTGTTCCAAAAAATCTTCTCTTTCATTTCTAACGCTACAAGTCCTATTTAAATGGAATAGAGAAGTATTAGTTATTTAATTTCGCACTAGATGGCACTGCTGCTTTTAAAATCATTTCAGACAATGCTTTTAGCAATGAAACAACATTTCGGCGCTCTTTCGATCATAAATTACTTTTTTAATATAAAAACCGGACTGATTTTATAGTCCAATTAAAATCCTTTTCTGGGTATTGTTTCGATTCTTTATAGTAACAGAACTTCGTTAGTTTTAGAGGAATTTAAAACTTGAAAAATTAGCAATTTGGCATACAATTGATAAATAATCGTCTTAGGGCTGATGTACATTTTACTCTGGACCTTAAGTCAAAGCCCATTTTTTTTTATTTTTTTTTTTTTAAATTTGAGTGTTATAAATTACCGATACATCAATACTCTTGAACAATATCAGCATACATCTCTTTTTTTTACAAGCAGGTGTTGCAGAAGCATGCCCACATATTGTCTTTCCTGCGCATGCCCAAACATTAAGTGGGACAGACACCGAACCACACTTTTGACCACTTAAAAACAATATCCTTGGGCTTAAGGGCCAGGGTAAAAACTAAACAGCCAAAAAGAAAATGAAGACAAGACAGTAATAGCGATTAATTGCCATAAGTGAGAGGGCAATATCCTCTTCACCCCTGAAGATTAACAAAATGATTTAAAAAATATTTTACTATCTTATGGAGTTATTTTGCTGTCAAGGACTAGGAAAAAAAAAATTTGTGTTTATAAGTTTATTAGGGTGCCTAAAATTTTAGGTACACGTATGTGGACCCTAGTTTTCTATTACACAAAATAACAAAAAAATTGCAATTGATAAAATGCTTGTAAAATAAGTATTAACATGTTTTAATTAAACTTTATTATTAAACACTTTATTTTTTAAGTAATTGAGAATATTTTCATTACATTTACTTTGAATGGAATTTTTCAAAGCAATTATTTTTCAGCACACATAAGTAAATGTTGCACTTGGTGCACGTTACTCTCGTTCTAGATTTGTACCCCACCAGACGATATTTTGATGCATTTTTGTCGTCCATGTACCTGGGTAGGTGACCTATATTATCAAATTGTACATCCTTTGGAGGACGATGAACAACTTTTCGTTGCTTTAAAGGCACGGGAAATTCTTCTTTAGAGGAGTTAGACAGTTAGCGTGGCCTTCCTCTGTGAGAGCTCCCAGATAAATTTCCTTCATACTTCAATAAAGATGAAGCAATAATCATTCGATACTCCAAAAGGGGCATGTATTTTATTATGTCATTGCTTTTGTGAAAGCGCACATAATAAATCCAGCAATTAGATATTGCTAGATCCACAAAATGTGTAAACATACGCCCAGTCCATTTTTTTGTTTTTACAGCACAACGATAGTATGCTAAATATCGATCACAGAGATCAGTACCCCCCATCGAAATATTATAGATTCGAATTACAGCAGGCTGTGGAAGGCTAACTTTTTTTTATCCTCTTTAGACAAATCACTATGTTGTAATAATGCCTGAATCTCATCTGTAGTCCATAAGCCTACAAAAAATAATTTCCTATAATATTTTAGAATTATATTTAGTCACTACTATATTGTATACTCAAAATTATCATTTTGTATTAATTAATTTTAAACAAAACAAACACTAAATCTATTTCTGCACTTGAAACTTAACTAAGTTACTATTTTTTTGAGTTAAAAAGTTCTATAATTTGAAAATGTAAATTTCAGAATGTTTTAAACAACTTTAAATTAAATAATAAAGTAGTAAACAAACACTTTACATACACTCTGTACACTTACACCATAATACCTCAGCTTACTAATATTTTGTTTTTGTTAAATTGCTCCAAATTTTAAGAGTACAATGTTCTAATAAAATTTTAGGACAAATTAATTGAGTAAAAAACAAACAGTTAACATACTCATACATTGAAACAATAATAACTTACTATTAAGCAATAATTATTTACTAATTTTAACAATAATTACTTACTAACACATTTTCATCATATTACAATAAATTCAGCCTAATGGACGAAGGTACACAAATGTGTACCCAATTATAATTCTTGACCCAACTTTTCAATAAAACATTTTTACAAACAAAACTATTCTAAGCAGATGTTGAAAGATTAACTTAATTAGAAATAATTTTATTGGATCATTAAATAATATTTAAAATACTGAAAATTACTTACTTTTTCGACTTCGCTGAAATGTCGCCATTTTCAGAAAATCACTTTTGTAAACAAATATTTCTTGAGGAAAATTAAGCCTTTGCTGCCTTCTATGATATTCAGTACGAAGCTCAGACATCTCCAAACGTAAAGGGGAGGTTGAAATTACAAATTTTTCCATCCAGTAAATTTTATAAACAAATATTATGAGGTCCACATATGTGGACCTACGGAGTGAAGAGGTTATGTAAAACTAATTTATCGTAAAAATCCCTAAAATTTTTAAATTAAAAAAAAATTAAGGTTCAGCAGGTTACCTTTGCCTTCTCTTATTGCCACCATGTAATGATCAGTTAAGTTATACGCATTGTAGTTTTTCAAATTTGGTGAGTTAAAAAATGTTTCCTACAAATTTGAACATGTAGTAAGATAAATAAAATTGAATGGGGTTGCGCAACTTATCAGTATGTAAAACAAGTTCCCTCCTCCTTCTATGAACTTGATAAAAAAGGGTACTGAAAGTATAGTATTCGGTCAACCACAATAAAAAAAATCGATTTTTATTTTCTCTAAATTTTTTTTATTACTATTATTTCTCACGTTTCGGAACAAAGGAGTAGCATAGAAAAAATGTATGTCTGTGTGTACGTGGTCAGCATAACTCCCGAACAAATTGATCTACAATGTTCAAACGTAGTGGTGGCCGTGGAACCGTGTCATTAAAGTTTTTGCCAAAATCGCGCATGTGCATAAGATTAAAATCATAAAAAAATTGTTTTTCAACAATTGGCTAAAAAAACGGTTCTAACGATTTAATTAAAATCTCTGTGCTAATGCCTCTAAAGCTTGTTTCACACGAGGCGACTAGTTGATTCAATTAGTTTATCTGGCGGGTGATTAAGAGTGTAGCCATTTAGGAAATGATCGCTTGAACCCTTTCACACGCAGTCAATTTCTTCCGCCCTTTGTTTGCCAGGCACAAGTGCCGCTCTCATCCCAACTAGTTGACTCAACATCGTACTGGCCTCCCGTTGGGAAGAGAAGTTGATTCCGCAGGTTGCCTCGTGTGAAAGTACCAAGTCAACTAGTTGAGAGTTTACCGAGCAACTTAGTTGAATCAACTAAACCGCCACGTGTGAAAGAGGCCTGAAGGTGTTCTGACCTGTCCCCATCTCTGAAATTAATGCAGAAATGCGATAAAACAGTAAAATGTTGAAAGACGAGGTTCTTTAACACAGAGCTTTCTGCCTTTGAGCATCGCCCATCAACGATTGATATTTTTTTCTGTTTCACGCGCAAGAAAGAACAATGTATCTATCGAGTAACATCGTCAATTTCGCCAATTTGGTGGTGCTTTTTTTTCCTTCTTTTTGCCCAAGTAAAATTGCCCATTTTTATTTAAATGTGTGAAAATATGAAAACGGTTAACAACACCATCTCAAATTATTATCTATTGACCAATATTATAGTGTAATTGAAAGTGTGCGATGTTTTACACCCATAGTTTTACTTGGCCATTAGTCTGCAGAGACCAGAAGCAAAATGTCCTCGGTGTGGATTTATATATATATATATATATATATATATATATATATATATAGCAGATTATATACTTCAGATTACAGCAGATTATATAATTATTTATTTAAAAAATTTCTAAAAAATTTGCAAAAAAAATATTTTTGAAAATACCTACTAATCGTTAGTGCATTCTTATTAATAATTTGAATCATTGATGACTCCATCTCATTACAGTGTCTGTCTCCATTTTTACTTTCAATTATCCATAAGTATTACACATAGGGTAATGAAAGTTTACCATTCGGTAAAAAAAAAAAAAAAAAAAAATTTTTACATTTCTCTACGTTTTGGAACACACTGATTTCAAAAAAGTGATCTAGAAAAAATGTCTGTCCGTATGAATGTATGTGTGTCTGTGGTCAGAACTGCCGAACTAATTGACCTACGATGTTCAAATTTTGTATGAGGGTTAGTGGCGGTCATGGGACCTACCATTAAGGTTTTCATCAAAATCACGCATAAGGTAGCTGCCATTGAAAAAATCATGTTTTTCATTGATTGCTAAAAATCGGTCAGAACGATTTTGATAAAAATCACTGTGGTAAGGCCTCTTAATGTGTTCTAAACATCCCCACCCCCGAAATTCCCGTAAAAATGCTTTAATAGAGTAAAAAGTTGAAAACTAATGCCTTTAACACAGAGTTCTCTTTCCTTGAGCATACCTCCTCAACGATCGTTTTTTCTTCTCGCCTCAGTTTCACTTATAATAAAGGATAATACAAGGATTATCGAAAAGTACATCGCCGAAAATCCCAATTTCAGCGATGTTTTTTTTTTTTTTCTTTTTCTTTTTTTTCTTTTTTAATTAAGATCCATAGAAGAATTATCGCAAAAAAAATATCGCCATACTGGCCATTTCTTTTAAATAAATGAGGAAAATGTAAAAACTGTAAACGACGCAAATCCACGTCAGTATTCTAGTGTAATTGAAAGTTGTGAGATGTTCCACACCCCTAGTTTAAATCGTGGACATTTTAAAGAACTTTTTTTAATTAAAACAATTCCAAATATCGAGTACTCTTTATATAAATTTATATCATTCCGTTAATATTGTCTCCCAAATCTAATTTAAATGGCAAAATTTTCCCACGGAACTTTTACTTTATAAAGGAAACTCATAATTCATATTAAAAATGTAAAGATAGCTTTAGGAGTACAAGCTTTACACTTTCAACAGATGTGATTGTAATGAAAGTTTTTTATCAAGGGAATTGACCGAGTAAATTGTAAGGATAGTAAAACAAATAAACGCTTTTTTAATTAGCACTAAATTCGTTTACTAAAAAAAAAAAAAATAGTTTTCTTGATTTCCAAGTTATAAAATGTTTGGTGTTGAAACACGTATGTCTGCAGAAAAAAAATCATTTTCATTCTAACAAGCTAATTTGGACTTAAAAGTAATTTGAAGTAAGTGGCTATTTTATTAAAGGCGAGCAACACATTTAAGTACCTTTGTAGGAATTTGGCACAGTGGATAAAACAAATACAGGAGCTTTCTGGGACATAAAATCGGCCTGGGGATTTTAGACTTATGCAGGCCCAAGTTTTTAATACAAACATCGATTAGATTTTAATAATTGCTGTTAATAATCAGATAATTCCAATAAATAATTACTTTTAGTAATTAATATATTGTAATTCTCAAATATTTGTATTTAATAATTAAATTTAATAGTTAAATAGTTTTATTTATTTATTTATTTATTTATTTATTTATTTATTTATTTATTTATTTATTTATTTATTTATTTATTTATTTATTTATTTATTTATTTATTTATTTATTTATTTATTTATTTATTTATTTATTTATTTATTTATTTATTTATTTATTTATTTTAATGATTATATCGTTTTAATAATAGGTTTAAATAAAATTTTCTCAGTCTCTATTATTTATATCTCTTTTGAGTGAAATTGGTTTCCATAAACCATTGATAGTTGTTTCAAAAGCTAAAACAAAAATCTAAATTACAAAATATAGAGGGTCCAGGTATACAGCTATTATGTTCGTTAAAAATACATAATGATAGTAAATATTTAACCTTAAATGTTATAAAATAAGTAAAATTCGGAATACGATGCTGTAAATATTAAGGGCAGGTGGGTGTGATTGGGTTAGACCCATTTTTTACAAACACTGCCCTGCCCGGCGATTGCACCTGACAGCAATGGCGGATCCAGCCAGGGGGGCGCGGGGGGCTTAAGTAAGAGCTTATTTTTGGATCAAGGTTCATTTTATAGCCTTCTCCCTTCTCATTCAAACGGACGTTGAAAGACTGTACAAACATTCAAACCTCCACCCCCTTGCTCTTGAAGACATCTACACGACACTTCTTCCCTTTCCTCCAGGACCAAAGATACCATTTTCTGTCGGGTGGGAGGAAGAGATTTTGACTCTCACATGCGTAATGTTCAAAGCCAACAAGGGATTGGGGGGGGGGGAGAATAATGAGAGGTTGACTAATTGGGTACCCTCCCTCCTCGGAAATTGCCACCTTCATTCAGCTGGACATGGTAATTAGCTAAACTTTAAAGTTTTGATAGAAAGGAAGAGGAAGGTTGTTTAAAAACTGCATAAGAACTCGTCCAGCTCTAGCTCGTGCTTGTGTTTCGGCTTGTAAATAAGGGCCATGTTTGAATTCAGATTAAAAATCCATTGCAACACCACAGTGGAAAGGTATGCCAATTTTTTACAAGAAATAGACTTACAAACAGAGTTTAGTAAAAAGTATTATCCGTGGGTGCCCACGGGAAGCAGGAAGATCTACTTATTTTAGTGATTATTTCGGGGAGGGGGGAGGGGGGTCTTGTTTTACGATATTATATAATGTCAAATTTTATCACTGGACTTTTTCATTTAATTTTATCATTAGACTTTTTCATGTGTAAGTACAACTATTGGCAATAGAGATTTCGAAACTGGAATTTGTTTTGTAATAACTGATCAATAATTAAATTGTATTTGTTTCTATTGACTTATTAAAAATATTTCTTATAATAATTTTACTATAGTAAAACATTATAAGTAATTTTAAGTTTTACTATAGTAAAACATTCTCTTTGGAAAACAATTTTTCCCTACATACTTTAGATTACTCGAGTAGCTATGGATTATTCAGTAAAACTACGTATTTTTACTTATTAAGCTCACTGCATTAATATTTTATGAATATGATAAATTTTGATGTACAATTACTGATTTTCCAGTTTGATGTAAGTATAATGTAAGGTTTATACTTAGTCAGTTAGTCACAAATAAAAGTAGCAAGTTCCCGCTTTCATTGGAATTCCTTCAGTATAATCGATACCTCCGGAAATGTAGCTTGCTAAAATGTTCAATATGTACGGTACATTTTGAACACAATTTTTTTATTAAATAAAATAGTTAATGAAAAAACAAAAGGACAGTGTTAACCACCTTACGCTAAGCTATCAAGTCGGAGATGTGACGAATGAGGGGGGGTGGGGTCCATCAATGGATATGGATGATCTTGAAGTATATTTTTTGAACACTGCTTAGATTTTTTTTTTTTTTTTTTATAAATACTAAATTTCGTCCTGACTAAGGCACGGCAAATTGTTGCGCCCCCTCCTCAGGAAAATCCTGGATCCGCCACTGCCTGACAGCCCTATGGCCAGTACGCCACTGAGCAAATGCTGTTATGACAAGCATTCTGAATTGATACATTGACAGATTGTTGGTTTGTTGGTTGTATTCAGATTATCTGGAGCCGTCAGCAGCACGAGGGCTATAATGCGCCGAAACATTCGTTATTAGACAAGCCAACATACATTTACAAACACCCATGCCTAACACGGGACTCGAACCCGCAACCTCGAGGTCTAGAATCTAGCAAGCCAACCACTATACCATTTGGTCGGCATACATTGACAGACATCGACGTACATTGGAAATTCAAATATATATATAACTCCAAACTGAACTTTAATTTACAGACAATATTGCATAATTTCCTAGTCTATAATGTCAATTTATTAAAATTCTCAATAAATAAAATATTATAATATTTACTTACGTCTAAAATTATATAATGTAAAAAAGTACTACTGTACAAAAAGGTTTGGCCAGCGTGAAAGCTCAACAAATATGTGGCAGCTATTTTACAAAATTTAAAGGCAAACGCTAGAGCTATAAAAATTGGAAAAACACGGAGGTGCAAAACATCGCAAAGCTTTCAACTACACTATAACACTGACCACTGCATGTAAATTTTACATGGATTGGTGCAATTCCCCAATTTTGTATTTTCATTAATTAAAAAAAAAAATTCATTAATGTAAAGGTTTAGCAATATTTTTGGAGATAATTATTACATTTGGAACAGAAGTTCAAAACATCGGCCAAGTGTTGATATTGTTAAAAAATTTTGGTGAAAAGCACTTTGTTTATTTTAACTTGAAATTGCTTTTTATGAAATATTAAAATTTAATCTGATATTCCGACTGAATAATGAATATCAGATTAAGTTTTGATGTTACATATTTTAATGTTTCTGACGTTTTAAATCACTATGATTTTGAGCAATACAAAGGCAATGGACTGCTCTTCTCTTTTCTTCAATCTCTGTTACCAACCTAAAGTACGTATTAGGAATAATCGCGCGACTTTTTGTTTGCCTTGAGGAAATCCTGAAACCCTTAAGTTGTAACCCTCGATTTAATAAGATTTTCACGATTCCGGCTTCCCTATTTCTGCCACTATATCAAAACCTTTATCGTCAGTTTTTACACAGAGATACACAACGAAAACTAATCATTAAGGAAATCCCACGCTGCTACCGCGTTTAAGTCCTACTTAAAGTCCTCTAAACCACGGTGTCGAACGGCACACGCTTGGCCCAAAACAACCAGACTCGACAAAAAGAAAAACCAAAACAAAAGATCCCAATTAATTAGCGGCGGACATTCCAATTATTCCAAATGGTTCCTTTAATCCTCTATTAATCACCCAAGAGCGGGTGATCTACAGTAGGCAAAAACCAGCCCCCGATTTGAATTCAGAAGACAGTTCAAAACGTGATCTTCCAGAGCCACCAATCACCGATTCCGTCCACGACTTCATTGGCGAGTCCAGTGGGCACATAGCTTTTAGGAAGGCCATAAACACCTGGATTACGCAGGGACATATCTCCGCGCAACATCTGGTGCATGCTCAAGTAGTCAAGAAGAGGCTTTTTCTTCTTTTTATTTTTCAATTTGGCCGGTAGGATATGCTTCTCTGTTTCCCTGAGGCTCGAGGAATGTCCCTTTTAATATTCTCTGTTTGCTTTTGTGGGACGGACAGTTATGCCTTCATTAATGTAAGTGGGGTTGTTGAAGATGGCTGCTACTGCTGAACACTGAGATGTTGGCGTGGTTTATGGGTTGAGGGTATTTGATTTGTCGCTGTGTGGTGGGAATGGGTTGAGAGATGCCGTGTGAGGTGGTGGAAATATAGGATATTTTGACGCAAATTGTCGTCCGGTTTTGGTTTCATGGTCCTTTATGGTTCCAGTGTACATCGATTTTCTTTTTTCTTTAATTTTTGATCCAGGCACAATTTTTTTTACCATAGTTAACAAATATTAGAACACTAATATATGTGATTAAAAATGTCTTAATTGGTTTCCATTTAAATAATTAATTAAAATGTAATTACTTAATAAGGATCTAATTGACTCAATTTGTAATTAAGAATATTAATTGCAAAACCAAGACCGAGCGACAATTTGCGTCAAAATATTCTTCTATATTTCTATCGCTATTCCCACCCATTCCTACCACAAAAGACGACAACTTGTCGCTGTGTGGTGAAAATTAGTAAGAATGGGTGGAGAGATATAGTATAAGGTGGTAGATATATAGAAATATATTTTGACGCAAATTGTCGCACGGTCTTGGTTTCGTGGTCCTTTTGTCATTTAAGGTTTCAGTATACAATTGAAATTTGTTTCTTTAATTTTTCATCTAGAATTTGGAAATAATTTTGTTTCACTCAGAACATCTATTCGACATATCTGCATAAAAAATGTCTTCATTGGTTGCCGTTGTTTTTTAATTAATTTTTTTTTAACTATAACAAATATTTTACAAAACTATTTCTAATTAGGCTACAGTTCTGAAATTTTCAATACAAGTAGTTTTGACCTTCTAATTAATTGGACTTATGACAAAAAGTATGTTAAAATTAAAAAAATTTTTTTAATTAATATTTTCACAAAAAGCTACTTGTAATAAGCCTAGAGCTCTGAAAGTTTCTAAATAAGTAGCTTTAGCCTTTCAATTTTGCTTTCCACAAACACGTGTTAAAATAATCTTATTAGGTTATTAATAATAGGTTATTAATAATTAAATAGGTGATGTATTATTGTATTAACGGGATATTAAAGGGGATTTTTGTTTCTCTATTAAGGCTTTACGTAGCAATTTGATTTTAGTGAGTGAAGCGTGCTTATGCTTACGCAGCAATGAACTTTTCAGAGAACAAAGCGAGCCTATGTTTGCATTACAAGGAACCTTTCAACGTGTGAAGTAAGCCAGTGCTTATGTGTCAATGATCTTTTCAGCGAACGAAGCGGGCTCGATTTTGTTTATCTGACGAGTGCGTTGTCACGTAGCGAATAATTTATCGAGTTTGAAAAAGTATTTCCCCACGTGTTGCATGCTATATTTTTTATAATCACGTGTAAAAAATAATTTTAATGCATATATTTATCTATGTTGTTAACTCCAATCAATGGATTTCTTCTGAAAAGATGTTATTTCAATACCAACGTACATTTACAAACAGCCATGTCTAACATGGGACTAGAACCCGCAACCTCGTGGTCTAGAGGATAGCACGCTAACCAACTATACCGTTTGGTCAGCACTTAGAAATCAGGACAAAACAAGACCAAACTGTATAGTGGTTAGCGTGCTAGCTTCTATACCGCGAGGTTGCGGGTTCGAGTCCCGTGTTAGGCATGGGTGTTTGTAAATGTATGTTGGCTTGTCTAATGACGAATGTTTCGGCGCATTATAGCCCTCATGTTGCTGACGGTGCCAGATAATCTGAAAACAACCAAACAGCCAGGACAAAACAAGTGCATTCAATCCATGCGGGAAAACACTGTACTTTAACACTATCGACATTGCATAACAAGATAAAGAACACTGTCGCAGCAAAAGAGATGAAATTGAATGTAAAAGTCAATCGAAGCATGTGTTTTTCGTCTGGACTAAACCCTCAATTACGCAGATACCGATTTTAATCCTTTTTTTTTTTTTTTTTAAGAGGCCTGAGACTATATAACTTATCACGCAAACGGAGGGAGACTATAAAAAGACTATAAAATTAACCCGAAGCTTTTAAAATGTTACATTGCCTTGACTGCATAGTGAATAGACGAGCAGGGTTTGACGATAAAGGCTCGTCAATGCTTTTAACGTTAGAGGTATTTCTTTTTTAATGGTTGAACCATTCTTTATGTGCGTTTGTGATGAAGAAATGTCGCTTTAGGTTGATGTAACATGTCTCAAATCCTGTTTTGTGGGTAGCAATTTTTTCAGTGTGTAGGTAGATATTTTAACCCTTTGCACTCCAGGCCTTTTTCGCGCGGAGGAATCAGCAACTCGAGACAATTTAGGTTCGGCTGGTGTTTATGGATTTGCTTCATAGAAACTAAACACAGTCATTGGCCTTGCATCAAATTTCCTCATCACACCTAATGGTCCTCTCGTGGTTTGGCATCCAATCGTGTGACGCCTGAGAGGCGCCACTGGAGTGCAAAGGGTTAAGAAGCTTGAAGATATTTCAGTTGTTTTTATCTAATTTAGACAATGTTGAGAAAAATGAGATGCTATTTTTTTTTTAAGTAACTTGTTTATTAAAGTTATAGATAAGAATTTTAAAATAGTTACAGCATAAATAATCGTAAATAAAAGAAATGCTATTTTTTAAATTCAATATTAATCAGCGGGTAGATTAATTTTAACATTTCTAGTTTTGTTGAAATTTCAAAAACCAGGTCTGTTTGTTAAAGAGAACGCTTCATTAGAGAACTAGAGACCATATAAAACTAAATTGTTGCAAAATGTTGGTTTAAAGAATCAATAATGTAACAAACTTTACAAAATAACCTACTAGTACAAAATTAGCTTTGTAAAATAACTTACAAAATACCAAATTAGCTTAACAAAATAACCTGCAAAGCACAAAATTTGCTTTAAAAAATACCCTACAAAGTTCAAAGATAGTTTAAAAAAAAAAAAAAAAACTATAAAGTTAAAAATTAGCTTTTCAAAAGAACCTACAAAGTACAAAATTAGTGTCACATAAGTATCTACAAAGTTTTTCATTTGCTACAGGAAGAAATCTAAAAAGTACGAAATTAGCTTTAGAAAGAAAAAAAAAAGAAGAAAAAAAATTACAAAATAAGCTTTACAAAAGAATTATCTACAAAGTTTAAAATTAGTTCACAAATAAACGTAGAAGGTTACAATTTTGCTTCAAGAAATCTACAAAGTATGAAATTATCTTTACAAAAAACACCCCTACAAGACCCACTATTAAAGAACCAACTAAGTTCAAAATAGATTTAGAAAAAGAAAAAAAAAACTAGAGTGTATAGTTAAAAATTAGCATTACATTTTTTACCTAAAAGTACCAAAAAAAGTTTAATTTAACTTTACCAAAGTACCTACAAAGTTCAAAATTACTTTCAGAAAAGAACTAACAAGGTAGCACCTACATTTCAATCTCGACTAAGAACAAATATATGCTTTTATGCTTACATTTATTTTTCTACCAAATAAATCTCAATAGCAAACAACAGAACAGAGATCCTCGACCACTGAGTGAAAAACGATAGCCGTGAACTCTTGACCGCAGTTGGACATTTGTCAAACCCACTGGTCATCGCATGATGTGTGGTCAAGGGGTCTAAGGTCCCCTCTGAGGATCCCTCTCCCTCCTCCCATTTTTGACAGTTGGAAAGAAGAAAAGTGATTAACGGCTAGCTGAACGTGAAATGATTGCTCGGGAAACAATGACGAAAAGTAAGGGGGAAAAAATACCGCAAATGCTTGTTGGATTTCGGGAGAAAAACTGGAGCACTGAGACTTTTTCTGTGTTGTTTTATGTAGTTTGTAAAATGTATTGGTGTCTGGTTATTTATAAAAATATATGGTTAAGAGATCTTGGATGTGATTATGATTATAGCATGAAAACTGCCAAAATTATTAAATAAGAAAAAGCCAAATTTAAAAATAAATTTCATACTAAAAAGAATAAATTTCATAAATTAAAAAAAAAAAAAAAATAGAAATTATCATTAACAAGTGAGTTCATGTAAACTCAAGCCTTACCTTTTAACAAAAAAAAAAAAAAAATCTCTTCCATTAACTTCAATGTGTGTGTTTGTGGAGGGCAAATCTCCCGAGGGCTAATTAACGCACTTTCCGTCATCCAATCAAGCTGAAACTTTCCAGACAGACTTGTTGTCGATTATAAATTTTAGAGGCAAAACATAGTTAGTCCATGGCATCTCCTTAATCATTACAGAGATGCAATGAACTATTTTTTGCCTCTAAAACTTATCATCGACAACAAGTAGTGGCAAAAGGTATGAAAAGTCAATATGAGCTTGAAATCGTTTAAATAAATTAAACCTGCACATAGAAGGTGGTAATACATATAAAAGAATTCTATGAAAAAGTTTGTTTTATGGGTTAATTATTTACTAATATTCTTGCACTATACATACGCATTACTTTTTGCACTACTGGTCAAAGAGTTATAAGTAAACTTGGTTATTTGATAATGCATTGTGTTTTTTCAAATACTATAAGTAAATTTTTTTTGTAATGGAAGATGTCAATTAAAAAAGAGAAGTTGGTTTACAATGGCACGTAGACAGTTAAAGTGAACACATTTTTAAAAAATCAGTAAAAAGCGTGACTAAACTGAAACACCATGATTCAAATCCTTCAAGATTTCTGTAAAAAGTAACATTTTTAAAAGTTAAATGTGTTAAAGTGATAGAGTACTTCAAATTTTAATATTTTCTGAATTTTTTTCTTATTTTTTCCCCCATGAGTATAAGAATTTGCCACACTAACACTTTTCAAATTTTTATATTTTTTACATGTATATTTAAGCATATTTTTAACATATATTTATAACATATGAACGTATATGTATAAATATTTCTTAAAAATATATATTATACCAAATTAACGCATATAAAGGACTTTGGTCATATTCTTTTATTTTGATGAATATCGCCGAGTTTTTGAAGAAAATTTTTAAAGCGAATTTCCACATTGACAAATTTAATTTTTTTAATTTACTCTCTAGACAAATATGTTTTATTTAGAGACGTTAGAGGACGTAGACGTTAGACGTTTTAATTTTTTAGACGTTAGAGACGTTTTTCTTTACCGAATATCAACAAATTAAAAAAAAAATTATGCATTCCTTATTAAACATTCATCTTCTGTTTCATATTTTGCGTAGCAGAAATTGTTACTTAAAAGTATTTTCAAAATCACTAATATAAAAGTTAATTCATAACTTTGAGATCAGACTTGTAAAAAATGTGTTTGTAAAAGCTAATTTTTAGTAACAGGGATTGGCACAATTCAACTTATTTAACTTAACAAATCATTGCTTCATGCGTACATTTTTTCTTTAACAGTTGTCTATGTAATATATCATCAAATATAAACCACGTCTTAAAAATTCAGTATATTTGTTTAATTTAGCAAAAAAAACTAATTAAAAACATATTATCTATAAAATATTTTATATGAAATACTTTTTTAATAACGGATTCAAATTTCGAAGAAAATCTTCAAAAGCATTAAGTATGCTTTCGAAGTACAAAATAAAAAATATCCATCAAAATATTCTATTGTATTTTAAATTATTTTCTATGTTCGATTAAGGGGGTCCGGTACCGAAAATAAAAAAACTTTATTTATGTACATTTTTATGTCAAAAATTTATTTTATGTATGAGATACTATTAATATATCTTTGAGAAAATGTTTTTTTTTTAATATTGTGTTTAGAAAAAAAATTAAAAACCAAGAAAAATCCATAATAATTGATGTTTGCGTATTTTGATATAAGTCAAGAAAAAATAATTTTTTTTTCAAAGTGAAAGCTTTCTGTAATACATAATTATATAAAGAAAATATTGTCTTCACAGAATTTTGATAGGTGAATTAAAAAAAATTAAAAAAATTATCAAAGTTAAAATATTGAAATTTTTTCTTCTTTTTATGTTACCTTTAACGCTAAATGTTATATTTTAAAACAGAATTAAAAAAATAAAATTCTCTGATGACAAAATATTTAAAACTATATAAATTAAACGCTCCAAAAATTTGAATAGCTAATTATTAATGGTTCTGGAGATATATCGATTTGAATATGCAACATCTGTGAAAAACACTAGTGTTCGAAAAACGAACTTTAAGCAGACGCTTCAAGGTGCTACACCCATTAGTGATGTTTAAATAACAGGTAATTTTGTGGCGTTCCAATCACCGGAGGAATAAGATAAAAACATCATTTTATTCAGGAATGTATGAACTATTTTTTAATATCATAAAATTTTTTGGGGATTTTCGAAAAAAATTCGGTACTGGACCCCGTTAAAAGATGACAAAATTTACTTAATGATTGAATGTGGCGAGGAGTTGAAGAAGGGGGGGGGGGGGGAGAGAGAGAGAGCGAGGAGGGAATGGTACTCGTTAGATAGCAAAAGAAATATTTGATAATAAGCTTCAATGTCTTTTTAGTGAATTTTTTTTCCTCAAAGATACTTTACTAATCATTTTAAAATTAAGTCCCAACCCTATGAAGTAAAAAAATAAATAAAATCTCGACATTAAATTCTCATTTAATATTTCACTTGAAAGAAGTCTTCGGTTGCAATTTACATTTACTGTTCGGATTACTCCTCGCACAATGTCAAACACAGAAAAAGTTATTAAGCTAATTAAAAAATAAATTATAATAAGTTCTTTCGGATAATAATTCATATAATCCCATTCTTTAAAGGGCGTCAGCTCCTTTTCGAGTTCTAAAGAATAAGGAGTGGAAAGGACAAAATATGCAACAACGTTTCTAAAAGTAAATATACAGAATGAATTCTTTTGTTCTCTCAATTAAACGAAATGTATCACATTTGTGTAGGCCACCCAGAATTCTTTAATTACCAGTTAGTGGCAGATTGTTAATGAACCTTGTCAAATGAGATAAATCCATCAAGTGCTGATGAAAAGCACGACGAGTGGTGTGTAATTACGAAAGAGCGAACTATCTGATGTCACATTTTAAACTCATCTACAACTCTGCTTTTATTTTGAACACAGGGAAGTCTTTGAAGACTTCGATAGTTAAACTCTTTTTAAATCCTTTATATAACTTCTGTTTTGTGTGTGTAGATGGAAGACAAATCTATGGACGCCAAATTAACCCTATTGCCGTCGTCCAATTGATCTGAAACTTGGCAGATAGGTTCGATGTTGATGACAATGCATAGTCATTCAATCATTCTACGAAAGAGCGAATTATCTGATGTCAGATTTTAAACTCATCTACAACTCTGCTTTAATTTTGAACACAAGGAAATCTTTGAAGACTTTGATAGTTAAACTCTTTTTAAATCCTTTATATAACTTCTGTTTTGTGTGTGTAGATGGGAGGCAAATCCATGGACGTCTAATTAACCCTATTGCCATCGTCCATTTGATATGAAACTTGGCAGATAGGTTCGATGTCGATAACAATGCATTCTATCTAATTTTGGGCTGTTACTGTCACTAAAAGGTCGCTTTTTAGGAATACTAATAAACTAACTTGCCGTTAGCCAATCGTATTAAAAAAGCATTTAACCAACCATTGTTAAAACTCTTTCCTGTTGCCAAATTTTGTTTTAATAAATACATACATACACACATAAAATAAAAATAAATTATATTTGGATGTGAATGCATAATTTCCCGTACATTTTTAATAAATAAATTTTGAAACGTAGTATGCTGCACATTTTGCTGATAGATATGTTTTTAATATCGGAGCTGTGTTAATGAATATAAAAATTGACAATGCATATCAAGGAATTTTTAAAAACTCTGTTTTTAGTAGGATATATTTAAGAGGTTTAGGGTACTTTGCCAAATCTTACAATCTATTTTACTACTTCAAAAGTCACTAATTATAAGCATGAAACTTATGCGTGGCGTTATTAAGGGTTTGGTTGCCTCGAATAGTAACACCTGCGCGCTTGCTTGTGACCAATCTCAAAACATCTTGAGTTCGAATTTAAAAATTTCTCTTAGATTAGATAATCTCAATGCTGATTTCATCTAGTCACGCTCTAAAGTATTGACATCGTCACACATAACCTCTAATCTAATAAAAAAAAATAAAAAAAATTAAAAAATGCTGCATTACAGTATCAAATACCACAATTCTGTTAAAACCAAATGTATCATGAGATGGGGATTCGATGAATGAAAGCACCATTTCAAGTGACTGTCACAACACCTAGTCTTAAACTACAACTTTTGGGTGGTAAATAATTGGTTATTGGCTTGAGGCTAAAGAAGGCTTAACAGTCACCATAGAGATCTATAGCAGCACTTTTCTCCCAAACTAGTCAGAATTGGTTTGTTACCATGGACAACTTATTATTTAGCATTGATATGTGGCCACATTCAATTGGTTCCACCTCCTTGCAGGGAAACCGCTTATAAGCTATCCAGAAGTTGTAGTTACAGATTAAGAAGTAACAATCCAACATGCTTTCCTATACATTTTATTTAACCTAGGCACGAAAGACCTTTTAATGAGTGAGTAAAGTAAGTCCAGACGTACTTTACTCACACAACGAAACGTCTTTCGTTGCCATGGGCATTCTGTATGGACAACCTATTACTTAGCATCTATAGTTGACAGCATACAATTGGCTTCATCTGCTGACAGAGCAGAAACTATTTATAAGTTATACCGAAGTTGTAGTAAGAGATCAAGAAGTAACAATCCAACATACTTTCTTATACATTTTATTTAACATAGGCATGAAAGACCTTTTAATGAGTGAGTAAAGTAAGTACAGACTTACTTTACTCACACAACGAAACGTCTTTCGTTGCCATGGGCAATTTGGATGCCGGACATCTTATCCCTCGGACAAGTCGCCACCGGAGAACTCGACCAGGACATCTCACCACTGGACATCTCGCCACCGGACAAGTCACCACCAAGAAGGCTCGGATCGAGGGTGTTGTGTGGGGAAAGCGATTTTCTTACGAGGAACTGTCGTAGTTGAATCGTGGGACTTGCGTACGTATTCAAGAAGGCACAACATTGAAATTATTTTTTAACCCCTTCCCCCCCTTCTCCCCAATATATATCTCTAGATCGGTGCCTGACATTCATCTTACACATGCATCAGCCTTGCCGTACCTAATATACGAGGTGTCTATATATTTTCGACATCTACAATGGTCAACAGTGGTGGTGGGGAGTCGGGGGAAGGCATCTATTATGTTGTGCCTTCTTAAATATATACGCAAGTCCCACTATTCAACTACGCACCTCCCTCCTAAGAAAACCGCTTTCCCTAACGTTCCTCCCCCCCCCCCTTCTTTGGTGGTGACTTGTCCGGTGGCGAGATGTCCTGTGGTGAGATGTCCGGGGTCGAGATGACCGGGGTCGAGATCACAGGGGGATGAGTTGTCCGAATCCCAGGCAATTTGTATAGACAACCTATTACGTAGCATTTATAGTTGACAGCATTCAATCGGCTTCATCTGCTGGTAGAGCAGAAACTACTAATAAGTTATACAGAAGTTGTAGTTAGAGATTATAAGAAACAACCCAGTTTGCTTTCCTATACATTTTATTTAACACAGGCATGAAAGACCTCCAATATAAGTACAGATTTACTTTACTGACACAACGAAACGTCTTTCGTATGGCAGGGGTTCGACATACTTGTTCTTTTACCAGTGGGATCCTGTAGTTACAAGACAGCGGGAAAGACGCATTGCAAAGTAGAACCCTTGGTAAAAAAAAATACGGCGCAGTAGGCATTTTATTCTTGAATTGACTAATTCTTTTCCAAAGACCCATACCGAGCAAATGGGTTTGCGGCGAGTGAAAGTGTTAGCACCCAGCTGTTAAATGAATGCTCCGATCAGTGTCAAACTACTATTTAGAATTCGCTATCCTGTAGTTTACTCGATGAGAAAAGGTCCTCTTTTTGCTCTAGGCTGGCTATGCTTCGTTTTGTGGAGGTTGCGGAAACTTCTGTGTCTGCATCGAATCTATGTCTTGTAATTTTTCTCATGGTACTGTAATAATTTGAAAAAGCTTCGAGACCCATTGGGACTATGAAGTCCACTTCTGGGAAGTTCGTTCTTCAATCTTTGACTGCAAGCTGACGATGTTAAAGTCAGGATAGATACCTAGAAAATTGAAAATCGTCCATGTCTTTGTATAAAACTTGTATGGTCCGTGGGTGTGTGTCCACGTCCTCACCCGGAGAAAGCATTGAAATGGCAACTTCACAAAATTCCTTCTGCACCGAAATGATTTGATAGCCCCCCCCCCCCCCTTTTTTTTTTTATTAGTTCTTTTTTTTACTTCAACCTGTTCCAGTGAAGAACACTTCTCTCACATATGTACGCGGAGACAGGTGCTAGTTCACAAAGTCCTTCCTTTCCACTCCCAGCCGGGAGTTCAACCAACCAACCTTATACGGTCCGTTTGTAAATAATAGGTAAACAATGCAAAGTATTTGTGTATTAAGCTATACATCGCATTTATTTGATCGAAGAGAAATAAAGTGAAAATCAATATCATATTTATGTTATTAATCTGGAGTTAGATTTTCTCCATTGAGTTTGAAAAAAAAAGTACGAAAAAACCCCTAAGTTTTTTATGTAAATTCTTTGCATGTCTTGCCAACTTTGATGTGCAAATGCCACTTATTTAAATGATTTTGTGCTCAGATCGAGTTAACATAGCGTTTGACTACTGCGAAGAAAAACCATTGCTTCTGTACACAGGACTAACTTTTTTTTTACCCTCAAAATGTGAAAGAATGCATTGTCATAGATAACGAGTCTATCTGCCAATTTCAGTTAGATTGGATGACGGAAAAAGGGTTAGTTAGCCCACCAAAGATTTTTTTATACTTATTTATTGTTATTCGTGGTATCGCGGCTATCACCTTGATCATCAATATCTGCACTACTACTCTTATCCATTATGGTGTTTATTGGTACTTACGTATTAAATATATAATTTTAAGTCATATTTAATATGAAAAACCAATTAATGTGAAAAACCAATGGCGTGCTATACATATAGACAGGCTTACTTGAGCTAATTGAATACACTACAACGATGTGTGAACCGGTTTACTACGCCCTGATTGGAATGATGTATGTCCGATTCGTTAAAACTCTTATAGTATCCGTAGTTATAGACTGAGAGACGACTGCAATTTTTGGACCCCATCGAACATCATTCTGAATTTTTTATAGAAATTGTAGAAAAGTGAGTGGATTAGGAATCCACTGGTCTGCCGTGGCAAAAATGGCCGAAACTGGTCCAAAATCGACTTGGAATGAGTTGAACTAAAATCCGATTGCCAAATATGTTATAACTTGCCAAAAATAGAACAAACTTATTCGTCTGGCAACCCACTTCATTTTGATTTTCAATGAGAAAAAGTGCAAACGATTTCTGATCTTTGGCTCGGAAAACTTATATCTTTGAAAAGTAAGCAAAATTGGCGACATCAGTTACGTCATAAGTGACGTAATATTTTTTGCTAACTTGGCTTCCTTTTAATAGATGCAAGTAGACCGTCGCCAGATATCTGAATCGTCTGCAACCTTCTTAATTGAAAATTAAACAGTGAGGGTTACTAAATAAAAAAAAAAAATCATTTTTTGGCAAGTTATGGCGCATTTGGCAATTGGATTTAGTTCAACTTATTAAAAGTCGATTTTTGATCATTTTCGGCCATTTTTTGCCTCAGCAGACCAGTGGATTCGTAATCTACTCACTTTTCTCTAATTTCTATAAAAAATTCAGAATGATGTTCGATGGGGTCCAAAAATTGCAGTCACCTCTCTGTCTATTAGAGGAGTAAAATATTAATTAACATTTAAACTTAAAAACGCTTCTTTTCTTTTTGTTATCAACATATATTTAAATTTAGTACAAAACTATGTGCTCAGGTTATCAATATTACTGTAAAATTCTGGTAAATTTTCAGGAACTAGATCCTTACGCGGAAGTATACATCCCACCGCGTATACTCATGGCTCAAGTAATGTTGTCCCGAGGTATAGACTAGTGATTTTACTGCAAAGGGTTGAGCACATCATAACTTAATAAAAAAAAACATAACAACAAAAGATGAAAAAATGATGACACCGATAAGTTTAACTAAACCTGAATTCGAAGACATCGCGATAACAAACACTTCCGGAGTGATTTATGACGCTACGAAAATGTGTCACTTCCATTGTCACCGATTCCATTTTTTTTTTTTGTGGTTTGTAATAACAAATACTTGTACAATTTATGATGTTTTCCAAATATGTCACTGGTTTAAAGGACGGCAATCGTGTCACCGAGTTTGTTGTTTCTAGAAAAATATTCTTGGCGAAATTTATGATTATGTAGAATATCTGTCGCATTGCTAAAGAATGGATCGTACGTGAGCGAATATCTTTTTGTTAATTGTTTCCTTCTTTCCTCATCTAAAAGATGTGTTTCCTTCAAATTAAATTGTAAATGTGATATCGTATCCTCGCTCTATACATGATACAGTTAAAAACTCTTTTTTTTTTTTTTTTTTTTTTTTTTTTTAACACGCTTTTATTAGTTTCACCTGTATGTTTGCTTGTAACCCACTCTTTTGGGGTTCGATTTTGCCCTACTTTGAGCAATCAGATTTGATTCCAACTTGGCACACTTGACCGATGACAATACAGTAATTCAATAAGTATGTTGCTTTATCACAAGGATTAGCTCGTGTTGCCCTTGCGCAGTTAAATTCCAACCAACCAACCTTCTCCGGAATCGAACCCTGGTGTGCCGTTACCCATTACAATCTCAGTAATCACAGAGCCTATCATCGACAATTGATAAGGCAGACATTTGAAAGATTTGTCGTGGGAACGACGGTTATAAAAGAGTGATTTTTAGTAGCATTATCCTTACCAGGATTTTCAGGATTAGTGATTTTTCATATTCAGACACACGGTAGTGTTTTGTGCCAAGTAATACGGCGTGTACTAAAGCATACACATGACTTAAATTTGAGACAAGCATGTGACTATTGGCAGGAACAACTGGAGAGATTTGTACACTTAACTAAAAAAATTAACTAATTTTTTTTTTATAGTTTACAGAAAAAACAATTAATAGTTTAAAAATCACGCTTTAATAGAAAATCAAACTAAAAAGTAGAAAATAATTAATAGTTTAAAAAACCAAAAAACAAGCTTTAGCAGAAAAGTGAACTAAAAAGTAGAAAATAATTTTAAATAAATTTGAAATAAGAATAGAGTGATTAACAAGAAATATTTATTTTATCGTAAAAAAGCTTGTGTGCTTGATGACAATTGTTGTAAATATTTAATGACAGATATTGATAAAAGTAGAGCCATTATGAAAATATCTTAAAAAGCACCCCACGCTTTTTTACGATAAAATAAATATTTCTTGCTAATCACTCTATTCTTATTTCAAACTTAATTTAAAATTATTTTCTACTTTTTAGTTCACTTTTCTATTAAAGCGTGTTTTTTTAGTTTTTTAAACTATTCTTTTTTTTTTTTTTAATGGCAGACTCTAGTACTCATAGTCACTTGGCCACTACAAGGCCGGTAGCGATGACCACTTGTGAAGTGGCACCCATTGGGAGGGCCATCGTTGCCCCTTACATAAGACATCCATGTCTTACCCCGGATACAAACCGAGACCCACCAGCGTGGTAGTGCTATAACCACTATTCGCGACTCATTTCAAACTTAAGGAATGCTTTCTGAAAGACATGTACGATCTATCTCTAACAGCCACAGTAGCCGACCAAACGGTATAGTGGTTAGCGTGCTAGCTTCTAGACCACGAGGTTGCGGGTTCGAGTCCCGTGTTAGGCATGGGTGTTTGTAAATGTATGTTGGCTTGTCTGACGAATGTTTCGGCGCATTATAGCCCTCGTGTTGCTGACTGCGCCAGATAATCTGAATACAACCAACTAACAGCCACAGCTGAGACAACTAAACTCCAATGCTTTTAATACCTTTCATGAACATTCGAATAGAAGAAGGAACAAGGGGGAAAAAATTGTACTGTTTGAAAAAATTCTCCTATATTCTACAGTCAACTCCTGCCGGTGGGGAAAAAAAAAAAAAAAAAAAAAAAAAAAACTTCAAAATTTACAAACAGCTCCATTCAGATTCAAATGGGGACACTTTCAATGTGTAAATACTCAAATTTATACTTTTACTTGAATTGAGTAAAACAATTTCCAGCCGTTGCAACTGCGAAGGCACTAACAGCGTGCTGGACGTATTTCTCTGGTTGAAAAGATTGACCCAGTGTGAATAATTGAGCAAGTCAACCACTTCTTGTATCTGATTATTTATATATTGAAATGTATTCGTTCCGCTTTGGGACAGTGTATACTTTGTTGAAATAAGGTCGGTGTGTCGTAATGCTAAGGTATAATTGGAAAGTCTGATCTTAAAACGAAAGTAAGGGATGCTTCACACGTTGCCAGTCGGGATGCCAGCTGTCAGAACTAGCACGCTTCATTTCAGTCACAGGAGAAGCCAGTTTGTCGAGAGATCGGTTGTCGGTTTCAGTAGATTAAACATTTTCTATATCCTGGCGCGTCAAGAATCAACCAATCATCTGCGCTCTCGCGTAAAAACAGACAGGGCTTGTAATATCCGCTCAACAGCTGGATTGTTTCAGTGCTGGTGCTGTGTAAAGGCATTGCTGATCAACGCGTGGCAAGGATCTTCCAGTTATATTTAACCGAGTGGCGTTCCAAGCACTGACAGTGAGTAAATCAGTGTTAAGTTGGCGTATTTATACAAATAACACGTAAGCGACAAAATGTACGAATATAAGTTTTTGGTAGCGTCTTATTCAACTCCTACTCGTCAAGTAGAGATTTTACTCTTTCTTTTTTTTTTTTTTTTTTTCTTCTTTCTTTTTGTAAATTACATTCAAAAAAGTTATATGACTTTTTATATAATTTTTCATTCCGTAAAACCTTCTAACGCATTTTCTCAAAATGCGAACGATCGTAGCTTAACTGTTATTTGCATTTAAACTAACAATGAAGAAGTGTTAAAGTGGAAAACTGCCAAACTGAATAAGTTACAGAAAGAAATTTAAATATTTTCATACAGCATTCAATTTTGTCTCCTTTAAAAAGCAATTAAAAATAATTTGTAAAATTTGATGAAAGCAAGTGCGTAAATTCCGCAACATCCATTTCGAATTTTTAAATTCATTTCGAAGAAGTGTAATAGCATCAAAACCTCAAACTGAATAAGCGGCAGAAACAAATTTAAAACTTTCAATACCGTATTAAGTTATGTTTTGTTTTTTAGAAAGTTAATTATAAATGGTTGCAGGAAATTGTGTAAATTCAGTAACTTTCAATCAATCTCTGAAATTTGCACAGTTTGTGATGTCACTGTTACCCATTAATGTTGATAAAGCCACCTCTTTTTCAAGATAATTTCTGTTTTGTTGAAATCGGTCGACGAGATAATACGTAAGTGCCCAAGAAAGAAATGAAATCATTTAAAAAAAAAGTAAAAACAAAATATGTCCACATCTTTTGCTTCCTTGCTTGAATGATAGATCAGCTCAAGTATGTACCTTTAACCATAAATCATATCTACTGGAAGATTTCAAAACAAAAAATACTCAAGATTTTATATTGTCACATAGTAGATAATTGTATAGTTTATTTAATTGATTCCTCCAAATAAGACTTATTTCCGAAAATATAATTTCACCCTTATTAAAACCAAATGCATGTCCATCCAAGATGCAACAAAACCACAGCTCATCAAAGCAAACAGTTATTTAAATTAAATTGCTATGTAATTACATCTGCGATAGGTTCGGAGATATCGAAAGAAGCAAGCCTGTCTCATCTAGTAGCTTGGAACGTAACGACAATTAGATCGAAAACTTCGCGGTGGGCATATCTTGGCAAAATGGAGTTGCTAAAAGAAATGCTTATTACTTTCGATGAAAAAATCATCTGACTTAAACGTAGAGATTGTTAGTGGTCATTAATTTGAAAGTATGCGTTGGAGTGATGTGCAAAGGATTGGAACTTATGAAGGATGTTGGACAATTAAAGCATAATTTTATGTCTGATGCGATGCAACACACCTGTGAAATACATTAACCTTTTGCGGACGACGACTTTTTCGGCCAGGTGAAAAAGCTGGACGAGGCGATTTTCGTATATGCGTTGAGTGTCTTACAGGATACAATAAAATGATATTATATACAAATTATATTACAAAAACGTTATATTTTGACAGACAATCTATGTTCACACCTTTAAGAATATAACTTTACAAAAATTACGATCTGTATTTTAGTTTCGTATGATATTTTATAAAACATTAGCTGTGTGGCCCAGCGCTGCTGAGGACCCGTTGAAAGACATCTATGTGTTCTTTGTTACCTAGACTCAGAATTTCTTCGGATTAATTGTTGTTGGTGATCAGCTTCCAATGTTCTATAACAGATGCATGTTTTCGTTCATTTTGTATTAGCGTGCTTGGTCATTCTCCAGTCGAGGCTGTTTTTGCAGCGGTGATGCCCTACCTCTCTTTAGCAGATACTCTATACAATATAGACTAAGAGAGAAGAACGAAGAATACCACCAAAGAGAAGAACGTATAAAAATGTTTAGTGTAGACTATACTTAAGGCACATTAGCAAATGTCGAAATGATTTGAAAGTTTTTAGTGAATTTCAATAATCTTCGACGAATCTGCAATTGAGGTTGCAAGTGATGATGTCAAATTGAGTCTAAATAATCCGTTACTATGCTAGATTATTTGTATATTTTGACTCATATTCATCAAATGAAGTTAGATACATAATTTAAATTAATCCAGTCAGAAACAATTTACCATTTAAAATTTTGCACATTTTTTTAACATGTACAAAACAATTGTAAACATAATCAACAAAATATGCCAGGTGTCTATAGTGCAGATCTATCCTATGTTTTAAAAATAATGAAGAAAATATATTGTACCAAGCGCTTACTTTTTGTTTTAGAATAAAATAAATATCTGTACTAAGAGAAAAATTAGCAGGCATTGGTACCGGGTTCAAATTCCGAGTTGGGCATGGATGTTGGTCGTGGTTAGGAATCCACTTTAAGCTGTATGTCCCGGCCTGATTAGCTGTCATTGTGCATAAAAATAGGTCATTGAGCGTACAAACCAACCAATCTTGTATAAAACAAATATACCTTCGTACGGAAATTTTATATCTATATATAAAAACACACTTTATATATGTGGATGATTTCTGTCCCGCTTGGGATCCCAGCGACTACTTTCCCTCCGCTTTACATCAACAAAACCACAAACGGCACTCCAGGGACCTCCAACTTACAAGAGTCCTTCTGTAAATCATATCTGGACATCTTTCCCATCAGTCGTAACAGCAATTTACTCTTAAAAGCACTTCGGACCAATCATCCATTAATTATTCCCGTTCCACCATTAGCGCCAACATTTAGAACACATTCGGCCATTACCAAAACGAGCTTGCAGCAGAAGACGATTTTTTATCTCTCTAACCCCTTCAAGCTCTGTATCACTCTTCGAGTTTAGGCCAAGAAAACAAATTTAAGCATGGAGATCGTTTTTTTTTTTTTTTTTTTTTTTTTTTTAAGTCTTCAGGATGGTAAAAAAAAAAAAAAGTTGGAACATTAATATTTTTTTCGTTCTGTTTTTTTTTTTTTTCGTCTTCTATCGATTTAATGGTTCCGGTTTAAGGAGGTTTGAGAATGTTTGTGTGTATAAATATTCAATATGTCTGGAGCTGGACCAAGACTCGTGATTGCAATAATTAGTGGTGATTTTTCACTCTGGTTTTAGAAGAGGTCGAAGAAACTTGGAAAGATGGTGGTGAAGAAGACTTCTTGGAATGTTGCAAAATACTTTAAAAGTATGAATTTGGTTCATTATTTCATGTACCCCATTCAATGGTGCTTATCCAAACGAAAAATGTATAGTATCCTTAACGTAAAGAAACGGTACAATAACGTACGTTTTTCTAATGATAATAAGCTAATGCTATAGGATAATAGGACTTAAGTTTTAGAATTTTTTTTTTTTAAATTGTCTCTCTCTTATAAATTATTTAAAGCAAACGAGGCATTATTGATTATTATTAGAATTAACGTTAAGCTTAACATCCCATCTGATGGCTGTGTGGTTAGGGCTCTGGCCACGCATGCCAAAGGTGCTGGGTTAGAATCTCGGGTTAGGCATGGATGTTCTTTGTGGTTCGAAATCCATGTTAAGTTGACTTGGTACCCCTTGTTTTCACACAAAAAATATATAAAATATAAATTTTCTATTTTTGCGTGTTTATAATCTTTGAAACCTTCTTATTCTGGAAAGTTCTTGAGCTGATTCAACAACAGAAAATGTAGAAAACTATATTTTTGTGGAGAATTTAGCATTGCTGTAATAGCTCCTTTGATGTTTCGTGATTTTTAAAATTCCCACCTTACTCAAAATGCCACAAACTTCAGCAAATATGAATGAAATGACTTGATTTTTTTTTTTTTTTTTTTTTTTTTTTTGTCATCCTTAATATCTATTTTACAAAAATATGCATGGATATTTAGATAAAATAAAAACTTTTTCTTTTCACCAATTTATATGTTGAAAAATACCCGTTTTGTACTCTTTTTTTTACAAATAGTTAGAGTAATTATCGTTTTTCTCGAAAACTATTTTACTTAATCTAAATCCGATACCTAAAAAGTTAGAGTATATTACTAAAAAACTTATTTTTTTAAAAAATCAGGAAAATATATTGAAATTTGATGATTTTTTTTTTTCTGAATTTTTAGAGCACATCTGAAATGAATGTGATGTGAAATGAATTTTTAGAGCACATTTTTAAAATTTAGAGCATATGTGAGCTTTTTTTTTTCAATAAAATTCAGTTATTACTTAGTAATACTTCCAAATATGTAAAAATTATAATTTTAAAGGCTTGAATAAAAAAAAAAATTGAAAGGTATCAAGTCCCCTTAAACTGTAGGTCCCAACCTGATTAGCCGTAATTGTACATAAAAATTTGTCGTTGAGCTTACAAAACAACCAACCAACGTTAAGCTTAAACTTTATCGTACAGAGAGCTGCTTTTACTTCGCATTAAATGGATTTCGTTTTAAGCTATTACGCGTTAACAGGGTTTGCATGTAGTTTCACCATTGATCCTCTTTGTAAAATAACTTACAACAAAATGTGCTTTCAACAAGATGTAACGTTAAACTACTTGTAGGCAACTGACATAAAGCTAGATTTTAAAATAAGGAACAATATCAGATGTACTACAAAAGACACAACAAAGTTTGTATCCTTTTAAGGTAATGCCAGCAGGTTTTGAGATTCAACATAAGATTATCGCTTTCAAATTGTTTATCTGGACCGAATGAGGTCGCAAATGAATTTATCCAACAACACATTTAAGAAATATCCCAAGTGGAACACGGTAATGTAAGAAATCAAAAATTTCACAAATGAAACATTTAATTTAACCACGCTACCTCGACACATTACGAAGGAGTGAATATATCTTTTTCCCGTTGTCTTAAGGAGATCTTGGTCTGGAAAGCGTGCCGGAATTTTAAATGTCCTTCTATAGTCAAAGGAAGTTGAACAAAGGGGAAAGAACTTGCGCAACATCCCAAATACCAGGATGGTATCCACTGTCGTAAATTCAGCGTTTTGTCACTTGGGCTTATCTCACCCGGCCTTAGATTAACTTAACGACTAATAAAGAAATGGACTCACTAATGACGTCAGCAAGACTTTTTAATGGAATATCTTTTGTTAGATAGGATTGTTGCGTCATAGAAGACGTCTGTGAGTTATACATCAAGAGTGAAGGAAATTCCAGTTGCTGGCTATGCTTTTTCAAACCAAACAGTTTTGGTTTCAGTTGCTAACAGAATGGTAAGCTTACACAAAAGCTATGTTCTGGACATCTGTATGTAAAAAGTCAATATTCTTCGGCAAATTTATAAATTGACAAAGATTTTTTACCAGGAAGGTGGATGGGGGGGGGGTTAGACGGGACATCCCCCCCCCCCCTTCTCCATCTTCTGAAATTGTGTGAAATCTTGTTTTACCACTTTCCCTTCCATTCTTTTTTTTTTTTTTTGGTGCATTTTGTTATAGTAGCACCAATACTTTTTTAAGTCATAGATGCAATATGAGTTTGAGTCTCTTGATTTTGAAATAATTAAAAATTAAAAAAAATCGACTTTATGTTGTTAATTAAATTATCGACCATAACTCCCCCTCTCCCCTTCCCCTCCTCATCACCCTCCACACACTTTTTTAAGGACATATACATTTATTTAAATAAAAAAAAATATATATATATATATATATATATATATATATATATATATATATATATATATATATATATATATATATATATATATATATATACATATACATTTTATAACACTTCTTACGAATTAATTTGATTTTTTTTTTTCTTTCTGAAAACTTTAATAGCATGGACAACTTTGAAGTGCTAGAATATTGAACGCAAGATTTTTTTTTTTTTTTTTTTTTTTAATTCTCTGTATTAACTTCGATTTTGTGCGTCGATGGCTGCGGAATCTGCAGAGGCCTAATTAACCCGCTTGCCATCATCCAATCGGTCTGAAACTTGTCAGATAGATTCAATGTCGATGACAATGCATTCTATCAAATTTTGGGGCTATAACTGTCACTAAAAGGTCGCTTTTACGGAATGTTAATAAACCAACTTTCCGTTATCCAACTGCGCTAAAATAGCATTCAACCGATAATTGAAGAAACTCTTTTCTGTTGCCAAAAACGTTTTTTAATAAATAAATAATAAAATTGTTTTAATCAGAATAAATAAATGGTCAGGATGGTTTCTAGTATGGACGTGAGAGCATAAATTCACGTTTACTTTTAATAAATTTTTAAACGTACTTTGCCGCACATTTTGCTGATAGAATTTTTTCTAATTTTTAAAATTAGATGCCTACACCAAGCACACGCTGGCAACAGAAACGGCTCTTTGATAATGAATATTAAAATTGGCAATGCATATAAGGGATTTATATTAGAAACATTTTATGGGTTACATTATTTTAAAATTAGCTTCATTTAATAATTTCTCGTACAAAAAGTACATAGTAATTAAATTCAATGGCCCCTTGAATTCCTATCTCCAGTATTATGATAACAAAATCCCTTTTTTATCAAGTTTAATTTTAAAATTAGCTTCATTTAATAATTTCTCATACAAAAAGTACATAGTAATTAAATTCAATGGCCCCTTGAATTCCTGTCTCCAGTATTATGATCACAAAATTCATTTTTTATCAAGTTTAATTTTAAAATTAGCTTCATTTAATAATTTCTCATACAAAAAGTACATAGTATTAATTAAATTCAATGGCCCCTTGAATTCCTGTCTCCAGTATTATGATAACAAAATCCCTTTTTTATCAAGTTTAATTTTAAAATTAGCTTCATTTAATAATTTCTCATACAAAAAGTACATAGTAATTAAATTCAATGGCCCCTTGAATTCCTGTCTCCAGTATTATGATAAAAAAATTCATTTTTTATCAAGAGCCAAGCAACAGTTATTGTAACATTTCTCCCTGCGTCTTTCCACGGGGTGTTAATGAAAGTTTCCTTTGTCATTGATTAAACGATTTTCTTCCTTAACAACCAGCAAATGCTTTCTTGGATTAAAAAGACGCATAGCCCAGCCATTAATAACAATCCAACAGTAATAACCCCCGCTAACATTAACAAAGAAATACGATTTTTTTTTCTTCCCTCCGCCTGCTGTTAAAGTATTTTTTCCAGAGTTGCCTATTACAAAAAGACTGGTTCATTTATACCAAGTCCCGAATATTTATTACATTCTGAGGGTCTAATAAAGGGTTTTGTGGAAGAAAGTTTTGACGACTTCATTATTTTTAAATGTCTTCAGTTTTCCGAGGATGGTTAATTTGGACATGTATTTCTGGAAATCGGATCGGTTTTCTGAGGTTATTATAGATTGTACGTCTTTATTATTATTTCTTTTGCCGTTTTGCGCTTGTGCTTCGATGAGCTATTAATCAAAAAATAGCGGTATAGCTTTCAATAGTCGGATTAATCGGAATCCGATTGCATCCTGGCATTGATGAATTTCTAGTAATTTTACCATTTAAAGTGGGTAGTTATCTTTGCAGGGCTTGATGCAGCTGTAACGATATTGTTTGAAAAATTACGTTTTTGTTGCGATCAGGAAATAGGATTTTCGCGCTCTATTATATTAAATTGATCGCTGTTATAAATGTTCTTACAGAGTGTCCGAAAAATGAATCCCGATATCCTCGAAAACAGTTGCTCGTAGACGATAGAAACTTCTTGAACGTTTACTGGATAGTCAACGAAATTCAAACCGATTTTCGGAATTTTATTGACTATCCAATAAACAAATATACATACATGTATTGGATGACGTCGCGTGGATTAGTTAGCACTCCGAAGAATTGCTAGTCACACACATACATACAAACAAACATAAATTGTTTTAGGACATCATAAAAAATAATTTTAACAAAATTAAAGAACATAAATGTTCATTTACAAGTGTTTTTCGGAAATTTACAACAATAAGTTAATTTTTACTTTCAATTACCCTATATACTATACGATAATAAAAGTATTACATTCGGTAATTTTTCTTTTTTTTCCCCTTCTTTTTTTTTTTTTTTATTATTTATTTCTACACGTTTTTGAAAGTCCTGAGTTCAAAAAAGTGGTCTAAAGAAATGTATGTCAGTGTAACTTTCGCTGGATGTTCATTTTTTGTATACGGGATAATGGTAGCCATGGGACCAATGGATTACATCAAAATTGTGCATGTACAAAAGATAGCTGCCATTTAAAAATGTATATTTATCGGCGATTGCCATAAAATGACACTCAATTTTGATGCGAATCGCTGTGGTAATGCCTTTTAAGCTGTTCTAGACATCACCTTTCTTAAATTTCCGTAGAATTTCGATAAAGGCTTAAAAATTTGAAAAACGAATATCTTTAATACAGAGTTTTTAAGTATTGCTCATGAATCCTTATTTTTCTTCAGTTTAATTAACCGAAAGAATAATCCAACATTTATCGAAAAAGATATCGCCAATTTTTCCATTTTGGCAATGTTTCTTTTTACCAATTTAATAATTATCGCCAAAAATAATGCCAAATTACCAGTTTTCTAAAACTCAAACGTACGGGATATGAGCAACAACTTTAAATACTCAAGATGTTCATAGTTACAATTCTTCTTTTTACACCCACCAATAGCCTATAACATTAATCAAAAAGTTATAAATTTCTATATTTGTATAATTCAGATTTACATAAATAATTTCTGTAAACTGAAACTTATAAAGATCATTTTGAACTTTCATCTTCAGATGGCAGTGTGGCACATTGATGGCTCTTATGTGTGCTAACTTTAAGGGCTAATCTATAATCATAAAACAAGCTGTGTGTCTGTCTGTGGCTCCTGTGGATCTATAGAAACCTACTTGAAATTGGAGTAAAGCTCTGAAATTTTCAGCACTAGCAGTTTTGGTTGGTTGGTTGTATTCAGATTATCTGGCGCCGTCAGCAACACGAGGGCTATAATGCGCCGAAACATTCGTCATTAGACAAGCCAACATACATTTACAAACACCCATGCCAAACACGGGACTCGGAACCCGCAACCTCGCGGTCCAGAAGCTAGCACGCTAACCACTATACCTTTTGGTCGGCCGAGCAGTTTTGGCCTT
Source organism: Linyphia triangularis (assembly GCA_963978545.1). Taxonomy (NCBI): domain Eukaryota; kingdom Metazoa; phylum Arthropoda; class Arachnida; order Araneae; family Linyphiidae; genus Linyphia; species Linyphia triangularis. Next base: position 1,396,072 of record OZ021726.1, read on the forward strand.
CTAATTGTATACTTGTCAAACAGACTGTTAAAATTTTAATTAGTTATTTTTTAATTAATTTTTTTACAAAGTGACTTCAAACCGAAATAAAGTTTCGAAATTTTCCACATAAGTAGTTTTAGCCTTCTAATTGTGGTTTTGAAAAACAGAATTTTAAATTTTGATTAGTTTTTTTTTTAATTAATTTTCTTAAATAACTTTAAAAAAAAATGTTTACAAAACGTAAAACGGCTACAGCTCTGAAATATTTAACATAAGTAGTTTTGGCCTTAGGATTGGACTTTTGAAAAACGGAATTTTAAATTTTATTTAGTTTCTTTTTTTTTTTAATTAATTCATAAATATGTTACAAAACGATTTCTATTCGGGCTACAGCTCTAAAATTTTAAACATAAGCAGTTTTGGCCTTCTAATTGGACTTTAGAAGAACAGAATTTTAAATTTTTGTTTAGTTCGTTATTAATTAATTTTTTTAATTAATGAATATATATTTTACAAAATGATTTCAAATAGGGCTACACCTTTGAAATTTTCAACATAAGTAGTTGTGGCCTTCCAATTGGATTTTTTAAAAACAGAATTTAATTTTTTTTTTTTTTTTAAATTTTTTTTTTTTAAATTAATTAATTAACAAATATTTTACAAAACGAGTTGTAATTGGGCTACAATTCTGAAATTTTCAACACAAGTAGTTTTTGCCTTCTAATTGGACAAACAAAAAGAATGTTAAAATTTTAATTTGTTTTTTAATTACTTTTTTCATAAAAAGCGACTTTTAATAGGCCTCGATCTCTGAAAGTTTCAACATAAGTAGTTTTGGCCTCTAATTTTGCTTTCCACACACACGTGTCAAAATAATCTTAAAGGGGTGTTGTATTATTGTATTAGCACATTCGCTGCTACTGACCCGCTGGCGCGACAGCATGGCGCTACCTCCCATGCCGGCGACGCTCTGGGACGACGATCGAGTATGATAAGTAAACTGCTTTATTTTTAGTTCGGATTTGGAGGTTGAACGATGAGGTTTTTGAGGCACATTAGTGAAGCATTATTTTTATATTTTTAGTGATTGGTGTTTTTCCTTTTTTCTGGTTTTACTATTAAAATATAAGGAATGTTTTTAATCATTAAAACACTTTTTTTAAATTCGGCTTCTGAGGATGGATATATAAATTTTGGTGGCAGCGAATGTGTTAAAAGGGATTATTTTTTTCTCGACAAGCGAGAGGCTTCCAATATCAAGGGCTTACGTATCAATTATATTTTAGTGAGTGAAGCGAGCTTATGCTTACATTGCAGTTAACATTTCAACAAGTGAAGTAAGCTTGTGTTTATGTGTCAATGACCTTTTCAGCGAACGAAGGTAGTTCGATTTTGCGTAGTGATGAACCTTCCTACGAGGGAAGCACCAAAAACTGGGATTTATACACGAATGACATATTTCCGCAACGCTAGGCCTCACATCTAGCTAAAATATTGCACATGCTAAAATTTCGTAGCGAAGCACGGGTATTCAGCTAGTTACTTATAAAACTCCCTTTGAACACTCATTCTTCATTGAATGTCTCAAGAACTCATTGAACACGTGTTGTTTGGATTAAAAAAAAAAAAAAAAAAAAATTGTATATCAATGCTATAACTTTTACCTTTTAAAGCGTATTTTGCTAAAATTTTAAGTATTTTGGATTAATTTTTATCCTTTAAGCATATTTGTTTAAATTTGGATTATATAAATAAAAAAAAATTATTTTTACTTTTACGAGTTGATTGTGCTATATCAAGTCAACCTCTTATATTCATGAGAAATAATATTCATAAAGTTGAAAAATAAAATGTTCACTGGTAAAAGTCACAATAAACAAACTCGACAAACAAGTATATGAGGCGTTTTTTTACAATTGCTGAAAAACTTAAATTTTTTAATGACAGCTATCTTATGCGCATGTGCAATTTTAATAAAAACCTCACGGACATCACTAAACGTATTCTAAATTTGAATATACTTAGTAGAACGATCGTTCAGGAGTTATTCAGACGACATACAGATACCATCGATGTAGATAAACAACTGGATAGACTGCTCCATTGTCAATGCAAAGAGAAAAACGCGCCGGGGATTGCGAAGCTGGTGGGAAGATTAACCAATCACAGTTCACTTTTATAGTTGGATGGGAATGCGAAAAACCTTGTAAAGTGTTAGAGTATATATTTTTTTGCACATTATTACTAATTAAAGTCTACTATTGACATTTCTGCTCTGTACAACCCAACATTTTATTTTCATCCGTATTTTTTATCCCACCAATTGCCTCTGGCAACGGCTTCATTTTCCCAGAGTTAAGCAGTCTATCCAGTTGTTTATCTATATCGATGACAGATACATACAGACATTTTTCTATACCACTTTTTTGAATTCGACAGGTTCCAAAACGTGTAGAAATGTAAAAAAAATCGGAAATTTTGGTTTTGACCTAAAACAATACTTTCATTTGTTAACATACGCGCAATTGAAAGTAAAAAACTTAACTAACTGGTTTTCCTGCTTAGAAAATCATCGGTCGAAACGTCAACTCAATATTTTAAGATATACGTATAGGTTTCAACATTTTTTTTTTAAATTTTAAATTTAAAAATTAGATCTTTGCACCTTGAAAAGTACATCATTTGTTAAACTGTTTACAATAAGAATTTTTTTTTAATTTCTTCAATTTTAATAATTAATTAACATTTAATCAACTAATTAGGCTAATTTCGAACGGTAATGACAAAAATTCTAATTAACCCACAGATACAATTTTGGTGTTAAATAATGTGGAATACCCTGCTCTATGTTTTGACCCTATTAACAGAATTTTACAGTGTGTATATTTTGGGATATCTTGCTTTAACTGAATCTATTAGAAAAATCTAAGTTTTTTTATACAGAATCTTATCTTTAAAATTAAATTAAAAAAATATTTATTTACAAATCACTTAGTATTTAGGGTCAAAACATTCAACAATGTATGCAGATTATATAGCAAAAAACAAATTTCAAAAAATGTTATTTAAACTGGAGTTATTACTGTTTGAGTGAAATACAAAATAGAAAAAACTACAATCTGAGAATAACTTTTTAAAAAGTATTTTTTATATAAAAAACTGTTATTATTATACTAATTATTATATATTTCCTTTTTAGTATGCTCCTCCATCATAGGGTTTTCTTCTTTTGTGTTGCTTTTATTTTGCTTTTGTTTTTTACGGCCTTACAAATCTTACCCCATTTTTGCGAGTTTTGCAATTTGAAGCCTATACGTATACCATACAGGCAAGAACTTAGAACTTAATAAAAAAAAAATCAAAGAATTAAAATTTCTAATATAATCGGTCCCCATTCTATACCAACATTTAAACCTTATCAGCTAACAGATGTCTGTTAAAAATTTAACCAGATAAAACAACAGAAAAACACGTCAATCCACTGTGAGAAAATTAAGCCAACAAGTTCCCACTTAAATGCTATCGGTCACAACGCCAACCCCGGCTCAAAAGCTGCGTTTAATTCATTTTTATGTTTGAAATAAACTACCGTATAATCAATTGCAATCAGTAAGAGAAAAAAAAAAGGGAAATATTAATAATAAAAAAGAAACACCAAGGTATTGCCAACTTAATATCTTGATAACCGATCTCAGTTGTCAAGTAGTCGCATAAATCAAGTGTTGCTCGTAAACACCTAAGACAAGAGTAGCCGACTTAAATTTAAGAGTTCTTTTTCGAACAATAGCCAAGGACGATCGACTGCGTTTTGGTTTATTTCGTAAAAGGTTTTGTTAATTTTTTTTGCTGAATGCCTTGTGTGGCCTTCGCGACTTTTCGGTGACAAGCGCTGATGAGTTTTTAAGTATTTCGAAACGATGTTGCTAAAATGTATTAGTTTAAACATCAGTGAAATAAGTAAACACGAGGTTTTTTATGGCTGAAAGGTTAAAGCATTTTGAATAGGTTATTGTTTTTAAATTCTTTACATTAACTTCTATTGTTTGTGTGTATGAGGTTGGGCATGTCGATGGTGCGCAAATAGGCTGCGGCCTAATTTACCCTCTAGACTTTATCCAATCGGTCTGAAATTTGACAAATAGATTCGCTGTCAATGACCATGCATTCTATCAAATTTCTCTAAAAGGTCGCATTTAGGGAATACTAATAAACCAACTTGTCGGTCATCCAATGAAATAGCATTTAAACGATCATTGAAGATACTTTTTCCTGTTTCCAAAATTGTTTAAATAAATAAATAATAAAATTGTTTTAATCAGAATAAATAAAAATATTTGGATGTGAGTGCATACATTCATATTCGTTTTTGGTTGGTTGTTTTCAGATTATCTGGCGCCGTCAGCAACACGAGGGCTATAATGCGCCAAAACATTCGTCATTAGACAAGCCAACATACATTTACAAACACCCATACCTAACACGGGACTCGAACCCGCAACCTCGCGGTCTAGAGGCTAGTACGCTAACCACTACACCGTTTGGTCGGCCATATTCATTTTTAATTAATCAATTTTTAAAAGTAGTTTAATGCGTATTTTGCACATAGAGATATTTTTAATATTTAAAATTAGATGCCCACCCCAAGCAACAGAAACGACGCTTTGTTAATGAATATTAAAATTGGCAATGCATATAAAGGATTTATATGTATTGGTTATATTATTATTATTATTATTATTTTTATTATTATTATTATTATTTAATCCTTCTCATTGAATTTTAGCGTAACATATTTTTTTTAAGTATCTCATTTTGAATTTATTTTTCAACACCACAAATTAGGAGTGCACTTCAAATTGAAATGTCTTAAAACAAGACATAACAGTGACACTGGATTCATACATTAAATGAAGATTTGACGGAAACCTTTGTGGTAGGTCCTTGTGCCATCACCAAACCACACACCAAATTTGAACATCGTAGGTCAATTTGTTTAAAAGTTATGTTGACAATGTATACACAGACAGACAGATATTTTTTCCAGATCACTTTTTTGAGATCATGATGTTCCAAAGCGTGAAGGAAAAAAAAAAAAAAAGGAAAAAAAAAAAACTTTTTTCCCCTTACCGAATACTATACTTTCATTACCCTATGTATATATATGGGTAATTGAAAGTAAAAAAGTGGTAATGCTTTGTGGAAAGTTAATACCTTCGTTCTGCACTGACTTCTTGACAAAACGAAAGGTTTTGTTAAGCGTACAACTCATAAAAAGTTTTATTTCAAAAATTATAAATAATATAATTGTTTCGTGCATTAGCCATGTGGTGGCCAATATGCTATCGAAACACCCCAAGGTATAATTTAGTAAAAGATACTCCAACCACCTCCCTCAACTAAGAGTCATCAGAAGGTGAGTCTGCAATTCGTAAAGAAACATGTTGCTCTTTTGTTGATAGGTGAAAAAATTTAAGTTTTTCCAGACTAAATAAATTTTTTCTCTTTGGAACGGATGATATTATAGATACTTCGGGCATAATCTTCGGTGTGGGAAATTCTATTTATCGATGTGTAGATTTGGTGTTAGCACCGTGATAATTTTTCTTCCCTTTTTTTTTTGGGGGGGGGGTCTTCCCCTAAAAGAATAACAGTACTTGCATGGGCACCGCCAGGAGAGTGTAAGGAGGACCACTTGCACCCCCCTGGTTCTTGAAAATTTTACAGAATGTGGAAAAGGTGTCGATTCGAAATAAAAAAAAAGCATATTTTCTGTTTATGCTTTTATGTTACAATGGGCATTTGTTTTTCAATTATTTTAGTCTTTTGTTTCTTTTCTATGTGGTTTTTTGTAGCTACTTTTGTGACTATTTTCTGGCGCCTGTTGTCTAGGATTTTTGGAGGCTGAGTAGAAATATTTATTCCTTTTATTGTATAATTATTTCGTGTGAATTTCTCAAAATTCTAGGAAAATTTTTTGTTTTTTAAGTCATCGGGTATATTATTTTGAAATCTAAATTTAATTGAACATATCCAATATTGCCTTTGTATTTCATTTTTATTTTTTATTTTTTTTCTCATTCTATCCGAAACTTGGAAGAAATAAAATGCTACTCTTTTGTATTTTTGCATCTTCGCGTTACTCTGTCCTGTTCACTGTCTCTTGATTGCCATGAGATCCAGTTGAATGATAAAAAAAATCGTTAAAAATATATTTTTTAATATTTTTACTACTATTTTATACTTTTTTCTGTTTAACAGAGTAGCGCTTTCAAAATTATATACAATGAATTTTTTTAATTTTTCTCAAAGAGTATAATTCATAGTGCACAATAATTAATTAATAATTCTAAAAATTTAATGATTTTGATAAAAATTTAAGTCTTATACACCCATGAAAATATTATTGGCGGCGCCCATGAGTACTTGCTTATTTGTGAGAAAAGACTGCATCAAAATTTTTATCAAGACATTCTTACAAAAAAATTAATTGACGGAGGCGCCTCTTATAATATTAAAAAAATGCACATGATTTAAAAGGACAATGTATCCATACACAATTCAAACTCCACAAAATCTTAGCTCCAAGCTGATGATACCCAACGTCTTGATTGCTCATCTAGAAGCCCTGATCCAACAGAAAATGAACGAGGATTATCATTTTGTGAAATTATTGGAAATGGTAAAACTTACACAAGATCTAAGATTAAAATGGGCTTTGAAAAAGACTCTCAATTACACTATTTTTTAAATATATATATATATATATATATATATATATATATATATATATATATATATATATATATATATATATATATATATATATATATATATATATATATATATATATATATATATATATATATATATATATATATATATATATATATATATATATATATATATATATATATATATATATATATATTTATATATATATATATATATTTATATATATATATATATATTTATATATATTTATATATATATATATATATATATATATTTATATATATATATATTTATATATATATATATATATATATATATATATTTATATATATATATATATATTTATATATATTTATATATATATATATATATATTTATATATATATATATTTATATATATGTATATGTATATGTATATATATATATATAATATATATATATATATATATGTATATGTATATATATATATATATATATATATATATATATATATATATATATATATATATATATATATATATATATATATATATATATATATATATATATATACATATATTCAATGACATCGTGAATTAATCGAAAATAATAGGAAGATTTTGGAATAATAAGCAATTTTATCAATGACATCCTTAATATCTCGACCAGCTTTCGATACACTTGCAACTCTCTTCTTCCTCTCTCTTTTTTTTTTTTTTTCAATGTGTTTCATTTTGTTTAAAATTCAAATATGTTATTGTATAAATATCGAAGGTTAGAAGGTTTTCAGTTGGCCTTAGCGTTTTCTTCCGGAAGAAGACGCTGCATTTCATTGCCAAGACAATAAGAAAACAATTGCCTCAAAATGATTTTAGTTGCAAAGCTTGTTGTGAATCCATATATTATGAAAGCACAAAAAAACCGGATTTATTACGGTTTTTTCGGAACTTACGAAACCTTTATTTTATTAATAAATCAAAATTAAAAAAAAAAAGAACCGAAAGTGTCATCATTCTAAATTACCAAATGGAAGGTAGTGTGGGGGGGGGAGGGGGAACTGGAATAATACAAATCCATTTATTACTCGGCATATGAAGTGTTTGGAAATAAATCAGTTTAACTCCGGGTGACGTTTCAATGAGACACCTCCGAAGATGTATTTGAAAAGTGGTGTGACGGTTAGACTTCTAGAAATCTCTCTCTCTCTCTCTTTTTTTTCTTTTTTAATCTTTTTGGAAGGAGCTAAGCTATCACGGATATAGAGTGCTGTTACTTCCTGATTCGGAATAAAATGCTTTACAAAATAAAATAAGCTTTTAAAAAAAGAGTAAAAGGCATAAAATACTAAAAAGTTGAAATGAAAATGCTTCTTTTAAAAAAACTTCTTGAAATTGTAATAAACTCAACAAAAACAGATGTGCAGTGACGGTGTACGTACTAGAATTTCCGTACTTGTCAAAAGTTGTGAAATGTGCAGCTATTCTTTGCAATTCACAGTAGATAACGATATTTATAAAATTATTATATTTGTTTATTAATCGTTCATTGATTGGATAAGAATCATTTAAAAAGTTAGATTCCACAGTTTTGTATAAACTTAAAAACTTAAAATGTGTTTTAAATATATTTAACAATAATCTCTTTTAGAATCGGCTTTAATTTGTTTCATCTTTTCAAAGTGGGTACTCCTATTTGTAATTCTTTCACCGATTTATTCAATATCTGCCCACGCTAAGCTAATTTGTGGTGTCAGAATTTTCGTAAGAGTGTACCATAATTAACCCTTTTCACTCGTATGTCCCCGTATGGGGACATCACTCGTTTTACCATCGCGCTCGTATGTCCCCGTACAGGGGATATCGCATTTCCATTGGGCAAACTGTGATAACTTAACCAAAACATTTCTGTTCGAAGTATTTCTAAGTTGATTTGCTTTGGTGGAGATGCCGGCACTACTTTCCACTCCTAAATATTGTTTATATAGTTTGTTCATATTATTACATTTCTTAGATTTTTAACCTTTTGCACTCCGAACCATTCTGAACGGCAACCAGCAATTCAGCCCTAGAGTTGCCCTTGCGCCAGTAAATTTCAACAAACTCTCCTTATCACTCCTATCAAGTGGCGCCGAAAAGTGCCCGGACCGTCGTGAACCAACACGTCTCACGTTCTTTTGACACAAAACCCCTATGAAATGTTTTTTTTTTTATCTATATATATCTTGGTAATTTTAGAGAGGGCACATCCGAGTGACATGCTAGATTACGATGTCCCCTGAGAGGGGACAGTGGAATGCAAAGGGTTAATGCGGTGTATTGTAATACACTTAATTATTCTTAGTAGTTTCAATAAATTATTTTGATACGTTGAAAAATAAAATATGTGGCCACATTCCCATCCTAGGTCAAGGAGTGTATTCAGGGGCTATATTTTTAAATTTTTGATTTAAGGATGGTAAACTTTCTAGTTAAATTGGAACAATTTTTCATAAAAAAAAATTCATCTTGATTGAACAGGAAAAAAAATTCCGAGTTATTTGCTAACTTTCTAAAGCATAATTAAGAGTGCAAAGGGTTAATATTCATTATTGCGTCTTTTAGTAATCGTCAGAAGGTTTAACCCTTTGCACTCCAGGTCTTTTTCTCGCGGAGGAATCAGCAACTCGAGACATTTTAGGTTCGGCTGGTGTTTATGGATTTGCTTCATAGAAACTAAACACAGTCATTGGCCTTGCATCGAATTTCCGCATCACACCTAATGGTCCTCTCGTGGTTTGGCATCCAATCGTGTGGCGCCTGAGAGGCGCCACTGGAGTGCAAAGGGTTAATAGTTCACCCTCTTGGTATTGTAATTTCTGCTAAGCTCAGCATGATTCCCACGGGTTAATACAATGCTCTTTTCGGACACGAAGTTCACTCTCTTCATATTTGTTCTTTAATTCAGTCAGTCAATGCTTTTTCTCTGCTTGTCCTTGTTGGCATTTGTACCAATTTCACAGGCCTAGAACCAAAAAAGTGATTAAAAACCAATTGATGATATTGATAGATTTTACGACCCTGATCTCAGGAAAGATAGTAAAAGAATTCCATGACGTACCATTTTTTCAAAAAATTTCAAGTTTTACATAATGAAAATTTTGATTTTCGTAACAACCAATCAATATCAAATGTCATAAGTCGTCCTCATTCGGAAAAACTAGGAGATTTTTTTATCTCTGGTAGAAGAAAAAAAAAACAGAAAAAAAAAAAAGAATTTTCAAGTTAATTAATGTGTCTAAATCCAAGAATCTGCCTGCCAAACTCTTAGGCTCTAAGCTAAATCAAAATAATTTATTCGCTCTCCTAGTACCTCTTTCTCATAGTTCAGAAAGAGAGATTTCGTTCCATACTTTTCTCAAGATAGTGGCTTTGTTTACTATAGCAATGTCACTGAATTGATGGAGAATTTTAATATACAGTATGACGTGAACAAATGGAGGCTCTTTATTGACTTCGCAAAAACAAGCCTCAAAGCAGTGCTTCTGCATAATGGAAGAAAGTATTCTTCAGTGCCATTAAGATATTCTGTGTACCTGAAAGAATCTTGCGAAAATTTAGCTTTGATCCTCACCCATTTGAAAAATAAAGAACATGGATGGATGATATGCGGTGATGTAACAGTTCTTTCCATGCTTCTGGGACAACAAGCAGGATACACCAACTACCTTTGTTTCTTGTGTGAATACTACAGTAGGGATAAAAGTAAATGTATTAAAAAATAGTTACCATTAACTGTTCTAAATAATATAATTTTTAATTAATATACATTTAGAAAGTCATTTTCAATTGTTTGGAATATTAGTAAATATGTAAATAAAACCCTTGAAAATATTTTGAAAATATCTTCTTTTCATCAGAATACGTAAAGTATGTTTTCTTGCCCATATATTCAAGACCATTTTGTGAAAAATCCTTACGTAATTGAGAAAAATGGATGTCAAATTTGAAATCAGGGAAGTGTATGGGAATTGAAAGAATTAGAGATGATTCAGTCAGTCAGTCAATGAGTGCCTTTTCTATGCTTGTCCTTGTTGGCATTTGTACCAATTTTCAGAATGGAGAAGTTGCGTATTTTTTAAAAATGGTAAAAAACAATAAATTTTAACAAAGAAAGCAAAGCTGATTCCGAATATGTAAGTTATATTGCGGTTAAAAATTTATTTAATTAAATATCGAAAGAAAAAAAATCGTAAAAACAGTGGAATCGTGACGTAACCGCAAAACGTTTCATCATCAGCTGGTTAGATTTGACGTCATAATCCGACGATGGAAAATATTCTTCTTCATTATTGTTTACCTACAAAGACCTACGAATTTAATAGGAGCTGATATTCGTGGTGTAAAACTGAAAGGTATGTACCCATTTTACAAACAGTTTTTCATTTGTCTTTAACTTGATTGAATATTACTTATTTGTATTGTAAGTTTTTATTTTCAATTATCATTCCATCCAGTTAAACAGCAAAACATTGCAGTCGCCAATTTTTTTACGATATTTTCGGAGCTCAAAATTTTACATACTTTACGAACTATTCGAAACGAAACATTTATTTACCAGAAAAGTGTATATTCGACTAAAATTCACGTTCAAGAATCTTCATTTTATTCTTGTACAAGTCATTCTTTTACAAGTTAATGTGATTCTTGTACAAGAACCAAAAGACTTTTTTCTTGTTCATTAATGTTTGGTGCTATTTCGAAAACTTTTAAGTCCGTTTTTCAACATCTCTTCACTCCTAAGAAAGTTATAAAAACACTAGTTTTCCATAGTACAGTTGAATCCAGTATTATTTTTTAAATCAAATTTTCTAATAGTAGAAGTTACCACATTGTTTACTAATAAGTGAAATATCTGTAACTTGGCGGGCTGTGTAAACAACTGCAATGAAAATACAATAAAGTAAAAAAAGAAGTTTGTCATTATTTTCAATTTAGCATTTTTTTTTTTTTTTCATTGAAAGCATTTGTTTTTTTCATTGAAAGCATTTGTTTTTTTCAGTTCTGATTAATTTATATTCCGCCAGAAATTTTACTTTCATATTTTCAAGAACACTTGTTACCTCTTTGAACAACTTGTACACCTGTTATTCACAAAGTTGGCGACATTTATTACTAAAAAAAATAAAATGAATCCGTTTTAACAAATTCTTCCAAATTGTTAAAGCAGAATGGAAACCAAATAGAATTTCATTTTGTTTATACATTTAATTTAATTGTGTTTGTATATTCCTGTTCAATTAAAACGCTGATCCAATTTTCTTAGACCTACTTTTTAAAAAAATAATTTTAGTTTAGTAAGAACAGTCGGGCGGTGATGTTCGCATGCAGTCCGCTAGGATGAACTCTTATTAACTTGAAAGGCTTCAAAAGCTTTTATTTTATTATTTTTTCTCATATTCATTTCATGCTCTGCTATATACCTGTAGATGTATTTTTATTTTGCATTCGGCTTTAACAAATTTCATATACTCAAGCTTACAAGTATAGGCCTTAGTTTCTGGTGAAGTAAATATAGCTTCTGCCATTACATAGTTAATACAATATTTATATATTATTCGGGATGATTTTAAATAACAAATGGATTATAAGATTTGTAAAATCAAATATTACAGACAATCGATTTTTTACAGGTTTCCACAATGCACAAATTAAAAAAAAGATCCAGAAAATAATTCTATTACTGTGAATGTATCAGAAAATGTTAAGTCGAACGAACACCTTTGTGTTTTTTTGTTTTTTTTTTTTTTTGTTTTTTTTTTCCCCCTTCTTCAGCTCTATGAATTTATATTTTCATAAAAATAAAACGATTCAATACTTTTTTTAAGTATTAGGTTTCATTCAGAATTAATATTAAAAAAATATAGGCATTAATATTCAAATTCAATTCCAAACTTAAGAACTACTTTTCCTACACATTTTTAAACCGTACGAACACTTTTGGGAACCACTGTATATCCTAAAATTTCAAAATAATTATGTCATTATATAAAAACAAGAGTAATAATTGTGCTATTATCACATCAAAATGATCTTCACAAACGTGTCGAGAACTTTTTACAGAAACATTTTCTCCTTTCATGACTTTACACTACTTCTTGCAGGATATCTGTGTGTTTAAGAACACTCATAAATAATTTACCAGCGTTGGAAATTGAAGAAGTCTTACAAATCGGGATGAGGCAATGTTTGTACACTGAATTTGAGGACATAATTTTAAATCGATTAAAAAAAATACAAGATTTAAAAAAAAAAAAAAAAAAAAAAAAACGTGCTGTAGCAGTGCGAATAAATTCACGATACTTTCAAAGACCGCGCGAAGCCAAAGTCGGATTATGACGTAGGGGGACATCACAGCTAATCTATACTAAACTTCAACTTAACTAGACATCACTTAGACGATAGATCGTCACAGTGCTCATAGGTATATAATCCATTTTGGTGGGGTGAAAGCATAATGTTCGCCAAACCACAACCCTATAGAGAACAAAAGGCTATAAGGTTTGGCGAGAATTATGTCTTCACTCCGCCAAAATGGATTAAATACCTATGAGCACTGTGACGATCTATCGTCTAAGTGATGTCTAGTTAAGTTGAAGTTTAGTATAGTCTCGTTTTTGCCGCGCTTTTAAAAGTGGGAATTTGAAACGGGTATAACTCGAGAAATATTGAACGGATTTCAAAACTTTTTCTAGTTTTTGTTGTCTTTCGTCACTCTTAATAAAATAAAAAATTAAAAAAAAAAATGCTCAACTTGTCCATTGTGGCTGTATGGGAAGTGGAAGAATTAGAGATGAGTCAATAAGTGCCTTTTTTTTTGTCCTTGTTGGCATTTGTACCAATTTTCAGAATTGTGGCTGTATGGGAAGTGGAAGATTAGAGATGATTCAGTCAGTCAATGAGTGCCTTTTCTATGCTTGTCCTTGTTGGCATTTGTACCAATTTTCAGAATTGTGGCTGTATGGGAAGTGGAAGATTAGAGATGATTCAGTCAGTCAATGAGTGCCTTTTCTATGCTTGTCCTTGTTGGCATTTGTACCAATTTTCAGACTTGTAGCTATATGGGAAGTGGAAGCATTTGAGTTGAGTCTTACAGTGAGTGTTTTGATTTTTTATATTTAGAGAACATTAGAAATAAAAAGAATTGCAATGATTAATACTTGAATAATACCTATAAAATTTAATGGTGCATCACATTATATCGCTAATCACTTACACCTCTATTAAATTAACAAAAACGCATTTAAGTGGGTTGTGTTTGAATTAGATAACATCTGAATGAAATTCATTTCAATAGCAGTTTTCGATATTCGTGTAGCACGAAATAAAACAATTAATTGAATTCAGTTTACTTTTTGTGGTCTATCAATCAAGAATTTTAGGTCATTTAGGTCTTTTACATAATTATTACTGAATTGAATTGCATGATATTTTAACTATTTCATTATAATTTCCCACATTATTTTCACGAACAAGAAACAAGGAAGTTGTCAGAGTGTAATATTTATGACCTTACAAGAATGAAAATATTAATGTATAAACTATCGCTTAGAAAATGTTAATTAATATAACTTATGTAATTAACTATTCAAATTAAATGTTTGTGAACAAGTTAAGTCTTGAATTGACAGATGAAGGCTAAAGTTTAAGAATTAATACATCTCATTTGTGTTTTTGCCAGAAATGTGACTTTTATAAATTATTCAGTAGGGTTAATTTGATTTTCTTCATGTTAGTAACAAAATTTAAAGTAAAATGTTTTATCAATAGAATAAATAAGTATTTTGTTTCCGTTAAATAATTAATTCAAAAATCAAAACAAGAAATAGAAAGACACATATTTATATTCCTGTTTTGTTATTATGGTATATCTATTGTAAATATAACGGCAACATTTTCTTCAAATGAAATCAGGTTAATAGCTATTTTTATAGCTTTTTCAAGTGAAATATGGTCAATAATTATCTAATAGTATGGTTATACCTCAGTTATTGAAAATTATCAATTAATGTCTACCCAGTAGCTATTTCATTTATAGTCAATAGCTATTTCATTTATAGTCAATAGCTATTTCATTTATAGTCAATAGCTATTTCATTTATAGTCAATAGCTGCTTAGCTAATCAATAATGTGTAGTGAATTCACATGTAATGTATATGCATATCTAAAGGTGCTATGTTAAATAAGTCTTTTAAGTGTAATGTAGCTTGGTAGATTTCACTGGGCATTTATATATATATATTGATAGATAATATAAATGAAATAATTATGTGAAAATGAATAACTATAAATGAAATAGCTATTGACTATAAATGAAATAGCTATTGACTATAAATGAAATAGCTATTGACTATAAATGAAATAGCTATTGACTATAAATGAAATAGCTATTGACTATAAATGAAATAGTACTGAGTAGACATTAATTGATAATTTTAAGCAAATTATTTGCAATCGACTTCATAAAAGAAATTTTAGAAAATGCTTTTTTTCACTGAAACAACCAAACATTTAATCATTAAATAAACCATCATTAAAACATAAAACTTTATAAAACAAATGAACCCGATTTTCTTTATAATGTCATTGCAGGAGTGTGGTGCTATTAATTCTATAAACAATTTCGAAAGAAACAATTGACAACCTTAGCGACTATTGTTTCACTTTTGTTAAACACACTAATAACGTAAACGAAAGTAATTCCTTAACAATATTTCTTCATAAAAACAATATAATATCCATAAGAAACTGACTACCTAACTTCAACTGTTGTTTCACTCCTGTTAAATACACTAATAAGGTAAACGAAAGTAATTCCTTAACAATATTTCTTCATAGTTGGTTGGTTGTATTCAGATTATCTGGCGCCGTCAGCAACACGAGGGCTATAATGCGCCGAAACATTCGTCATTAGACAAGCCAACATACATTTACAAACACCCATGCCTAACACGGGACTCGAACCCGCAACCTCGCGGTCTAGAAGCCAACACTCTAATCACTATACCGTTTGGTCGGCAATATTTCTTCATAAAAACAATACAATTTCCGAAAGAGACTGACAACCTAACTTCAACTATTGTTTCACTTCTGTTAAACACACTAATAAGGTTTAAAAAAAAAATGATCCAACAGAAGAAGAAAGAAGAAAAGAAAAAAGAAAAGAAAAAGATTCCGACATTCCCTAATGAATCTGTCAGCAACCAACTATAAGATTTCCATTAGATCCCACACATAAAAAGCGATCAAAAGAAAAAAAACTAAACAAATCAGACACTATAAAGGGCATTTTTTACTGTTAGCGTGTCACTTTTGCAACAGTTATGTAGGTCTCATTTTATACCTCGATATCACGCAGTTAGATCCCTCCCTCAAATACGAGCCGGCCACCTGCCCAATTTAATCAATGAGACCAACTTTTTTTTTTTTTTTGCTTTCGGGCCAAAGCATTTTTATCTCTACGGGTTTATACATACACTCTTGCCAGAACTTTGAAAGCTGTCACCTCTCTGGATGTCCATTAATCAACCGGGAGAGGTTTGAGAGAGGGGGTCACCTGCTTACAAAAAGGGGCCACCTTTTTCCTAACAGCGTCTGGAGCTGGTTTTTATTGTTTTATTTTGGGGGTGATCCTTCGGAGGCACTAACGAGCCATTGACGGAAATGTTGGTGATGAATTTAGGCCTGGCTTCCTTTGATGACGAGGGCTTTAGGCCTGGCTTCCTTTGGCACATCGAGACGCCTACAGCAAGAACTTTCCCCTCCCGTTGACGAAACACCCTCTGTCAAGAACTTATACTTGCCGTGGTCTAGTTTTAGCCAGATGCAAAAAGCCTTTTGTACAGCAGATAGTTTTTGCCATAGACTTGTTATACTTATAGCATAATTCAACTTAGTATTGTGTACAGAACTTTTCTTGAATATGGGATATTTTAATACTTTTCCCCATCTTCAAGATATGTTGGTGAGGAATTCAAGTCATCTTCCTGTGATGCAGATCAACGTCTACATCAGGAACTTTCCCTTTTTGATGACGCAACACCTTCTGTCAAGAACTTATACAGGCTGTAGTTTAGTTTTAACCAGCTTCTGTTGCAGGAAAGATGTTTGTATAACAGATAGTACATTTTGACATAGAATTGTTATACTTATGGTATAATCAACTTATAACTGAGTATAGAATTTTTATACATGCTTAAATATGGGATATTTAGATACTTTCTCCCTTTTTTAGACATGCTGGTGAGAAATTCATACCAACTTCTTATGATGCAAAACAACGCCTACAACAAGAACTTTTCCCTTTTGATGACAAAACATCTTCTTTTAAGTACTTATACAAGCTGTGGTTTAGTTTCCATCGGGGCCCATTTCAGAAGATCTTTTTGTATAGGGTTATATCACAAATGTCCAAAGTATTGCTTTGGCAAAAAAATAACAAGATGTGCCCCTGATAAAGGTACGACGCCCTAGAATGCGGTTTGCGGATAAATAAAATCAACTTCTTTTAAATTGATAAAGCAGTTTATGTTTTGTATAATTATGAATGGTAAAGTGAATTTAATTTCTGACTGAATAATAACCTACGAGGGACTTCAGAAAGGGCTTTTGGTTCTTTAGAAGTACAACTTTATTAAAAAGTTTAGATATCATCTTATAGGTAGAGGGTCTATATAACACTTTTAGTTACGGTGATCGATTTTTAATCACGGGGAGGGGGTCATTGAAGAAATTATGTTAACTAGTTAAAGTAAAACCTCTTAAGTTGATGCTTATCCACATCTCTCAACTCATGTGGTATAAAGAAGTGAGCTACTTGTGTCGATTGAGAACTTTTATATGTGTAGATAGAACCCATCTTTTGCCACAACACAAAATCCCTTTCCTTTGAATTTGAAAAATGTGCAGACTGACCCAACAAAGAAAGCCTCAGCTCTTCAAATTGTCTTGCTTAATCCCACAGGTATGATGTTGAGGTAGATCCTTATTATGGACCTTCCTGTTTCAAATGTAATCCAAATGTTTGCTAACGGATTCACAGCGACTACCTACTACACTGTTAAAAATCTGGATTCACCTTGCTTTAAAAATTGGTTCTCATTTAACTGCAACCAACATTTGGTGCTTAGTTTCACGATTTAATTTCAGCTTTCCTTAAATGGTTCCTGTTAATGGACGAACCAAAACCCTTTTACCTCTACTTTAAAAATCAAGTTTCATATAAGAAATATAGTATAAATCTGTATTCAATAGGTTATACTGCTTTGTTTGAAAAGAAGTTAATTTTTTTTTATATAAGACCCTAATAAGCCTACTAATTTAACGATTTTATATTGTTACTCATAGAATTTTCACTTAGATTCTCTTCATACACATTTTGACACTCCCAACTTTTTGTGTGGAAGGTCAGGACATTTATTCAAACCGCAGCTAAGATGTGGGCGCGGCAATTTTATTGTGGTACCTCCATTTTTGCCTCCCCCCCCCCCTAAAGGTTAAACAGCGCTTTGCCCCCTGTAGCCGATGACACTTATCAGCACATGCCACGCAGTATTGGTCTTGAAAAAAATCTTTTAAAATGTATATGCACCTGCGGCTAATTTATCACCGCGTCCTAAAAGCAAAATTCCACACAAAACCCGATAACGAACCAAACTGCCTTTTCTTCTGCGTTCAGCATATACTAAGGTTAGTCAAGAGGAGAGTTCACCAGTAACTATGATCTTTTTGTGGGATGACGTCAAAAGATGACCTCTTTATTGGAGTAATCATTGGCTGTAAGAAGATCAACTAATGAAACTCGCAGCAGATGTCTTGCAATTTTTCTGTTTTTATTTTGAACGAAGAAGGACTTTGTTTACAACTACACTGTTTAAAACTTCCGTTTAAAGTTCAACCTCACTGCAAATTGAATTGCCTTAAAAGTACGATTCAAAAGCAGCACTACACTGTTAAAAATTTGGTGCTAGGTTTCACCAGAAATCTGGTAATATAGTAGCTGCAATCACTATTTGGTGAAATGATATACCACTTTTGTGGTTCAACTTCATATACGAAATTCATGGTGAAAGGTTGAACCAGATTTCACGTTTTTCCCTGCACCAGTTTCTGGATTTAGTTTTCACTACTATTCTGGATTTAGCTTTCACCACTATTCTGGATTTAGCTTTCACCACTTTTAGTATTTAGCTTTCACTACTATTCTGGATTTAGCTTTCCCCACTATTTGTAGTTAGCTTTTACCAGTTTTTCATTTAGCTTTCGTCAGTTTCTGTATTTATCTTCCACTATTTTATGAATCTAGTTTTCGTTACTTTTTGGAGTTTGATTTTACAACTTTTTACTGAGTTTTTAAGTTTGTTGATTTGATAAAGTATGTAAATCTATAAAAGCTTATTTGAAAAGGAGAATTGTGTATTTTTCAGTGTCTGTTAACTATTTATTAATCATCAAAGTTAGACTGTTATTTTCTCAAATCTGCTTTGCAATAGATATTTTTTCATATTTCAAACTAGCACTACCATAAATTCACTTTCTTAATAAAGACAATATTTTAAAATTTTATTAATAGTATAATTTAACACACACAGAACATTTGATTTGCAAAATAGTTTCTTTCTAGAATACAAAAAAAAAAAAAATAAGGGACAGTTAAATTTTCTTTTATTATTAACTGAATGTTTTATTGCTGCCTTAGATTAACCAACCAAATTTATTTACAAACCAACTATCATTAGAACTGCCATTAGATAAATTATTACCAAAAGATAAAAACATTTTTACTAAAAATTACTTTGCAAAGATCATTTTTTTAACTTAGACAAAATAGCATTACCATATTAAATCAGTATTATTGTTTGGCAAAGAACAGAGTTCATTACAGCAAACAATATTTGTAACTTTTATTAATAGTATAATTTAACACACAACATTATTTCAACACACCCAATAACTTTTATTTACAAAATAGTTCCTTTCTAGAATGCAGAAAATCAAACATAAAAGAAAAAGGACTATTAATTAAGAGGAATTAAATTATCTGTTATTGGATTGAGTACACAACTGAAAATCCAATAATGACAGTTTCTGCCAAAATAAAATGTCACAAATCCATGACTTTCCAAAATTGAAACAAATAATTTTCTACGACTAGAGATATCACATAATAAAATTTATATAGGTTCATTTTTCTTTTAACACAAATCTATAAGTAAGTAAATTATTGTAGTTAAATAATTTTGCTTTCTTTCACATAATACAACATATTTTTTAGTGTTTATTTACTAATTTGTAAATTAACAACATTAAACCATTTTTACTAAGAACTGCTTTGCAATAGAAATGTTTTTACATTTAGAAAAATAACATTAACAATAAATCACTATTTTTTTCTATACATTAGAGCAGATAAATCTTTTAATATTATATTAATAGCACAATATATACACATTTTCCCAAAAAAATTATTCTTATTTACAAAATAGTTTATTGCTAGAATACAAAAAAACATTCTTATTCAATGGCTAATTATCAAGTTGTGCACAAAACCAAAAATTTTACAAAAATCACACACTATAAATACCTTAATAATGAACAGTAACACATTTTTATTATAACAGCCAAGTTATCAAAAAAAAAAAAAAATATGCCATTGTTGCCAAACCATAAAACTTTACATTCATTAGGGTTAAAAAAAAATGAATTCTTCAGAGTTACAATATTATTGCTATTGTACTTATAAAGAAACAGTAGATATTTATTGACAAACTGTTTACAAGGTAAAATATCAATACATTCTGATAATCAGTAATAACCGCAAGTAAAATGGTATTAAACATGAAAATACGATAGACAAAAAAATCTTCAGACTTGCTGATAATTACCACAATTTTAAAAATGTTAATTCATCTAGTTCATTAGTTTAAAACACATTATCATTTTTATATTAAGCCTATTAGTTTGTGCTTTCGAAACATAGAAATCATGGTAATCTTATATTATCTTAACAATAAATATTCTTATTTGATGGTTTGGCATAATTAGTCGTATCTTGCTGTCCTACATGTCTACAAGAATTATAGTGCCAGTGATATGTAACCAAAGACAAGTTAATAAGTTTTTAGCACTTTGTTCAACATTTTTAAAGTACAGATGTTTAGTTTCATAACACATGTACCAAGAAGTTATCAAAGAACTAAATTCAGTAATTAGTTTGGAGAAGTGGGTAGGAAAATAACACTTCAGATTTAATACAAAATTAGAATTGTACAAGTTTGTGTTTCAAGATTTGTTTATAGTTTTTAAAATATGTAGTTTTGTAGTGATTTTTTTCTGGAAACAAATTCAACAATTCTATCAGCAAAACATTTTTTGTTAGTAATTTTATTGAAATTCGATAAATTTAAAAAAAATATTCTGCGTGAAGCATAATTAGCAAATGTAAACAATAAATTTTTCAGTTTGTTTTTACTGACTTGATATTAGTTTTCAGTTATGTAGAAGTTGGTTGGTTTGTAAGCTCAACGACCTGTTTTCATGCACAACGGCAGCTAATTATCTACAGCATAATGTGTATTCTGAACGACAATGAACACCCAGGATTCGAACCAGACATCTTTGACATGCAAGGCCAGAGCTCTAACCCCACAGCTATCAGGGAGGCTAGTTACGTAGTAGTATAAGTCAATTTACTTCTATAGGATATTTCACATGCACAATAGGAAACGGAATTCTTCCATTAGACAGGTACCAGTTGGCGTCAAGCTTAAATGTTTACATATTTAAATGACACGTAAATGTATCACCAAGCCCAGGGCCTGATCATCGCCTAGGCCCACAAGGCCCGGGCCTTGGGCCCATGATTTTAGGGGGCCCCGAAATTGGCTGTAAACCATTTTTGTTTCACAAAACTATGTGAATATCTTTTATAACATGTACAAAATAATTTTTACATAAAATTCCTTTCGTATTGATCTTCAACCGTCTTTAGTATCCCAGTGTATTTATTCAAGGGAAAAAAAAAAAAAAACGTTTAAAAGCGTTAAACTCAAACTTTCTTGAAAGTTAGAGAAAAAAAAAAATTTTTAGGAAGTCTTGACGAATTTATAGTGAGATTACAAAATATCAGCTCTGAAGTTGTGAATAATTATAAATAAAAAGTTTTTTCTTTTTTGATTTATAAATTTGATTGTTTGAAATTTGTTTCTTTATTTGTGATAAAAAAAAAAACTTTTAGAAAACAATATTAACAATAATTCATCAACTTTTTCTTTATTTCATGTTAATTCATTTGACTTTGCGTCGAGTACATTTCCAATAAATAACCTGTTTGAAAAAAGGGCCCCGAATGTGTCCGGGCCTTGGGCCCCAACTTGTCATGATCAGGCCCTGACCAAGCCTATATGTGAAAGGTTTGTTATAAGGTTGCTATAGAAACTTTATAACTGTTTGTTATAGGAGTTATAAATTATTGGAAGATTGTTAGTCTAGATGAGTTATCATTGTAGTTTGACAATTTTTAGTTGGTACCCGTCTAATAGATCAGTACCTAGAAAGCAAGCCTATATTGTCATAACGGTTTATTTTAGGAATTATAGATTTGAAGGTTGTTACTTTGTATGAGTTATCGCTACAATCTGGTGGTTTTTATCTGGTATCAGACTAATGGAAGAGTAAATGTTTTTAAACAGGCACAAATTTTATCTTATTGACAAAAAAAAATGACAATACATGCCAGTAATTTAATATAGAAGTATTAAATATTAAGTTTACAAAAGCTTCAAGTTAAATTGACTTTTATGTAAATTAAAATGGTACTTGCGTATTAACGGCACTGCAGCTACAGATTTGGCGGTTTTTAAGTGCCGCCAATAAAAAGCATTCTTGTTGTTCGCACGCGCACACAGTTATTTAAGTGTTTTATTTTATGATTTGTCGCAAAAATTTTGGGTGTAGATTGGCCAAGCAGATTATATTTATTAATTTAATTTATTTTAGAAATGGTAGCGTCTTGTTTTCAAAATGTGGCGGTAAAACGTTACCAGCGGGGATATTCTGTTTGGCGTCAATTGCATAATTTCTGGCGACATTATCGCCTGTGCCCGCGAAATGGAAAAGTACCCAAGATTTTAAATCGTATTCAAAAAGTAACGATTATGAAACTGATCCTGCTGTTGTTTATACGATGCAAACATTCACAAATAAAGTGAGCCAATTTGTATATGTTTAGCTTCCAAATTCATTACTAAAATGTTTCGATAAAATATCTAAAAGTTGGAAGTTGTAAAAGGTATGAGGGGTGGGAGGGGTTCTAGGGAACTAGGGGTGGGAGATGTGTCTGGAGCACTAGATGGAACGCATAAAGTAGGTGAGGGTGAAAAGGCTGCTGTGTGTGATGGAGTAGTTGGATCTAAGAAGTCATCAGCAGAAATTTTTTCGAACGAATGACACAGTTTTTTCGAACGAATGACACAGCGTCAATTAGCATAAAACTAAATGGATTGAGTGATTTGAAAGAAATTTGCTTTGCTAAAGTCTGGCCTTTAAATCAACAATAAAATATTAATTTAAGTAATGCAAAATATTGATTTTTCTAAAGGTTCGTTCAAATTCAACGACCGTGGATGCCAGAAAATCATTTAGTAATCGTCACCACTAAAAATTGAAATCCCGTACAAACATGACTATTTACTCGACCTGGGTGGATGGGTGGGGGCTTGTGGGATGGCATCAGCAATGAAGAAGGCTGGTTTAAGGCGATCTATGTTGATGACACTACGTTTGGTGTTGATGTCGAGGGTGTAAGTTTTGGCGTTGCGTTCCAGTACTCGGTAGGGTCCATCGTAAGGTGGATCTAATGCTCTTCTGATGCGGTCTCTGAGCAAGAAGACATGCGAACAAGTTTTGAGTGCTGAGTGGACAAAAGGGATGTGTTTGATGTGTGCAGAAGCTGGCTTTGGTGACAGGCTTTGCATACATGTACGAAGACGGAGGAATTCAGATGTCTCGATGACTGGAGTCGCAGATGGTGAAATGAATTCTGAAGGTAGTCGGATGATCGAACCATACACTAACTCTGATGGAGAGCAACCAAGGTCTTGTTTGACTGCTGATTGCAGTCCAAGGAGTACTAGTGGTAGTGCTTCAGTCCAGCGGATTGCGGTGGCATTTTATCGCTTGTTTCAAAGAGCGATGAAAACGTTCGATCATTCCATTGCTTGCTGAGTGGTATGGGGTCGTGCGGATGAGCTTGACACCAAGTAGTGCTGATAAAGAAGAGAAGAGTGTAGACTGGAATTGTCTTCCCTGGTCAGTAGTTACAATAGAAGGAGTGCCGAAGCGAGAAATCCAATGGTTGAAGAAAGCACGAGCGACTGTGTCGGTTTGGATGTCTGTAATTGGTATTGCTTCAGGCCATCTGGAGTATCTGTCCACGCATGTGAGGATATAGCTGTATCTTTCAGACGGTGGGAGAGGTCCAACCAGATCAATGTTAATGTGCTGAAATCGCTGTGAAGGAACTGGTATTTGAATAATCCGGCTATGAGTGTGTAGTGAAACTTTTGATCGTTGACAGTCAAGACACCAATAAAGCGTTAGCAAGCTTTCAAGGGCGACGAGGCTCGAACCAGGGACCATTGTGTCTTGAGACAGATGCATTACCGCTGTGCAAAAGAGTACTCAAGTGCACAGAAGTTTTATCTGTTATTTGATGTCGCCACAAATGAATAAGATCTGTTTTCTGAAAAAAATATAGAACAAGTGTAAGGAAAATTAATACTATATTACATGGTTCACACAATTTGACAATTTTAGCAAGAGTAAACATTAAGATTTGGTACTTTTCCATTTCACAGGCGCAAATGTCGCCAAGCAGACTTTATTTGCGACAACGCACAGTATACACATAAAAATTTTTGATAATGCTGCAAATCTCGCCAAGCAGATTATATTTATTAATTTAATTTATTTTAAAAATGGCAGCGTCTTGTTTTCAAAATGTGGCGGTAAAAAGTTACCAGCGGGGATATTCTGTTTGGCGTCAATTGCATAATTTATGGCGACATTATCGCCTGTCCCCGCGAAATGGAAAAGTACCCAAGATTTTAAATCGTATTTAAAAAATACCGATTATGAAACTGATCCTGCTGTTTTTTATACGATGCAAACATTCACAAATAAAGTGATCCAATTTGTATATGTTTAGCTTCAAAATTCATTACTAAAATGTTTCGATAAAATATCTAAAAGTTGGAAGTTGTAAAAGGTATGAATACTTTAACGTCTAAACTATTAACATCGAAAACATATTATGACTTATGCAACTTTTAAAGTTACAATACATATTTCAAGTTTCAAAGCAATTGTTTACCAAATATTAAAGCACTATAGAACTGTCAGCTTCAGATAAATAGGCCTAGTTGTTTACACATTATTAAATTAAGTAAAATGATAGAATTAGACAGATGGAACTTGCAAACAAAACTATTATTAAAGTAAGCAATAAAAAAAAGCTTACCTTTGATTTGAAATATGTTGTTCGACAGTAACAACACGAAAAGAGTTCTACGAGTGCGAAGTTTCGGCCATGTTGTATTGCCAGCAAAACCGCGCAATGTATGATGGGATCAATACATTTCACCGGAATTTTGGTGCAACTCATTTATCGAGAAAGTAGCTCGAATTGAATTGAACCACTTTTCTGGTGAAATCTCTCAGCTTCGCTAGATTAAACCAGAAAAGTGGTGAAAGGTTGAACTATTATTTTTTACAGTGTAGGTTCAGAAGACAAATGAAGTTTTTAATTTTTAAGGTATATTTGGGAGCATTTTCAGAGAGTTGAAATGTCTGAATGAGTTGGGTATACTTATTTACACTGGTAAAGATTTCAGACTTAACTATCTGAAATCATTACCAATTTGATATACACTAAGAAGATAATACTCTTTGATGATCGTATTTCACCATCCTTGGCATGCACTATAAATACTCGAGTCTTTAATACTGAATTTACGTCTGAATCCACTGCCACTTTAGTATCTTATTTTAAGACATTTCATTTTGAAGGGATGATAATGGAATAAAAAGAAAACAGAACTACTAAACTATGGCTCATTACAGTCGCTAACTGTATGTTGTTATGAATTACTATGCAAGATAGTTCAACGTCAGCTTTTCAACAAACAGCCCCATTACATGAAAATACTCCTATATTCCAGGCATGCTATTGCTCAATGCGTAGTAGCAAATTACCACCATATTAAATACTCGCTTTTAATTTAAAACACTCATTTAAAAGATAAAACATTTGTGATCAAAGTAGGATTTCTTAAAAATTTTCGTTAATATCATGAAATTCTGCTGTCTATTCCTTTGAAATGTGTTCCTAAGCCTTAATCTGTTTTCCTAATTTGGATCAACCTATTTCTGTTTAAGTGTGCAAAGTAAGCACCAAATGGGTGAGAGTGTTTCACCATGTTATATTTACATCTAAACAATGTGCCTTCAACAGAGAACAAGATATGTAAGTAAGAGTACAAGATATCCAGAACACGAGAAAGTCCTTTAAAAGTACATCGAGGTTTGCCGAGGAACATCGAGAAATGGCCCAACAAACGTGAATTAATCGCTTTTGTATACATCAAGAAAATCTTCACAAAGAAATGTAATTTTAATAGGCAAAGTAAACAATCCCCTGGACGTATCTTATTAAATATTTTCAGGTACAAAGTTGGTTGGTTGTATTCAGATTATCTGGCTCCGTCAGCAACACGAGGGCTATAATGCGCCGAAACATTCGTCATTAGACAAGCCAACATACATTTACAAACACCCATGCCTAATATGGGACTCGAACCAGCAACCTCGTGGTCTAGAAGCTTGCACGCTAATCACTATACCGTTTGGTCGGCCAGATACAAAGTATACAGCCCTAAGGATTTATTCTATTAAGCATTTTAATATGCAAAGTATACAACCCAATAGATTTATCCAATTAATCATTTTCACCGGCAAAGTATACATTCCGATGGATATCCTATTAAGCACTTTAACATAAAAAGTATACAACCCCATGCACTTATCTAACTATTTTAGCATGCTAAGTACACAAACCAATGGATTTTTCCCATTACAAGTTGGCCGACCGAACGGTATAGTGGTTAGCGTGCTAGCCTCTAGACCGCGAGGTTGCGGGTTCGAGTCCCATGTTAGGCATGGGTGTTTGTAAATGTATGTTGTCTTGTCTAATGACGAATGTTTCGGTGCATTATAGCCCTCGTGTTGCTGACGGCGCCAGATAATCTGAAAACAAGCAACCATTACAAGTTGTCTCTATAAGTTCGGTGATTTTCTTTTATCTTATGAGTGATTCTTTGAAAGTCATCTGAAGAAAACGAAAGCAAACAAACCTACTAAAGTGCAAATATTGGCTTCCAAAGTAACCTCCATAGGTTTCAATATCCGTTTCTAAACGAGCTGGAAACTGTCAAAGAAGAGA
Organism: Linyphia triangularis; assembly: GCA_963978545.1. Classification (NCBI taxonomy): domain Eukaryota; kingdom Metazoa; phylum Arthropoda; class Arachnida; order Araneae; family Linyphiidae; genus Linyphia; species Linyphia triangularis. The sequence goes on from OZ021726.1 coordinate 1,423,298, forward strand.
CTTCTTTTGAAATCGATCGAAGCTTTGATGTCACACGTCTTTGGACGTGCGGTACGTCTATAGAATGTGGGGCTTTTATAAAACTCTCATGAGGAACAAGAAGAATTATGTGTTTTCTACTCAAGGCTTGTGTTTTGAAGTTAAATGTACATTACATGACATGTGGTGTATTCTGCCGTCATTAGTTAAAAGGCCTAAGTCCAAACTCTCATGAGGAACAAGAGGAATTATGTCGTTTTCTACCCTAGGTTTGTGTTTTGAAGTTAAATGAACATTACATGAGATGAGGCGTATTCTGCCGTCATTAGTTAAAAAGCCTAAGTCCAAATAAAATTCAAATGCATATTTTGACACTTTCTGATTAGTCTTTATAAAATAATATATATTTTTTACATTGAATGACTCAAGTTCTTAGGTCATACAAACCTTTACAATAATAACGATATACTTAATTTCAGAAGACAAACTCAAGGTTCAAAATATGCATCTGAATTTTTTTGGATTAAGGACTTTTAAATTTATGACGGCAGTAAAGCAATAAATATGCTTAACTTGGACAGAGAAAACAAATAGCTTAAAATATAATGCAGCTTAAAATATCAGTATATGCATTGGGTTGGTTGTTTTCAGAGTATCTGGCGCCGTCAGCAACACGAGGGCTATAATGCGCCGAAACATTCGTCATTAGACAAGCCAACATACATTTACAAACACCCATGCCTAACACGGGACTCGAATCCGCAACCTCGCGGTCTAGAAGCTAGCACGCTAACCACTATACCGTTTGATCGGCGTATATGCATTGGGAAAAAAATGTTTTAATATTTCAACTCGGCAGCATTTTTTACACTTAAAAAAATTAATATATCTACATACATTTTTTTCTTCATTGAATAGTATTCAATTGATTAAATAAAATTTAATTACCTAATTAGGTTCTAATTGTAGCAGTCATTACTCAATTTTAAATTTATTTAGAATTTTAATTTTATTTGCAAGCGATGCACAATAATTTGCTACAAAGAACCTACTAGTAAATACAACTTCGATAGCATTTTTTCATAGAATTTGTTTCGAAAGTATTTAAAGTTACTTCTTTTTTTATAAAGACGTCAATATTCAAAATTAAGTTAAAAATTAACTATTGGATGTAGGATGTATTACATCCTAGTAAGTTTCATGCCCTGCATTATACACTTAAAATTTGCTTTGTAATTTTTATTTAATTTGTCTATTCAAATCGAAAATCAAGTTTAAAGTTTGCTGTAGTGAACTTTTAACACTTTATAACATCATAAAAATTAATATAGTTTTAAAAAAAGTATCTTGAATATCATAATGAACTTGGTACTATTTTAAAGCCACTAACTTCAAGAATATTTTAGAATAAAAAAAAATTATTGTTATTTTCACTAAATTTCCCCATTTCCTATGTAATTAGTTGGACACTAGGTGGCGCTTCTCAATGTTTCTATTAGTGTTCATGCTCACTAGCCCATTCATGGAACATTTTAGACGCCTTTTGTATGAAGCCACCAAGCCAACTTCTTCATTAGTTCAAAATTCAACGTAACAACAGAAGAAAATGCAACCACACTGTTCAGCTCCAATCAAAAAATCGTTTTTGCATTTTAATTTGAAACAATGTTTAAAAAAACTAGAGGTGTGGAACATCGCACAACTTTCAATTACACTATATAATATTGGTCACTGCAGTAAAAATTGACGTTGTGTTACCTACCATTTTCTTATTTTCTCTCACTTGAATAAAAACGACCAATTTGGGAAATTTTTGGCAATAATTTTTACTCGAGCCAAAAAAAAAAAAAAAAAAAAAAAAGAAGTGGGGGGAAAAAAAGTGACTTTATTCAATAGACAGTAGTGAAAAGTAAAAAAATAAATTTCCATCTTTGATGGAAGATACTCAAGGGCAGAGAGCTCTGTGTTAAAGGCACTCGTTTTTCATCTTTTCACGCTTTTGTAGCATTTTTATGGGAATTTAGGAAGTGGGAATGTTTAGAACACCTTCAGAGGAATTACCATAGCGATTTTGATCAAAATCGTAAGAGCTGTTTTTTAGCAATTACTGAAAAACATGATTTTTTTCAATGGCAGCCACCTTATACACATGAGCGATTTTGACGAAAACCTTAAGCCCTATACTAAACTTCAACTTAACTAGACATCACTAGACGGTAGATCGTGACAGTGCTCATAGGTATTTAATCCATTTTGGCGGAGTGAAGACATAATTCTCTCCAAACCTTATAGCATTTTGTTCTCTACAGGGTTGTGGTTTGGCGAACATTATGCTTTCACGCTGCCAAAATGGATTAAATACCTATGAGCACTGTCACTACCTACCGTCTAAGTGATGTCTAGTTAAGTTGAAGTTTAGTATAGCTTCCGACATTGGCCATAAACGTTGGCCATAACTGCTGTGCTACCTGGGTGTTTTTAAAGTTCCATCATCCAAGTCTATCCATCATACTAGTTGGTCTCTTCCCTCTCATACTGTTTAGCAGTCATGTTATTTCAAATTAATAGAACCTTTCGTAAAGACCATGTAAAGCGACCTCAATGTAAACAAAAATATTACGAGTCTTGTTCTCTGCCTTCCTACAAACCTTACGACCGCTATCGCACCACTTTTACGAATCCAGTTAATTGACTTTATCTTTTCCCATTCCTATGAGAAGAGATTCAACCTCCTCCCCAGATCCAACACGAAATTTATTTTATTACGAAACCGCATTATCGGTATCTTCTCTTTTTCTGTGTTTTTTGTGGTATTCCCGCGTTTTCCCCTGGAGGTATTTTCCGTCTGTCCGGAATGGATAGATGTCAAGGTGCAACGGTTGACAACAGAAAACGGAACGATTTCGAAAAATAACAACAGAATATCCTTTTGGAGATCTTACGTAGCCAGAGTTCATAGGGATGAAGCTCTTTTTGATATTTTTGAACATCAGTAAAGTGATCCTTTTCCTTAGAATTGTATTATTATTGTCTCTAAATATCTCTTTTTCTTTCTTTTTTTTCCACTTTTTATACAAATGGAGCAATTTAATTTATATTTGCTGAAGTTTTTAGCATTTTGAGTAAGTGAGTAAAGGTGGGAAAGAAAAATGCAAAAAGATATTTTTCAACACTTAAATTTGTAAAAAAAAAAGTTTATATTTTTATTCAAAAACCCATGCCAATTTTTGCCAAATAGATCTTTATAATAACACAAACAAAATTCAAGTAATTTAATTTATATTTGCTGAAGTTTTAGCATTTTGAGTAAGTGAGTAAGATTTTTTTTAAATATTATTCCTAGTAATATACACTAAACTTTTAGGAGGATTTTGAATAAGTTGAAAAGTTTAGGAGAAAAACAATAAATACTGTATAGGTAAAAAAATCATAAAAAAATATATTTTTCAACATTTAAATTTGTAAAAAAAAAGTTTATATTTTTATTCAAAAACCCATGCCAATTTTTGCCAAATAGATCTTTATAATAACACAAACAAAATTCAAGTAATTTAATTTATATTTGCTGAAGTTTTAGCATTTTGAGTAAGTGAGTAAGATTTTTTTTAAATATTATTCCTAGTAATATACACTAAACTTTTAGGAGGATTTTGAATAAGTTGAATAGTTTTGGAGAAAAACAATAAATACTGTATAGGTAAAAAAATCATAAAAAAATATATTTTTCAACATTTAAATTTGTAAAAAAAAAAGTTTATATTTTTATTCAAAAACCGATGCCAATTTTTGTCGAATAGATCTTTAGAATAACACAAACAAAATTCAAGTAATTTAATTTATATTTGCTGAAGTTTTAGCATTTTGAGTAAGTGAGTAAAGTTGGGAAAGAAAAATGCATTCGAAACATCAAAGGAACTATTGCATCTGTGCTAAATTCTCCATAAAAATATTTTATGCAATATTAGTTATCGGATCGTCTCAAAATGCTGCCACAATAAGGAAGAAGGTTTCAAAGGTTATAAAGACATAAAAAACAGAAAATCGATATTTTTGTGATTTTTTTTAGTAAACAAGGGTTACCATGTCCCCTTAAATTAATTATTAAAACAAATAAAACTAAATAATTATTGAAATTAAATATTAAATAAAAATATTTAATTAAATATTGGAATAATTCTAATTTTATTAATATTATTAAAATTTGATGAAGCTCTTTTCGATATTTGTGAACATCAGTAAAGTGATCCTTTTCCTTAGAATTGCTGTCTCTAAATATCTTTTTTTTTTTTTTTTTTCACTTTTTATACAAATGGAGGAATGCATTAATAAATAAATGCCTGGTCAGAGAATCAGGTTAAAAACCACGTGCATTTAAAAATTCAGGATAATTTTGTTCACTTATTATATGAGAACGGAAATTGCATTTGCGACTGATATAAAATAATGAAATTATAAGGAATTTTTGCAGATTTGTCTAGTTGTAAATTTTAATAACAAATTTCGAGTGCCAAAAATTTCTACTATCGGTATTAATGACATGATATTTCTTATTAGTATAATTTATACAACTATTATAAATTTAATATAATTTACCCTAACGAAATGATCTACGATTTTGCTTACGGATTAATGAAGACCACTGGACTTATCATTAAAATTTTCATTGCAATTGAGTATGTTCATAATGCAGCAAATATTGAAAACTTTATGTTTTTCAGTAATTAACGAAAAACGGCTCAAACGATTTTTATCCAAGTCATTGAGGTAATACCTTTTAATATGCTCTTATCATTCCCACTTTCGAAATTTTCATAGTAATGTAACATATAAAAGATAAAAAACGAATGTCTTTAGGGGTTCTGGGACACAAAATTCTTAATTTTTTTTTATTATTGTGAACAATAATAAAAGTATTTCTGAATAAAATGACAAAACAATTTTGTTTCTACCTTTAGTAGAACTTGAAATATTTAAGTTTTTTGTTACATGACAACTGTATCTCAGACATGCTATCTTGAAACTTTAAAACTGTTTTTCTCGCTGATGACTTTTGTTCCTTTTTTGAGTTTAAATTTATATAATTTAAAAACTACTTGTTATCTATGAAACTTCCCACAATAATTTTTCATACGTATTTCTTTGATTTGTCTTCAGGGATTGGGTATTTTGATTTAAATTCTTTTTTTTTTTTTAAGTTTTTGGATCATGCAGACAATTTTTTATATGAATCTAAGAAGTAATTTAATGTAAAAATAAAGTGTTTGTTTTTTTAATTTTTTTTAACGTATCATATTTAGTTTAGGTAACGTCAAAAAGGTTTTTTTTTTTTTTTAATATTGTTACGAATGTCGGTATATTTTTAAATATTTCATAGCATTAATTATGTAAAAAGATAAATTTATGTACATTTCGCATAAGGCAGTGCAAGAGTTTGTCTTACTTTGCTTTCCTGCAATGTGACCCTTAATGCTTCAAAACTAGTTTTACAGAGATAATGCTTGAAAGCGAGTTTTACAAAGAGCAGGCCATTTAACATTATGGTAATAACAATCTCGCCAAATTGGCGAGATAAAGCCAAGTTGGTGACTGTTTTGGCGACTAATTTGTGTTGCCAAATTTGGCTAGAAATATCCAAATGTCGTAAAAACTTGGCGACCATTTGGCGACATTTTCGGTCCCCATGTACATGTATAGGACTTTTCGACAACTATCTGGAATGTCCTCCAAATTTCTATCTCTAGAAGATTCACGAAGTATTGACTCCTATATAAGGCCGGCCGTGAGTGGAGTTGAGTCAGTTAGTTGTCTGAGTTGAGTTACTGACAGACTGGAGTTACTGAGTTAGCTGTCTCTCATCGAGCATTCAGAGAGTTCCGAAAGTGAACTGTATTGCATTGTCTTTTGTGGCGATTTTTAGCAGTTGTGTTGTCAAATTTTTAACTACTGTTTTGTGCTCTAATGTTGTGTAAAGAGCTGTATTGAGTCTACTAGAACGAGAAGTTCTGGAGTTGTAAGAGAATCTGCGAAGAGTTATATCGGAATAAATTTCTGCAAGTTTTGATCTGCTTTGGCTTCAAATCTTTCGAACCCATTCACGCGACAATATTTTTGAAATCTGAAAGATTAAAATAGTTAGTTTAGTTTTAAAGCATAATACAATATTGCATAAAAAATTTCAGAAAAATAATTCTAAAAATTAAGATTTTAGAATTTTGAGTTCTGGAGCCCCTTCACTCTTGCCCATCATCGACTGTTTCTCCAATGTTTCATTCCCGAAAAGTTAATGTAATTATCGAAATATACATCGCCTACTTCGCCAAACTGCTATTTTTAAAATTAATGAAAATTTGAAACAGCCACGGTAAATTACACCAATCCATGTTAAATTTGAATGTAGTAACCATTATTATAGAAAAAGTTGTGGGATGTTCCACATCCCTAATTTTTATAATATTTGATAGCTATAAATATATAAATAAATATTATTAAACAAATTAAGTATAATAAAAATATTTCACAGTTACTTTTAATAAAAGTTTTATTTAATAAAAACATTAGTAATTACAATTATTAGCGACATTTAAAATCAAAAATTTAAAATCTTCTCTATCATACGAATTTTGAAAACAATAATTTTTTTATGTTACGGATAATAATATCTTAAGTCCTCAAAGCAAAATCAAGCATTCAATCGTAAAAAATAATTCCACAATTTCACGCAAGCATAGTCACAATCCAAACACATTCATAATCCCAGGTAACACCAAAACCTCTCCAAATTTCCGCAACAATCTTACGGCATCCAATTTCAGACTCCAGCAATAAAAAACACATCAAAATAATTCCACAGACCAATATATTCCACATTCTGAGTGACAAGCAGCGGAGGGTGTATCACTTGAAAACGGATCGAGCCAATTAGCGAAGTCTTAAAGGGCGGAGCGTCGACAACTCAACCCTTCCAACCCTGAGGGTGTCGACGCATGCGCCCCTCGGGGGTTGTTGTGGGTGACTTTTCTTCTCCTCATTGTTGTCGTCTGCTTTTATTGGGCGGGGCGTCACGCATCGTTTGGCACCAGAAGACGTTCTTTTCTGGCCAGCGCGTGCGATTCGCTCTACCAACCCCACTTCGTTATGGAAACTTTTTCTTCAAATGGCAACTTCCCTCTTCGGACAGACGATAAAATTTGAAAAGGAAAATAGTTTTTTTTTTTTTTTCTTTTCTGTCCAGTGTTATATTAACAGAAAATTACAGATTTTTTTTTTTTTTTTTTTTTTTTTTTTTAAATCCTTTATATTAACAACCTTTAATTTTGTGTGTGTTTGTGTATGTCGATGCTGCAAATCTGCGGAGGAATAATTAACCCCCTTGCCGTCATCTAATAGGTCTGAAACTTTGTAGATAGATTCGATGTCGATGACAATGCATTCTATCAAATTTTGGAGGATAAATAAATAAATAAATAATTTTAATCAGAATAAATAAAAGATACTTCGATGTAAGTGCATAAATTCACATTAATTTTTAGTGAATAAATTTTGAAAAGTAGTTTACCGCATATTTTGCTGATAGTGATGTTGTTAATATTTGAAATTAGATGCCAATATTAAGCACACGCTGGCAAATGAAATGGCTTTTTTTTTAATGAATATAAAAATTTTCATTGATTATAAAGGATTTATATTAAAACTTTTTTATGAGTTATATTATTTTTCTTTCATATTTGTGTATTATTGAGTTGAATAATGAAAACATTATTTGGACAATTTAAATGGAATTTGGCACACATAAAAAATAAAAAAAATAAAAAAAAAAAAAAAACAGTAGAACAGCTTTGAAATATTAGATTTTGTAAAACCTTAATTTTTTTCCAGTTGCTAAATTTTTTATTTCCTCACTCAGCTTAAAATAAAATGTAAGCTACAAATGAGTAAACTCTAGAAACTCGTTGGCCGACCAAACGGTATAGTGGTTAGCGTGCTAGCTTCTAGACCGCGAGGTTGCGGGTTCGAGTCCCGCGTTAGGCATGGGTGTTTGTAAATGTATGTTGGCTTGTCTAATGACGAATGTTTCGGCGCATTATAGCCCTCGTGTTGATGACGGCGCCAGATAATCTGAATAAAACCAACCAACTAGAAACTCGTTGGACTTGTAACACACAAAGCACCCCCCCCCCCCTTCTCTCTTGTCCCTCTTTTAATATGTGGGGGTCTCAAAAGAAAAAGAAATTTTATGATTTATGAAAAGGAAAAATCGCCGAATATAGAAAATTGGCGTCATGTCAATTGGGTCTTCCTTCTTACAACAGTTTAGCAAAAATATATTTTGGTCTTTTCTGAAAAACACTTAAAGATCACAATGCAAAGATGGCTTACTTGGAAGATTTATAAATAAATCACAAGATATGTCGACACACACTGCACCAAATTGTAAAACATTTTCAAATCGGAGTCCTTCAACTATATGTCACACAAACAAAGACATGGATTGATTTTGTTTGGTTTGTGCGTTATACGGCTCAACGACCTATACTTGGTCACAATGACAGCTAAACAAGCCGGGACCTACAGTTTAACTTAGATTCCGAACCACAATGAGCATCCATGCCTAACTCGGAATTCCAACCCGGCATCTTCAGCATGAGAAGCTAAATCAAAGACTAACACTGCCACTTACACTGTTAAAAATTTTGTTCCACCTTGCACCAAAAATTGGTTCCCATTTAGCTGCCACCAATACTTGGTGCTTAGTTTCACGATTTAATGGTGCAACCTCGGACCGTAAACACCACTAAATCGCGAAACTAAGCACCAAATGTTGGTGGCAGCTAAATGGGAACCAAATTTTGGTGCAAGGTGGACAAATTTTTTTAACAGTGTACTCTTATTTTTAATCAGACCCGCATTACACTACACCATTCAACCAGGGCCTGATTTTCGATGAGGCCCACAAAGCCCGTGACTTTTGAGCCCCAAAAATGCCTGAAAAATTCTAAATTATTGTGTAACTGTCAATATACTGCTCAGTGCTTCTTTAATGACATAAAATAAGATAATATATTTTTACTTTCAATTACCCATACACTGTTAAAAAAATTTGTCCACCATGCACCAAAATTTGGTTCCCATTTAGCTGCCACCAACATTTGGTGCTTAGTTTTGCGATTTAATGGTGCTTAACGGTCCGAGGTTGCACCATTAAATCGTGAAACTAAGCACCGAATGTTGGTGGCAGCTAAATGGGAACCAATTTTTGGTGCAAGGTGGAACAAAATTTTTAACAGTGTACGTATGCATAGGGTACTAAAAGTATAGCATTCGGTAAAAAAAAAAAAAAAAAAAAAAGTTTTTTTTGTTGCATTTTTTCACGTTTGCAACATCCTGATTACAAAAATGTGATCTAGAAAAAATGTCTGTCTGCGTGTCTGTGGTCAGCACAACTCCCGAACAAATTGACCAACCATGTTCAAATTTGGTATGCGGGTTGGTGGTGACCATGGGACCTAAAATTAAGATTATCGTCAAAATCACGCATGCGATTGGTTGCTGCCATTTTAATCAAAATCGCTGTGGTAATGCCTCTTAAGGTATTCTAAACATCCCCACCTCCGAAATCACCATGAAAATGCTTTAATGAGGTAAAAAGTTGAAAAACGAATGCCTTTGCACCAAGTTCTCGTCCCTTGAGCATACCTCAACAACGATCGTTTTGTCCTCTCTCCTCATTTCACTTATAATAAAGAATAACCTAAGAATTATCGGAAAGTATATAGCCGAAATCACCATTTTGGCAATGGTGTTTTTTTTCCCCAACTCATACAAGAATTATAGCAAAAAATATTGCTAAATTGGCCATTTTTTCCTAAATGAATGATGGAAATATAAAAACGGTGAATGACACAAATCTTCCTCAGTATTACAGTGTAATTGAAAGTTGTGCGATGTTCCACAGCCCTAGTTTTATATGACTCAGTAGTTATTAAAAATATTAATATCTTGTCATTAATTTAATCAAATGGTAATTGAAATTGTCATTAATATTTAAATAACACTAACTATCGCCAATGGAGGGGTCCCATCTGCTGACTTGTGCCTTTAGTAATCAGGTTTCTGAATCGGGCCCTGTACTCAACAACAGTTAATAAATAACCATATAAAATAAAGAGCATCACAACCATATCATAAAAAAATCATCAACGTATCATAAATAAAAATGAAATGACGCTATGATATCAACCCAATTCTTAACGATTGTCGAAGGAGGGAGAAAAAACAAAACTGCATCAAGTCCTCCTGGAACAAGCCCTGGAGGACTCATCGAAATGGTAATGTAATGAACACTTAATAGTAGTAGAGTTTTGTGTTTGAAGTAATGCTCCGGTAAATGGCATATCGATATCGACAGATATATTGCGGAATATGAATGTAATTGCTGGATTTTTTTATTTCCTATTAAGTCGTGTATGTGATTTATATCAACGGCATTTGGTGTCATTCAACTTTTGATGTGCCGCCTTGGTTGCTGTGTTTGTAGGGTAACATATTCGAGGACTGTTGTATTTGAAAGCTATTTTCTTGTTATGCATGTACAGGGTCTATTAGAAAAGTTCCTATAACTTAACTTAGGAATGGCATATCTCAGAAACAGTGACTGACAAGCAGGTTTGTAGTGCGCAAAAAAAAAAAAAAAATTCCCTGGTATGGAAGCTTCTCGATCGTGGCGGTAATGATTGAAGCTTTGGGTTTTTCAATTATAAAATACAAATTCATAATGTTTTACATAACTTATGATATAAAAAAGCTAAATACTCTTAATTTGCGTAATTATTTTCTCATTAATTTATGTTACAATATATGCATAAAGATGTATGAGTTATTATTAATTAATTATTAATAAAAAATCTTAAAAAATTAAAGGTACGTCATACCGGTGAGTACCGGAACGACTACACCACTGGAGACAGTGGTATATGTTGGATGGACTGCAAAGATTTATAAGCATTATGAAACGAAGAATAAATTGTAGTTTTGTTTTGTAAAAACTGGTGTTCTCTGTGAAAATTTCATAACAGTATTAAAATATTGGAATCCAGTTTGTAATTGATTGTAAAAAAAAATTGTTGTAAAAGCTGAATATAATAAGTTCATCCTCATGAAAAAGGACTCTATGATTCTTTTCCTGGATTTATAGTCTAAACGGTCACTTTTCGGAAAAGAGTGTTTCTGCAAGGTATACCGACTGGATTCCAATAACAAGGGGCGTACTGGCCAAGGGTTGTCCTTTGCAATCACCGGACCTGTCAGAATCTGTAAAAAATGGGCCAGTCCAGTATAGAAGTGATTATTATCATTTTTTTTAACTACAATATAAGTAGTTATTTTTCTGTACGTTTTTTAAAGCCCAATTCATTTAAATCCTAATCACTCCCAGTAGCCTTCACTTCTGGTGAAGTCTTTCGTTTGGTAGGGGTGTAACTCTTGACATCAACAAGATCCGAAAGAAATTAACAAATGAGGAAACACAAAAAAGAAAGGGATCCTTGTTTTGTTGAGTAACCATTTCCATTTTCTAAATTAGTATTGTTACTACACAAAGCCAAGCTGGAAGTTTTCTAGTCATAATAAACAAACTATATATGCTATACAATCGCTACACAATCAAGAAACTAAAAAGATTATACTCGTAATAAGTGTTTATGTTTTAACATCTAGTGATGTATTAGCAATTACATACGATAATCTACACCAAACAAAGATGTTAATTAAAGGGACTTGGTTCCATTCAAACTATTTTTTGAATTGAAGCCTTTAAAACTGTAACTTTTACATATTTGAAAATATTATTAGGCAAAAACTAAATTTTATTATAAAAAAGTTCACATAGTACTCTAAATTTTCAAAATATTAAAAAAAAATAATAAAAAAAAAATTGTAAAGTTTCAAGTTTTATCTTCTTTTTCATTTTTCAATATTTTATCTGGATTTTTTTTAAAAATTGTTCAATTATTCAAAAACCCATGAATATTTTTGTCAAATAGATCTTCAGAATAACACAAACAAAATTCAAGTAATTTAATTTATATTTGCTGAAGTTTTTAGCATTTTGAGTAAGTGAGTAAAGGTGGGAAAGAAAAATGCATTCGAAACATCAAAGGATCTATTGCATCTGTGCTAAATTTTCCATAAAAATATTTTATGCAATTGTAGTCATCGGATCGTCTCAAAATGCTGCCACAATAAGGAAGAAGGTTTCAAAGGTTATAAAAACATAAAAAATAGAAAATCGATATTTTTGTGATTTTTTGCGTAAACAAGGGTTACCAAGTCCCCTTAAATTAATTATTAAAACAAATAGAACTAATTAATTATTGAAATTAAATATTAAATAAAAAATATTTAATTAAATATTGGAATTATTCTAATTTTATTAATATTATTAAAATGTTATTAATGAACCTAAAAATCACTGGACCTATTTTCTGTCCCAGAACATCCCTGCCAGTTACCCATATGTTTTGTTTACTGACAAATCCGTCCAAATGAAAATGGGCCTCGTCAGTGCTAATCATATCATGAAATTTACTCCCTTAAATCAATTCTGCAAAATGGTGTATTTCAAATTCCATGCATGTCTATCCACACTTGTCTCTCATTATTCCACAGTTATGTCATTTCATAGTTAAGGTTGGTTGGTTGTTTTCAGATTATCTGGCGACGTCAGCAACACGAGGGCTATAATGCGCCGAAACATTCGTCATTAGACAAGCCAGCATACATTTACAAACATCCATGCCTAGCACGGGACTCGAACCCGCAACCTCGCGGTCTAGAAGTTAGCACGCTAACCACTATACCGTTTGGTCGGCTCATAGTTAAAGAGTCTTTCCAGAAACACTCCGAAACATCTCTTTTTAAGATAAGAAAACGAGATAAAACATACCTAAGGTTTAAGAATTTTTGATTTTTAAATCACTCAGTCTGATCCGAACTACGTTTAAGCTGACTGTTAAACTATTACAAAAAAAATATCGTTTTAGGCATGTTTATTTATTTATTTATTTATTTATTTATTTATTTATTTATTTATTTATTTATTTATTTATTTATTTATTTATTTATTTATTTATTTATTTATTTATTTATTTATTTATTTATTTATTTATTTATTTATTTATTTATTTATTTATTTATTTATTTATTTATTTGTTTATTTGTTTGTTTGATTGATTGTTTATTTATTTATTAAAAATTAAAGTGAAATTAAAAAAAAAAAAAAAAAAAAAAAAAAAACACTTACAAATTGTATCATATAAAGAAACACGTCCAACGTGAACATAGTGCTGTAGTATAACCATTGATTTATCACAAATTTACTTCAGTGAGAAAGTTTAAGCTTCTCAAATCGATGGGTCTTCTCTTTATGTTTCTAGGTATAATAAAACGTGATTTGAGACCCTTCCACTCTTAATTGGACTATGTTTCAGATACCATGATAATAATAATAATACTACTACTAATAATAATAATAATAATAATAATAATAATAATAAATATAATAATAATAATAATAATAATAATAAGCCACGTGAAACACAACCAAAACCAAAGATTCCTTAAAAAAAAAAAAAAAACATGCACACATTTTAAAACCAGATACCTTAATTTTAGAAAAATGCATAAAATTAGTCCTCACAATCAGGACAAATAAAATTAGAATTGTTTTTATTTTACCGACTCCTACACAGAGCTCAATAACATATATTCTATAGGTTAGTAATGATTTTCGCTCTAAATTTAAAAAATAAAAAAATAATAATAACAGACATTTGACGCGACTTGAAAATTAAAATGTTTGAGTTTTCATAAATTGGGAGCTATACATTTGATTTTATCGTAATGAAATCATGTATATTTCAACTATATCGAGTGCCGAAATCGATGCTCAATATACTTGAGCTATACACTTGCTTTCTGTGTACAGCTCAACTTGCAAGCTTGACTTGCAATAGCTTACTACAAAAGTGACACTACTCAATATGCTTCATTTTTGGGTTATAATATGAACAGATTCACAGACTGAGTGTACTTGAATCCGGTTGAATGGCACAAGATTGTTTTCAAGCTGAATTCTAAAGCCTGTCGTCATTCTAGTCTATGATTCTTAGCAAAGGTGCGACATTCTCTCTATTTCTAAAGTGCAATAAGCAGAGGTTTAGTGAGGCCGATTCACGCTGTGCATCGGTTCTAAAAAATACTGATACTTTTTAAAAGCCTTTTCAGAAGTATTTTTAATATTTATAAATTGTTATTAGGGAGTAGTTTGAAAATTGATAATTTTGTTACTACTGCCAAAGAGAACATTGTTTCGAAGTTTTCTTATTTGGACCAAAACTTTTGGCCAGGTAAAATAAGTTCAGGTTTTGGTGTGTATGAGATCAGTTCCCCGAGCAGACGACTCCTTTTACCATTTTCAAAAACTTTGTTTGCATATCGATATTTTCTGGACAACAGCGGGCGAAGAGTTCTTGAAGATTTAATGTCATTGAAGATCTTCTCTAAGATAATTCCGGTAAGTTCTTTATAATGCGAGCTTGACTTCAGCCACATTAAGCGTAGCAAAAAATTCCACACGTGGCATACCTTATGTTTGTTAAAATCGATAGTCCACCTATACAAAAATGGAAACCAAACGAATATGTCATCAGCTGGTAAATGCTCCAGACATCAGTTATGGACAAACAAAAGTGAGTGACAAAACTGAAAATGTCAATGATAACCCTCTGTGTAAAATTTTAGAAATTTTCTTTAAATGTTTCGGTGGGTTGATTTGTGCCTCAGTTTTTTTTGTTTTTGTTTTTTTTTTCAATAAATAATAGATAATAACTCATAAATCTCTAAGCATGTATTGTGATAGAAATTAGTGAAAAAATAAATACACAAACTAAAATTATTTAGCTTGTTTTATTTGGTAAGTCATGTAACATTTCGTGAATTTGCATTTTATAATTAAAAAATACCGGGCCATAATTTGAGTTAACGCCACGATCAGGAAGCTTGCGTACTGGAATTTTTTTTTTTAGCTTTACAACTCTATTAATAAATACACCTTAACCAATCTGGATACTTTATTCGTAATATAGTTATTTTCTAAAAGATTCCTTGAAAATTTATTCACAGAATTTCACTGAAATCGGTTGTCACTTCGCAGTTTCCCGAAAGTGTTCTTATAGTTTGTTGCCTCACAAAACATCAAGTTAAGTTTAAACCGCTAACATACAAGGAATTTTCATAAATCAATCAATTAATCCTAGAGAAGAAATTAATTATAAAATCGTTTCATTAAGTTTCCAAGTCCTGACCATAAATAATATTATCGGGACAACACAAATTGATCAATCTTCTACAATTCTTAGATTATTGCACGAGCTCCATCAAGACAATAAACTTGGATTTGAACGCGCAAACTTCTTTATTTAGTGTCAGAGGCCGCGAAATCTTTCATCGGATTTCATTAATCAGAGCTTCATTCAGCTAAATATATCGTTAATTAAGACGGGAAAAAATATTCCTTCATCTTCCAAAAGTTAGTCGATGGGTCAAAGTGTATTATAACCTTCAATAATGAATGGTTTATAGCTCTTTAGAGGTGAAGAATGACGTTAACTTTCATTGTTTCATGATTGGAGTTTCATTAGTTATCTACGGAGAGATTGAAAATGCCCGCTGGATCATTAGTTACATCGTATTTGCTTTGAAATGGTCTTCTGAAAATATATCTTGTTTCCTGAAATAGGATGCCGCTAGTCATAAACAAAATTAATAAACCGTGTCAGATATTATGATTATGGTGCCTAATGCAACAGACACAAAACTGTTTAACAAGTACTATTGCGGAAAGGTTTATTTTTTTAATAACATTACGGTGATAGTCTATGTCGTAAATACAGAACTAAAACACTCCAATTCTAAACTATTGTACTTTAATTTGTAATACAACTTTGTTAAAAATCGCTGAACGAATCTAATTTGTTGCCCGTTAGATCATTAGTTACATCGTATTTGCTTTGAAATGGTCTTCTGAAAATATATATTGTGTCCTGAAATGGGATGCCGCTAGTCATAAACAAAATTAATAAACCGTGTCGGAAATTATGATTATGGTGCCTAATGCAACAGGCACAAAATTGCTTAACAAGTACTATTGCGGAAAGGTTTATTTTTTTAATAACATTACGGTGATAGTTTATGTCGTAAATACAGAGCTAAAACACTCCAATTCTAAACTATTGTACTTTAATTTGTAATACAACTTTGTTAAAAATAATAATACGGTGCCATTTGATATCACAAACACAGGATGCTTTAAAACACTCAACCCTTAAATGTCAAACTTTAATTTGTGATACAACTTTGTTAGAAACAATCGTTACAGTGTTATAACGCAATGTTAAATACAGAACTAAAAAACTCCAATCTGAAACTGTTGTACTTTAATTTGTAATACAACTTTATTAAAAATAATACAATGCTATTTGATATCACAAGTACTGGTTACTCTGTAACACTCTAAACCTTAAACTGTATAACACTACTTTATAAATAAAAAAAAAAATAAAAAAATACACTACAATGTTACTTGATGTTGTTAAAATAGGGTATTCTTAAGTACTTTAACCCTAAATTGTTCAACTTTAATTTGTAAAGCAATTTTGTTAAAAACAATGGTACAATTCTGTTTGAAGTCGTAAATGGGCAATTCTCTGCTGTACACACGAGGCTTTTCTGGCTCTTTTTTCTACTCGTAAATAGATTATAATTTTAAAATTATGACGAATCTAGTATTTATGTTTTTGCTTGATGTAAAATTAGTTTGTGGCAAAGTTACATGGAAAATAATTATTTTAACGAGGTCAAATATGCATCCTATAACACTGACGCACGGGACACATCCGTGACTTACAAATATGTATTTGACCAAGTTAAATTAACTATTTTTTCATCTAACTTTGCCACAAACTAATTATATATAAAATAAATACATAACTAATAAATTCATTATAATGTTGCAATTCTAATCCATTTACGAGAAGAAAGAAGAGCGAAAATGTCCCGTGCGTCATCCAGAGAACTGCTCAAATACATTGTGCTCATAAAGAAGTTATCTCTGTCGGGTAGGAGAAGTAGCGTACAGTTAAAGTCACACCGACCTTATGCAAATTTACAGTAAGAATACAGGAGAGATTGTCTGGAGATCTGTTATTTCTCCAGTATGAAAGAAATGGCGCCAGAAAAGATGTTTGTTGGTCACGTTTTGATTGGTTGGTTGTATTCAGATTATCTGGTACCGTCAGCAACACGAAGGTTATAATGCGCCGAAACATTCTTCGTTAGACAAGCCAACATACATTTACAAACACCCATGCCTAACACAGAACTCGAATCCGCAACCTCGCGGTCTAGAAGCTAGCACGTTAACCACTATACCAATTGGTCTGCTGGTCATGTTTTGAAGATTCTGACACTGAAACAGTGGAACCATAATAAATATTATTTGTCTTGTTTAATGATCTCTCCTTTGATATTTAATCGAAACAGTCTACGAACATCCTTTGTACTATAAATTAGTGAACATTAACCAAGAATCTTTGAATCAACTTCGTATATAGAGTTAGAGAAAATGGCATTCCCCCCCCCCCCCTTTTTTTTTTTTTCTTTCATCTTTAATATGCAATATGAATGTTAGGTAAACTCTTTATTTGCATAATTTTTTTTTAAATAATATTTTCTTAAAAAAAAGAGTAATTTGCATTTTTCTTCTGGCTTATACAATTTACTCGCTTTCAAAAAGAAGTTGGTTGATGGTCATAAAAAATCAATAACAAATTTCGAGAGGAAAATATCTAACTGGATTTTTTTATTAATTAATCTTTTTTTTTTTTTTTAATTACTGGTTAATACAAACAATTTTAATTATAATTGGAAAATAAAAGCATACCCAGTTATTTCCTTTCAAATTTTATTAATGAACTTTTACTCCTGGTTCTATGCATGGTATGAAAACTCGTGTGTTTGAAGGCAAAACTTCAGTAGATTATTGTAGTCGAAAAAAAATGAACCATTGGTTCAATGGAGAGATCACTCTTAACTTCTCGATAGATCATCACTCAAAGTATTTTAACGACCGATAAAAAACCCTTTTTATAAAAAAATCACTCACAACAAAACCTTCTCTAACCTCGCCATTAAAGAGTCTGCTCATTCACAATCCAGACCCCACATAAAGTTCGTTTGGATGTGGCGCCATTCAAAGTACAAAGTCACGAAATCTTTTCGCAAAAAGGAACTATAGCTTAACACAAAGCACCAAAAACCACTCAAACTTTTGTCCTCAGAAAAAGGAAGGAAAAAAAAATCCATGCTTCTCCAATACGAATCTTATGTTGAGGAATCCAATGAGCAATTAGCAACTGCCTTTCACTGACCAATCAAACTCGATGGCAGCTCTCAATTTATCTGTCATAGCCAGTCACTTTCAGCCATTATAAATTTTTCTGTATCCTTTCTGTTTGCGTTAGTAAATAGTAGCACCGGCTATTTGGAACATTGAGGCTTTTGTTAATTGTTGGCTGTCGCTTTGTTTTGCTTTGTTGAGGAGCTGGAGCAGGTTATTTAGTTGTCCTCTTGGGTATTGGTATTGTTACGCTTGCTCTCCCAGAAGGGATGCTGCTGAAGATGGTAATTATGCTTTTTTTTTTTAGAAGCACTTCCGATTTTTAGTTTTTAGGATCAGATGAATGTAATGCTATACGGTGGAAGTTTTTAAAGTAAGCATTGTGCCTGAACTGATTGGTGAGGTTCTATTCCAGCAATTAAAAGGATTCGAAAATTATATACTTCGGATGTCAATGAGTTTTGTCAATTGGAAGACAGAGAATATGAACGGACTATGTAAAGCTTTTCTTATTATCGCAATTCTTGGTGAGTGATGATTTCACGTTATTATCAAAAGGAAAAACAGGATGTGGTGTCTGCTATATTGATGTATGGGAAACGCAAAACTTGGAAGTCCTTTGGCTGCCACTGTTTACATTTCCGTTTCTCCATTTGGTGCTGGAAAAAAGTTGCGCTTAAATTCTTTTCACAGTCTAAAATCTTTGGTATCACTGAAAATCTTTGCATTGATTAGATATTTTAGTTTCGCTATCAAGACATAAGAGTTTATTTTCTTCATCCACAATTTCAAAAATACAAGCAACCCATTTAGCATAGCGTATTGGCCATTCATTTTTTAATGAAAAATTACGAAATATATAAAAAATAATTGTTATTAAAATATAGAATACTTATTTAATAATATTTAATGAATTATTAAAAGATAAAAAAGTATTGAATAATTATTAAAAATTATTTTAATCTAGCCTAAAACTATTCAATAAGCATGTGATATAATCGCTTAACAAAGAATGATAATGTTGAGCGATGTGTTGTTTTTCCAAAGTTCACCCATAAAACATTCAGATAAATTCTTTACACCTACAACGTTCTAGAACAATTCAATGAAAATTTGAAGGAACAAACCATCAGAATTTGTTTCTAAATTATACATTTTTCTTAATGTTTATTAAAGGTAAAAAAAAAAATTCCTTCCTCCTTATTTCTCAATTATGTGATTTGCATGTAAAAAAAAAAAACGGCTGTAACGATTCCTCTGATTTTTTATATTGCTCAAAAGATAAGCCAGAGTTTCTTGCCAAAACAAATAAATTTGTCATTCGTTTGAAAAACGCTACTTGTCGATGCACCAGCGACAATCCTTTCTTGTTTATTATAAACATCAAATTTTGATTCTCTTATCGTCAAAGAGGAAATCCCACTTCTATGAAAAGCAGGAAGATGAGTGAAAATTGCGTAGGTATCATTCTTAACTCGTTGACTTATTGGTTAAGGAAGTACCGCAATATGACAGGTGCTGGGAATGCAAAGTCTTCTGGATAGTACTTTTGAACTTAAATTTATAATTTACACTAAACTAGTTTTTCAGATATTTTTGTCTCTTTTCTTCATCCTGTCTTAACAACTGATTTAAATTTATTAGGTTCGTTTTGAATTATTTTTAATAACTTTGAATTATTTCTTAAATCAACTTTCGAAGTACGCAATGTAAGATTTCAATTTGAGTTGTAAAATTAAATATCTATGTAAAGTTATGGTGATCTAGTTATATATATCTTTACGAAGCATTAGTTTTAGCATTGTTACTTTCAATCACCCATTGCATACATAGAATGATGAAAGTATTGTTTCCGGTAAAAAAAAAAAAAAAAAAATCCCCTTTTTTGCATTTTTCCACGTTTTGAACATCCTTCAAAAAGGTAGTCTAGAAAAAATTTACATTTGTGTGTACGTGGTCAGCATAACTCTCAAACGAAGTGACCAACGATGTTGAAATTTGGTGTATGGGTTAGTGGTGGCCATGAGGCCTAACTTTATGGTTTCGTCAAAATTTTGCATACCCATGAGGTAGCTCCGATTCAAATAATCGCCGACCAAGCGGTATAGTGGTTAGCGTGCTAGCTTCTGGATCGCGAGTTTGCGGGTTCCGAGTCCCGTGTTAGGCATGGGTGTTTCTAAATGTATGTTGGCTTGTCTAATGACGAATGTTTCGGCGCATTATAGCCCTCGTGTTGCTGACGGCGCCAGATAATCTGAATACAACCAACCAACGATTCAAATAATCATGTTTTTCAGTAATTGCTAAAAAATCCCTGCTCTAACGATTTTAATCAAAATCACAGTGATGATGCCCCTTAAGATGTTCTAAAAACCTTCATTTCTGTAAAAATGCTACAAATGCGTAAAAAGTTGATAAACGAATGTCTTCAACACATAGTTCTCTTCCCTAAAGCATCTCTCATCAACGACCATTTTTCTCCTCTCTTGTGTCACTTGCAGGAAAAGAGAATGTAAGAATTATCGAAAAGTATACCGCCAGAATCACCATTTTGGTGGTATTTTTTTTTTTCATTCCAATAGAAGAATTATCGTCAAAAATGTCCCCAAATAAGCCATTTTTTCTAAATGAATGACGAAAATATAAAAACGGTAAATAAATAACACCAATCCATATCAGTATAATAGTATAATTGAAATTTGGGAGATGTTCCACAGATCTAGTTTTTAATGACTTTGAGTTACTTTTCGAGTCGACTTCCGAAGTATGTACATTTGAAATTAATCATCGATATAAAGCTATGATGATCTATATATCATATATATCTTTACGAAGCATTAGCTTTACAGTTGTTTTTCTTGTAAACATTGCGTATTTTATGAAGCAATAGTCTGGCGTACATTGTTGTAAACCAATTGCCGCGTAACCAAAAGTTAAAACGAGAACCTTCAAACATTCCCAATACTCGACATCAGCGGTTCCCAGACAATGGACCGCGAGTAGCGTGATATTGAGCCGTGGACGTTGGTCGAGAATCTAGACCGATACAAATATTATTGGAGCTTCAGGGGAAGGGATGGGAATAATCGAGACACTCGATTATTAATAACAATCTTCGATGGTATAACGAGTGAGTAATTGCGAGTGCGGGAATTTAACAGCACGGCTAAAACTATCCAGTTTCAATCTATACTAAACTTCAACTTAACTTGACATCACTAGACGATAGATCTTCACCGTGCTCATAGGCATTTAATCCATTTTACCGGAGTGAAGACATAATTCTCGCCAAACCTTATAGCCTTTTGTTCTCTATACTAAACTCCAACTTAACTTGACATCACTAGACGATAGATCTTCACCGTGCTCATAGGCATTTAATCCATTTTAGCGGAGTGAAGACATAATTCTCGACAAACCTTATAGCCTTTTGTTCTCTATACTAAACTCCAACTTAACTTGACATCACTAGACGATAGATCTTCACCGTGCTCATAGGCATTTAATCCATTTTAGCAGAGTGAAGACATAATTCTCGACAAACTTTATAGCCTTTTGTTCTCTATACTAAACTCCAACTTAACTTGACATCACTAGACGATAGATCTTCACCGTGCTCATAGGCATTTAATCCATTTTAACGGAGTGAAGACATAATTCTCCAAACCTTATAGCCTTTTGTTCTCTACAGTGTTGTGGTTTGGCGAGCATTATGCTTTCACGCCGCCAAAATGAATAAATGCTTATGAGAACTGTGAAGATCTATCGTCTAGTGATGTCAAGTTAAGTTGAAGTTTAGTATACAGGGTTGTGGTTTGGCGAGCATTATGCTTTCAAGCCGCCAAAATGGATTAAATGCTTATGAGCACTGTGACAATCTAACGTCTAGTGATGTCAAGTTAAGTTGAAGTTTAGTATAGACATTGACTCTCTCATGAGGGACAATTAATGTCAAAAATCCCAACGACTTTTTTTTTTTTAACTTTGATTACTTGTTTTTAAGTTTTCTTATAGTTGTGACAGCAAAGTGAATACAATAAAGTTCCTTTCTTTGTAAAAATTATTGTTCAATCCTTCGTATACAGTAAGTGGTTCTCAAAGTTTTGTTTTACAAAATAGATGGTCCGTACAGCTAAAAAGATTGGGAAACCCCGCTGCTCTCCACCATTCCATGCGTTTCTTCACATACCGTTCTAATCCAACAAAATCCGAAAGCACCTTTCACTTCTTGAGATCCGCCAATCTGTGCATCGAAGACCATATCATCCTAAAGACAGAAACACTAAATTCACCCTCCCTGAAAAAACTGTCTTCGAAGTTATTGATGACAAGAGACCATTTCTGAAGATATGAGAACAGGTTTAGTTTGGGGTCAAAACATTTCTCCCAACCCAAACCATCGACCTTGAAGATTTCTTTCTTCGCAAATGCGACATGTTGGGTTGACAATCTCTTAAGTAATCTCCCATTTGTGGCTGGATACCTTAATGTCCACTGTAAATCAAGGAATCGCTTGGGCGGAGAAAAAAAAATTGTCTCATAAAACAAAGTTTTTAAAATAAATCCTTTATATACTTTGCCAACTTTTATAAGCAACTTACTTAAGGGATTTTGTACTACGATTGACATTTCAGTGTTTGATTAAAACATGTATTACTTGCTTTTATTTTTTCCTTCAAAACTTAATTGATTCGCTGTTGATGATAATGCCTTATATTTTCCAAATTACAGCTCTATGGGATAAGGGTAAGTGGGTTACTTAATTACTCCTTCAAAACTATAATAGAAATGTGTCTAAAGACTTTTAGCGACAGTTCCAAAAAGCTTGATAGAAAGCATCATCATCATCAACAAAGAATCTATCTGCCAAATATCAGTTGGATAGGATGACGGCAAGTGTGCTAATTAGCCATCCACAGATTTGCAAACAAACACACACACAAACAAAATCGAAGTTAGTAGAAATAATTTTTAAAAAAATAGGTACAGTACGCAAAAAAAAAAAAAAAAAAAAAAAATTCCGCACGAGGGCTATATCTTGTATTCTAATTGATGAAATAGCAAAAGTCAAGTACCGTTGTAAATCGTGGAAGGTCTTTATTAATTGCATATAATTTTTTTTTATCATGAGGGGTCATCTACATATTAAAACTGAACCCAACTTTAAAAAGTTCAATGGCAATCCCATAATGTTAAACCATATTTAGATTTAAAATTCTAAAAAAAGGTCTAAACACCAAATTTCATAATTTTCCAATGAGTGGTTAGTAATTTAAATGATGTAAAAAGAAAAATTAACGTTAAAAAGAAAATTGTTTTTTGGCCATACTTTCTTATATAGTTAATATATTTTAAGCAATTTTTATTTCAAATGAAAGTTTCCTTAAGGCCAAACATAAATAGCATACAACTTTTGTATTAAACAGTTTTTTAATTATTAATTAATAAAAAAAATTTAAATTTTTTTAAATAGAAACATGTATTCCCCTCCCATCCCCCCCCCCCCCCATAAGAATTATCATTGTCGAAAACCCCTCCAGAATTTTTGTCATTCCATTTTGACTTTTGGTTTTCGAAATTTTAGCAAAAATATAAAAAAGTCCACTTTAAGGGACCGCGTAATAGATTGCGTCTTGAAGCATGCAAAACGTTCGATTCTTCCCGCGAAAAGAAATTTTCCCTAAATATCGTCCAAAACATTTCCGCTCATAAGTGACGTGTTTCTCAACATAATGGTATCTAGGAAATTTCGAATGAATAAAATCGAATGAAAACATAAAAATATTCATATTGAACACAAAAACGTAATTATGAAAACAAGAGCACTCTTCAAACGCAATTTTCAAGTTATCAGTCGGCCTGCCATTTTTAGCCGCCAGTCATTGGAAACCAGCAACAAGCTCTTTGAAAACGCTTTGTTACAGCCACTGGGGAAGCCAGTTTGTCAAAGATCTAACAAGAATAGAAAAATGAGCACTTGAAGCCAGATATACATGTTACCAGTCGGTCTGCTAGTTGATGCTGCCAGTTATTGTACCAGGACTAGCATCGTGTAAAATTGTCAGTCATTGTATACCAGAAACTAGCCCCGTGTAAACATTTCATTCCAGTCACTGGGGAAGCAAGTTTGACAAAAAACTAACGAAAATGGAAAAACGAGGACACTTCATGGCTGACATACATGTTACCAACCGGCATGTTAGTTGATGTTGCCAGTCATCGTACATCAGTGACTAGTACCATGTGAGGTCACTAGTCATTGTATACCAGAGACTTGCACAGTGTGAACATTTCATGTCAGTAACTGGAGAAGTAGCTTTTTACTGGCTTAAAGGCAAAACGAAGGCTTATTTAAACGTTACTAGTTGATGGTTGAAGTTGCCAGTCATTGAATACCAGTGATTATAACCGTGTAAAATATCATGTCAGTTGTTTGGAAAGCCAATTTGTTACTGATACACCAGTAACTTGCAACTCTAGTAGAACTCACATTTTCTATTTGCAAGTGCATCTACTACCATGATCCGTGCTCTTCCATGACTGTCTATCAATAAAGTAAATTCTATTAATGACGTAATTCTATTGGGACTTATGTCATGATAATGGCTTGATGCCTTTTTCGTGTCTTAGCTTGCCATTCACTTGTGTGATTTAAATTTATAACTTAAGCTTTTTGGATAAACAAAATTATGCTTAAATGAAATTTTGTACTTTGAAATGCTATAGATATAAATTTCAAATTTAAAAATTAATTTTCTTTTCAGAGAAATTCTGAGTGAAGAAATCAACAATTTTGGCGAAACTAACCCACGTCCAATCATTTGATTTATCAACGAAAATATATAAATTTGTAATTGCTGCTACACTTGTTTGTTACCTTTTAGTTTTTGTCATAACGACAGGATTTTAAAAAGTGGAAGGTTGAAAGATTTAACTTGGACACTCATCTTCTTATCAATAATCTCAGAAAAAAATCATCAAAACAAGTTTCAGCACGGAAAAATACAATTTTAAAACACTTAAAAAAAAAGTCTGTGGAAAAGAGTCTCAAAATAACTATGGACAAAATCTTTTTCATAAAATGGTCTTTAAATGCAAATTCAATTGCGTGAAAGACTTAAAATAACAATATTCTAACATTTTAATGGTCCTTCAATACGAACAAATCAATGTATAAAGAAAATCATAAACATTATAGAAAATGTTTTTTTTTTTTTTTTAAAGCAAACATCCCATATAATTTGCCAGTTTGAACCATTAAAATTTCTTACGTTTAAATATGAAAATTGATGCAGACTATAATACTCTGAATCTAACCTGCAATTTAGCTTGTTAGTTTTAGGCTAATGATACGTATAGACTATAGATTTAAAAAAAAAATCGCTCTGTTAGAGTATTTGTAGAGAGTATAAAATTGGATTCAATATAAGTACAGTTCTTAATAGGACCGCTATCAATGAATAAAAATGGAAATATACTATTTAGTCAACTAAACTTGTTGAGAGAGTTATTCACTGATATTTTATTTCCGTTTATGACTGCTTATTCAATAAACGAACAACTAAAAAAAAAATAAAAAAAAATAAATTACAAGATGTCATTCCGTCCCACTATAATAGTTACAATTTAACGTACTTTCAAGAGCAAATAAGAAAATTAAACACACACATTAATTAAGAAGTATTTGACTGTAACTGATCTTTCAGCACAATTCAATATTTTGTTTTTATTTACAGTAAGCAATTGAACTATAAATGAATGAAAAATTAGTGCGAATTGAAAGTTTCACAGCACTTAAATACTGTTCATAATTTAAAATATGTCTACATATTCCAACTCTAACAACTCCAAGATCATGACTGCATTTTAATTTTATTATCTATATATCTATATATTTAATAGGCAATACGTTTTTTGGGGTTAGTCCGTCCGCCTAAACTGCTCAACCAATTTCAATGATCAAGGTGTCATTTTAAAGGAAATAAGCTGTAGATTTGCCAAAACGTGCCAAAATAATTTATTAACACTTTATTAATTAGTTAAATTTCAATATTTTTCATCATTAAGCTACTACAAAGCCTCAATGATTTTGAATATATGAATGGCAACATCCTTACGTATGTAAACAACGAACCCGTTGCTAATTTTAAAGCTCTTTTTAAACTCTTCGTTTCAAAATTGATTTTTTCTGTTTTTCTGAAGCATTTTTGTATTAGAGTAATTATTATTTTGAAGTATCTCTATCCAGAAAATGCCTCGCGTTGGACGTCGTTCTCTAACGGGGCGACGTGAACGAAACAATCACTCTCGGCGTAATACGCCTATGGCCAATTGTATGTTGCAGCAAGCCGAGCACGATCTTTTGATAGTTTAAGATTTTATGTCTCTGATACAAATGATCAGGGGCATTTAAAATGTGATGAGCGTATCTTTGCAAAAAACATAGTTTATAGAGAACTTCTTTAAAAAAATTTATTATAAGTCTATTGTAATACTTGGAATAGTTTAGTCTTATTTATACTATTTGAATGCTACTGTTTAAAAGATTAAGATAATGTGCATGGGTTTTATATATATTTAGGAAGTGTGCATTAATTGTTTTGCATATATAAAAATGTAAAAATTATTTGTTTTGTTACAAATGTATATTACTTAGAAATCTATGATTGCTGTACTGATTTAGACTCTGTCAGGCGTGCTTCAGAAACAGGATACATCTCTGGCTAATTAATGCTCTCTTTAAAATTTTAATTAAATATAAATATTTTTTGCTTAGTTTATTATTAGAGCTAATACCTAATGTTCTTAAAAGGTGTACTAGGATGGAATTGGGTCCTTATCTATAAACATTTACATTTATTGTTCTAATTTGCAAACAATAATTTTTTTTAAATGCCATTAAATTTAATTGGTTATATTTCAGGAATTAATGGACATTACAATGTTATCCTAAAGGATTGTGTTCAAAATCTATAAAGAATGTTAGAGCATGCGAATTATAACTTCCTTCTCTGTCGATAAACAAAAATCCACTCTATCCTTAATACAACTACTCTTTAATTAAAATTTTACTATTCTGTTTATGTAAACTTGAATTTTCCGAGCTTAGTGAGGCGTTTGTATCCCAACCCAAGTGAGGCATTCAGGGGTTGGTGAGTGTAGCTCGCGTTGTTTTTTATCAGAATAAATAAAAGATATTGGGACTTCAATGTAAGGGCATAGCTAATGAAGTTTTAAGTCAGAATGTTGGCGGATAGTATATTTAACTTTCTATTATGAAACTTGCAATTTGGGTGTTTTCTCTATTAGGCCTTACACTAAATTTATAAAAATGTGCTTAAATTTTTTATGGCTGGCAAACCTGTTTGAGCGCAGCAAGATGTTTTAACCACAAATTCGAGCGGCAAAGCCGCTCAATCCGAGCGCAACGAGGCGTTTGGGGGTTGGCGAGCGTTAGCGAGCAGGGGGCGAAGCCCCCTAGTTTTTTTATTACAAAAATTAATAACTATTACTTTTTAATTTTTTTCTATTCAGCAAATGTAGTTTTGTTTCTCAAATTTGCAATTTCATTATGTTTATTATCATGATGATGATCAGGAACAATCAATGCGTAGAAGTAGAGTACATGAGAAATTAAGATACAGTACAATAATAGATAATACATTCCAATCATCATTAAGTGTGAACATGATGTGTTTTGTACTTGTTCCATTTTTCTCAATAAAAATTGAGAGATAAAAGAGGTTTTTTTATTTTTTTATTAAAATTATATTTGAAATAGTGAATTGTTAAATTATTGCAATCTAAAGGGCAAGATGGGGAATATTCTTGTAAAATATATGCTATCATTTACCATCTAATTTAATAACTGTAAAACCTAGTTTTTAATGACTTTTGTCATGAACATAAAACAATGGGAACAAATAAAAAATATCAGTTCTTGAATCAGTTGAAAATGAAAAATGGTAAGTCTGCAAAATGTCCCATCTTCACTAACAAAATGTTTAATATCGTTTAAGCAGTATTAATTAAATTAACTCTGATTTTCTCATGCTACTTTATATGCACCATGCCATTATACAGGACAAATTACAGACAACCACCTGGCAACATTAACTCAACTTGAAAAAAAAAAATAATAATAATAATAATAATAATAAATACAAAAATAAAATAAAAAATAAAATAAAAACAGATACATCCTATGTGCTTTAGCACTACAATGTGGAGCTATGCGAGTCTTAATTCCATTAGATTTTACATTTATTTTAAAATTTATTTGCGAAAATTTTATATTTATAAAAATAATCCCTTATCCCCCCCCCCCCCCCAGGATCAAAATACAGATTCTTAAACTTCAAAAATCTTCCACTGTTCTCCTTTTTTAGTAATTTTGAAAAGTTTAATTTTTACAATATTATAATTTAGAAAAGCGTAATTTTTTCAAATTTTCCATTTTGACAAGGGGCTTTTTCTCAGAACTGTCATTTTGAAGAAAGTAAATAAAGAGTCACTAATTTCTATTGAACAACGCCGTATAGGAAACTAGTCAGGACCATCCCAGTTCATTCTATGCAAAACTGGAATGTATTCGAAAGCCCAAATAAAGTATCGTGCTTTTAACGCTTTTTTAAATATTTTTTAATTAAATAGTAATGAAGATTGAAAAATATTAATGTTTAACAAGCTTATAGTTTTTACTCTCTTTCTAAAACAGCATAATTTATTACTATCAATCCAATAATTTTTAATTGATTGAGAAGATTTCTAAGCAAGAAACTGAGAATGGTTGGTTGGTTGTTTTCAGATTATCTGGCACCGTCATCAACACGAGGGCTATAATGCGCCGAAACATTCGTCATTAGACAAGCCAACTTGCATTTACAAACACCCATGCCTAACACGGGACTAGAACCCTTAACCTCGCAGTCTAGAAGCTAGCACGCTAACCACTATACCGTTTGGTCGGCGAAACTGAGAATGTATCGTCCTGTATTCCAAAAGAAAAATTCTTTGAATTTTGACTAACACGATGTTTTTATTGCTTATAGAATCCTTAAAAATGCCTTAATGAACACTGCAAACAATAGGCAGTTTATTGGATTACAGTATAAGTAAGTTAAGCGGGTCTAATAATTTATTAATTAGTCTTTGTTGCTGTTGTTTCTAATCTCCAACCCAGTCCGACGGAGTCAGACCAGGTCAAGGAATCCGTCGACATACAAAAAGTCTATGACGAGAAGGGGAGAAGGATAAATTCCACCCCCAAAGAAGACCCAAACAATCCAGGATGTGTTCAACTGAGGCCTGGTGTTGGTGGCACTTTGGGCAAATAGTGAAATTTTTCTTGCCTTTATAGACTGAGAGGCGACTGCAATTTTTGGATCCCATCGAACATCATTCTGATTTCTTTATAGAAATTAGGGAAAAGTGAGTTGATTACGAATCCACTGGTCTGCCGTGGCAAAAATGGCCGAAACTGGTCAAAAATCTACTTTTAATAAGTTGAACTAAATCCAATTGCCAAATGAGCCATAACTTGCCAAATAATGAGCATTTTTTTTTTTATTTGGTAACCCTCACTCTTTAATTATCAATTAAGAAGGTTGCAGACGATTCAAATATTTGGCGAAGGTCTACTTGTATCTATTAAAAGGGAGCCAAGTTGGCAATAAACATTACGTCACGGATGATGTAATTGACGTCGCCAATTTGGCTTACTTTTAAAAGATACACATTTTCCCAGCCAGAGATCAGAAATCGTTTGCGCTCTTTCTCATTGAAAATCAAAATGCAGGGTTGCCAGACGAAAAAGTTTGTGGTCTTTTTGGCAAGTTATGACATATTTGGCAATCGGACTTTAGTTCAACTCATTCCAAGTCGATTTTTGATCAGTTTCGACCATTTTTGCCACGGCAGACCAGTGGATTCGTAATCTACTCACTTTTCTCCAACCTCTGTAAAAAATTCAGAATGATGTTCGATGGGGTCCAAAAATTTCAGTTGCCTCTCGGACTATTAGAGAAGGTAAGACATTTAAAATGGCCAATGGCTAGGCACGAGAGGCTGGTACATGATTTTCTGTCACATGTGGTTGGTTGTTTTCAGATTATCTGGCGCCGTCAGCAACACGAGGGCTATAATGCGCCGAAACATTCGTCATTAGACAAGCCAACATACATTTACACATGCCTTACACGGGACTCGAACCCGCAAACTCGAGGTCTAGAAGCTAACACACTAACCACTATACCGTTTGGTAGGCTCTGTTACATGTGAGGGCTAAAGGAAGACACTGCTTAGTACCTCTATACCAGTACAGTGGGTTCCAGCCGTATCTTCATATTTTGGGATTTAATCCCAGAGTAAAATTCCAGGTAAGAGAGTTCTGAAGAAGGGGGATTGCAACCCTCCTTTGCGAGTTGGTCTGCCGATTCATTTCCTTAAAGATCCACATGGGAAGGAATCCGTTTTAGGAAGAATGGAGGGAAATGAACTTTAAATTGTGTAATATAGATAAACTAGTTTTGTCTCCGTCGTGGGTCCAGTTATTGAGTGATGATAATTAGTCTTTAATAAAAAACAATTGCAAAATGAGAAACACAACAAAAATCAGATAGCTCTGAAATAGCATTTTAATAAGGTTAATGGTAACCTCAATTGATCGGGCCAGACCACGCCTCTCGTTTTAGTAACATGGTGTCAAAATTTCAACTCTACATTTATTTGCCAAAATTCAATATTTAAAAACTAATCCCTCATCAGAATTAAAATACCGATTCTTAAAACTGCAAAAATCTTCAACAGTCTCTTTCCTACTTTCAATTACTAATAAGTTTACATAGTGTATTGAAAGTACAGCATTCGGTCAATTCGATTTTTTTGCATTTCTCCACGTTTTGGGACACCTTGATTTCAAAAAAGTGGTCTAGAAAAAAATGTCTGTCCGTCTGTTTGTATGTCTGTGTGTACGTGACCAGCATAGCTACCGAAAAAATGGACCTACGATGTTTAAAATTGGTGTGTGAGTTAGTGGTAGCCATGGGACCTACTTGTAAGGGTTTCGTCAAAATCGCGCATGCACATAAGGTTGAAATCATGAAAAATCATGTTTTTCAGCAATTGCTATAAACGGCTCAAACAATTTTAATAAAAATCTCTGTGCTAAGGCCTCTTAAGGTGTTCTAATCGTCCCCACCTTCAAAATTCCCGTAGAAATGCGATAAAAGCGTAAAAAGTTGGAAAATGAGTGCCTTTAATTCACAGCTCTCGGCCTTTGAGCATCACAGATTGATTTTTTTCTGTTTCACGCACAAGAAATGACAATATAATGTCTATCGAATAACATCGCCAATTTTGATATACTATCAACAAACTGGACATTTTTACTTTAAATAAGTGAAATTATGAAAACGGTAAATAACATCATAAACTTTAATGCAATGACCAATATTATAGTGCAATTGAAAGTCATGCGATGTTCCACACCCCTAGTTACCACAGCACTGACTTTAAAAAAAAATTGCCTCTTCAAACTAGTTTCTTCGTACCAATCTTCTTTTTTTATTATTATTAACAGGGAGGTTTCAAGATTTTTATCCAGCTATTTATTGTTTACTTGCGCCAAGTTGCCAGCTTCCATTAATCAAGTCTATTCTGCCTTCTTCCTATCGGGGAGGTTTTTGTAGTAGCTTTAAACAGAGATGTAATTGGGAGAGGAAAGCTTACCTATGAAGGTGAGCTTTATTAGATAGGATTTGAATTTAGTTTTTTTTTTTTATATGTAAGGATCGTTTTTCCAAAGAAAGGAAATTATTTTTCTGTCATTAATCTTTCGGTAATTTTACCTGAGGTTTTTTTTTTTTTATTTATTTATATATATATTACATATAATCGATGAATTTTCTTGGAGTTTAGTAGATGATAAGTTCGAATTGAGAGAATGTGGCAATTAAAAGTGATTACGTCAGAAATTAGGGATTCGGTGGTAGAAAGAGAGGAGATAGTAGCGTTTATTCGAATTGGGCATTTCGTCGATGCTTGAATACCTGGGGAAAGAAATTGGCTATCTAGAAACAATTTTTTTGTAGAAAATTGGTAGAAAAAAGATCAATCTGCGCTGAATTTTTTTCTTCTTTCTTTATTTCACAAAAAATTTTAACGAAAGAAAATAAATTTGCAAGGAAGGAATTTACCTTTTGTTTGTGAAAATAATTTCAGGAAATAAGAATAAAAAGAAAAAACTTTTTCGTGCCACTTATATGCAGAAAAAGTGTATTTCAATATTTTAATTTATTACAAAATCATAACCATAGGGGTAGTAAAAAAAAAAAAAAAAACAGCGATAAGTAATATATAAAAAACACAATTTTTCTTAAATGCTTTTATTTTTAGATGTGGATGGTCAAAGAAGAAATTGTTTGAGCTTGATACTGCAAATTCTACAAATAATTGAAATAATATGTCTTTCCAGCAATGCCAAATTTAATTATTTACTGTAATCAGGAAGACAATTATTGTATAATGCAAGAAATGTCGAAGTTTTCATATTAGGCCATTTTGGAAGCCTCCTTTTTCCTATTCCTCATGACATTCAAGGACAGTTCTGTGTATTTTTTTCTATTCTCTCAAATGAATTAAAATGAAGTTACATTTGTGTCAAAGTTGCTTGCGAGCGCTAGTTTTACAAAATTTTAGTATAACTTGAGTTACCTGTAATAATTATGTTGGTATAAATATGCTGTTCAAGTTCATTTCACAAAAAAACGAAGAAGAATGAGCAAACGACCCACTTTTAAAAGTTGAAAAAAGATAATTATGCTAGATATGCATTTAGCTGGAACCACGATTCTAAGACAACAAAAAAAAATGTATGTTCTAGAAATCTATAATTTAATTTTTTTTTAAAGTTGGAAACATTTTTCATAGTCCTTGTCAAAGAGAATAGGACCGTGGTTCGGAAATCATGTAAAATGACAGGTGGAATATAATACAAAAAAAAAAAAAAAAAATAAAAATAACTCTCCTGACCTACAACTTATAAAAACATTTAAGATTTATTGGGCGACTCTGTAATAATATGTTTAACTATATGTCTTGTCCTTTACAGAATAGAAGAGTTCCATTTTTGCTGAACAATCTGTCTGAAACGACGCGAGTAACAGACTTAATAAATGGTTTCCAAACTATAGCAAGCCGACCAAACGGTATAGTGGTTAGCGTGCTAGCTTCTAGACCACGAGGTTGCTGGTTCGAGTCCCTTGTTGGCATGGGTGTTTGTAAATGTATGTTGGCTTGTCTAATGACGAATGTTTCGGGGCATTATAGCTCTCGTGTTGCTGACGGCGCCAGATAATCTGAATACAACCAACCAAACTATAGTAAATTCTTTTCGAGAAGGGTTGTGGGATCAGTTCCCATTTTTAGTAGCATAAGTCACAGCTTTTGCAAAACTAAAGAGTTGTTTCATCTTAGAAATTGTGTTCAAGTTATTCATTCTCCTTTATTCCTTGTAAAATAAGCATACCCATCAATGAATTTATACGAATATTTTGATTACGTATAATCCAAGTCTTAGTTAAAATTTGTTAAACACTCGCGTAGTCCAATCCAACACATACATTCTCATACCTTACAGAAATACCGACAGATTTGTAACACATTGATCAATGCCTAGTGATTGTAGCAAGCTTCGTGTGGAACTCATGCCCTACTTTGCCCTAACTTCTTACAAAAGGATAAAATATTCGATATTTCTACTAGGATTTTCAATTTAAATTTTGATTTTCATTAATAAAGTCACACTGCCTATTTATTTAACTCTACACTAAGTTTAAAATTGCTAAGCTAAAAATTGCATGCAGGTTTTAGTGTTGCAGAAAAAGTGCTATCTTTTGTCGGACTTGAGAACAATTCAACCTACAGCAATCGATCAAATCTCTTGAGACGTGTAAGAAGAGTCAGAGATCGACAATCGCCAACAATCTTTCTCAAAGCAGTCAATGATATCCTCCCTTTTCATTTGAAGTCAGAACTCACAAACAAGAAAACACAATGGTGGTGTAATTTCTGTTTCTTGTAAGTCATACTTGAATTTGACATAACCACTCCCGTAGACAACACACATAAATAATGAAGGATTTAAAATTTATTTAGCTGTGTGTCTACAAACTTCAAGGGATAGACATTGCAAAGGTATTGGGTTTCAGGGTGGAAGTTGGCACTATCTTCTTACCAGAGGGTTAAAAGGGTTTCTTACAAGAGTTTGATATTAGAAATATCAGTTACCTTTGTTCGGAATTTTTATTTAAATTTTGATTTCCTTCAATAGTACTCCACTGCCTATTCATTCAACACTACCTACATAAAAAGTTCATGAAAGTTTTAGTGTTATAGAAATAGTGTTTCGTCAGATCAGTTGGTTGTTTTCAGATTATCTGGCACCGTCAGCATCACGAGGGCTATAAATGCGCCGAAACATTCGTCATTAGACAAGCCAACATACATTTACAAACACCCATGCCTAACACGGGACTCAAACCCGCAATCTCGTGGTCTAGAAGCTAGCACGCTAACCACTATACCGTTTGGTCGGCTTACCTTTGTTCGGAATTTTAATTTTAATTTTGATTTCCTTCAATAGTACTCTACTGCATATTTATTCAACACTACACTAAACCTAAAAAGTTCATGAAGGTTTTAGTGTTATAGAAATAGTGCTTCGTCAAATCAGAGAATAATTCATCCTAATACAGTTGTCGATCAAATCTCTCTAAGCTGTGTAAGAAGAGTAGAGATCAATTTCCGACCATCTCTCATAAAAGCAATGATATTCTCCCTTTTCATTTATGAAATCAGCACTCATCTCATCCACTAGCAGACACAAAGGATTCAATTTTTATGTCTAACTCAAGTCATATTAAAATTTGACATAAGCACATCTGTAAACAACACTTACTTAAATAAGCAAGGGTTTAAAATTCATTTAGTAGTGTGTATAGCAAATTTCGTGTGATAGCCATTGTAAGAATATTAAGGGGGGGGGGGGAGGAATATACTGAGATATACTCTCTTGGTGATATACTACTGAGATATACTACTACTGGTGGAACTTATGCTCCACTACCTTATACCAAGAGAGTCAAATACCAGAAATATCAGTTGCTTCTACTCTGTATCTTAATTTTTTTCCCCTTCAATAGAGTTCCACTGCCTATTTCTTTAACACTGCACTAAGCCTACAAAATTACATGCAGGTTTAACTGTTATACGAATTGTTAGACTCGTGAATTACCTGCAGCAATCGATCTAATCTCGAGACGTGTGAAAAGAGTCAAAAGATCAACAATCACCAACCATCCTTCGCAATGAACACTCAATAATATTCTTCCCTTTCATTTATAAAATCAGCACTCAGCCACAAGAAAACAGAAATGGGGTGTAATTTATGCGTCTGTAACTTAAGTCGTACTAGAATTTGACATAACCACTCATGTAAACAACAATTATATAAATAATCAAGCGTTTGTCATTCATTTAGCAGTGTGCATATAGCAAATATCGTGTGGTTAGCCACTACCAGAATATTGGGGTGGGAGGAATACCTGCGGGACTTGTGAGCTCCACTACCTTCTAACAATAGGGTAAAATATCAGAAATATCAGTTACTTCTATTCGGAATTTTGGTTAAAATTTTTTGCTTCAAGAGAGTTCCACTGCCTATCTGTTTAACGCTACACTAAGCCTAAAAAGTTGCATGCAATATGCGAATAGTCAGACTCAAGAATTACCTGCAGCAATCGATCAAATCTCGAGACGTGTAAGAAGAGTCAAGAGATCAACAATCACCGACCATCCCTCACAAAGCAATCAATGATATTCTCCCCTTTCATTTATAAAATCAGCACTCAGCCACGAGAAAACAGAAATGTGGTGTAATTTCTGTGTCTGACAACACCACCCACACCAGTGGTAAAAGCTGAGCAAACACGCAGTACACGTTCTTCTCGATATAATGAAGGTTGCTTGCTCTTTCTTTTTGAAGGATGAAGTCTTGACCGAAGTTGGGGGGGGGGGGGGATGATTTTAAATTATAGGCCTTTCCTTTGTCAAAGTAGTCGAGAAAAGGCGTGATATCGGCCACGTGTTTTCAAGCTTTCGGCGGATCGTTTCGGTTTCGGGATGGCCGGGAATTATAACTCGGAGTATTTGATTACAGAGACACACTGGGGAGTTGAGCATCATTTGTCTTAAGCCTGTTTCAGAGTTGGAGGAAACAACATCCTGAAAACTTTAAGGAATGATCTAATGTGGAATGAAATATGGTAAAGAGGGACTCGGCGTTATGGATATTGGCTAGTGATGGATTATCGATGTCACTTGCTTTTTTTTGTCTGTCGTCTTGGAAGGAAGATAGAAAGAGAATACTTGGATAACTGTGATTAATACTTTTTAGAATTGGGATCTACCTGGTTTTCATGATCAAAACTCCACCCTTAACTACTATCAATAAAGATATGGTATAATAAATAAAAGCAACCTACTTTTAAGTCGGTACATCAATTTATTTCTTGAACTTGAGTTCAAAAACACCTGTCATCACCTCTTTTTAAATCCTATATATTAACTTCGATGGGAGACAAATCTGCAGACACCTAATCAACCCCCTTGCCATCATCCAATAGGGCTGAAACTTGGCAGATAGATTCGATGTCGACGACAATCATTCTATCAAATTTTGGGGTGTTACTGTCATTAAAAGGTCGCCTTTTACGGAATACTATTAAACCAACCATCCATCATTCAATAGGGTTAAAATAGCATTGAATAGACCATTGTAGAAACTCTTTCATGTTGCCAAACAATTTTTTTTTATAAATAAATAATAAAATTGTTTTAATCAGAATAATTGTAAGATATTGGCAGGTAAATGTGAATGTGATGTTTATTTTTAATAAATGCATTTTGAAACGTAGTTTGCCGCACATTTGCTGATAGAAATGTTTTTGATCTTTAAAATTAGATGCAAACACCAAGCACACGCTGTTTACAGAATCGGTGCTGTCTTAACAGGCGGGGCTCGATACCAAGTTTTCTCCCGTGCTAGGTGAAGATTCTGTCTTCGTTCATGGAATAGAGAGCAATTTAGATTTTTATTTTAATTATAAATATTTCAGCTTTATATACTGAAAACGTTTTAGTATTTGAATACTAAGATTGATTAATTAAAATTTCCTTATAAGTGTGAAAATTCGAATATGAATATGAATTTGAATTAAAAATTTGACACTTTAAATAACGGTTCGAAGTTTTGGTTGATAGCGCATCTGTTTGAACTTGATGGAAAAGTAACTTTTTATTGATCATGATTATTTTGCAAAATATTGTGTTGTGCTATTAAAAATAATATTAGATCATGATGATTTAAAAAAAAATAGAGTTGTCGTAGAAAATTGAATTCATTTTTTTTTTTTTTTTTTTTTTTTTAAACTAATTGATTATGAACTAATTGTTTATGTCATTTTTTCGAAAAAAGAATTGTTTATGACCAGTGGTAGAAGTGAGGGGAAAAAAAGTGGGGAGATGCCCATAAGTTGGTGACAAGTGCATGCCCCCTCCCCCCCCCCAACTATAAATGTTATAATTTCCTGTCTTTTATTAAAAATATTAACTGGGAAGGAAATAATTTATACTTCCTAACACTAACATTGAACAAGGGGTTGAAAATTTATTCTTACTTTAATGAATACTCTGCGACTTAGTTTTTTTACTTGGAAATGAGAGATAAAGTAAAGTAATAACTCAAAATTAGGTACATAACTGTTTATTTAGATTTAAATAGTGCTACTAAATGTGCATACTTTCCATATTAAACTAATCGAGATCTTTAAATTTTTTTTTTTATTTTTTTTTCAAATAGCTTGTCTCTATATAAAAGAAATAAAAGAAGAATAGAAATTTAATTTAAAGTTTCTCCAAAGCTAAAAGTTGACCAAGCATAACAGTATTCGTTTATAAAAATACTTATACCTTTATACAAAGTAGTATAATATATTTTGATAGTAATATATCATATATGCCATAAATAGATTTAATTTTTAATTTGAAAACTTTAATTTTCTCAGTGTAATTACATTTAAAGGTTAATATTATTTTTCTTTAGTAGTATTTAGAGAGATTGAGTGTTTTTAAAAGTAGGAGGATGGAATTCAGTGGTTATAGAAGCGGGGAGACGCATGGATATTTTCTTGAAAAGTGAGGGGACTCGTAACTCCGCGTCTACCCACACTTCTATACTAAACTTCAACTTAACTAGACATCACTTAGACGATAGATCGTCACAGTGCTCATAGGTATTTAATCCATTTTGGCGGAGTGAGGACATAATTGTCGCCAAACCTTAGAGCCTTTTGTTCTCTATAGGGTTGTGGTTTGGCGAACATTACGCTTTCACGCCGACAATATGGATTAAATACCTATGAGCACTTTGACGATCTACCGTCTAAGTGATGTCTAGTTAAGTTGAAGTTTAGTATAGCACTGTTTATTCCGATCGAAAAATTGTTCAATATATGTTTGTCACAACAGTTTGAGCTTCGTCAGTAGAATAAACTGAAAAACGGAACAAACCAATTTTTCTAAAAAATTTTCAAGATTATATGATCCAGTGTTAGCACCACTTACCAAAGCTCAAGCTGATTGTTTTATTATTGTTTGTTATTGACTTTTAAAGTTTAATAAAATAAAAATTAGCTTCAAAACAATTTAAAAGAAATTTTTCAATCGAATAAAATTTTCAGAATTTTGCAACCGAATTAAAACCTTTTTCGAACTTGCACTTGGATAAGATATATTTTGATAAATAAACTACTAATTTTAATAATAATTAATAACTGCTAACATTAAGGTGTAAGCGTAACATGTCATTGCTTGTATCATCCTATATTCCTTGGTATTTGTAACGTTTCGTGACGATAATAAAAATTTGATATATATATATATATATATATATATATATATATATATATATATATATATATATATATATATATATATATATATATATATATATATATATATATATATATTGCACATACGCATAAGGTAACTGCCCCATTAAAAAATCATGTTTTTCAAGTAATTGCTAAAAAACGGCCATATTGATTTTGATCACAATCTCTGTTGTAATGCCTCTTAAGGTGTTCTAACCATTTTCAACACCAAAATACCCGTAAAAATACTGTAATAAAAGCGTAAAAAATTGAAAAACGAATGTTTTCAACGCAGAGTTTTCTTCCCTTGAGAATCGCTCATCAACGACTGATTTTTTCCTCTTCTATGTTTCAATTACAAAAAAAGGTTACTGTAAGAATTTTCGAAAAGTATAATGCAAAAATCCCCATTTTGACGAGTTTTTTTTTTTTTTCCCCTTTTTCCATTTCAATAAAAGAATTATCGTCAAAAATGTCGCCAAATGAGTCATTGTTTCTACCTGAATGATGAAAATATAGAAACTTTAAATAACACCAATCTACGTCAATATAATAGTGTAATTGAAAGTTGTGCGATGTTCCACACCCCTTGTTATCGTTCATAATTATTAAGTGACCTCGCAATTTTGTGATGAGTCGTGGTCGCAAATGTTGCGTACTTGTGCGTATATCTAATTATAGCTGCGTAGATGTTTATGCTCCGCCATACTAATTTCCAAAAGAGGAAATTATACGTGAATTCGTTCCATCAAAAGAAGGGGAAGCAATGTGCCAACCAATTTTAACCGAGCAACACATGAGTTGTTTGCTTGCCTCATATTGATGAAATATTTATCATCCAAAAGGATCGAATAACTAAGAGATGATGGAAGCCTGCTATAGTGGTTCCCAGAGAAAAGTTTACAGCTGATGCTTATCCAACTAAGTTTCCTAACTGTCCGTCCTACTTGATTCAAGTTTTGCCTGTTGCAAGGAAACCTCCTTCAATGCGTCACGAAGCAGTGCTTGCCAGAAATGAGGAGCAGTTCTAGAAATGATATAATTTCCTCATTTCAGCAATTTAAAACAACGTACAAAACAGGGTGGCAAACTTTGATTTTTCTAGGCTATATTTTGCAATCTACCTTGATAAATTGGATTTCTTGCAACTAATCAACGTTTATGTGAATGACTGTACATTGAAATCTAAAGTTTTGGTTAAAAATGTCGGTAGTAGCAAATACCATGCTCAACAATTATACTAAAGTATTCAACGATAGCAATGTGTGAAATAAAATTTAAAAAAAAAAAAAAAAAAAAAAAAAAAAAAAAAAGTTGTCAACCTTTACTAATTAAGAAAAATTGTATGCATTGATTTGTCCGGATGTTTATTACGGTTTAAGTATGCTGCTTAAGAATATATGTTGTATTTCATATTCTCTGTGTAATATTATAGAGGGATCTAGGAATACTTGATCCATTTTTCAGGTTTGTGTGTTTAGTTTTTATTTTACATTACTTAAGGGTATATAAATTATGTATATTTATACTTCATTAAGTATTACACAATATCTATGAATATCTCTCTAAGGTATTAATTATAAAGGTGGTAACATATTAAATATAAAAAATCTTCAACTTGGGTCAAGTATCCCAATGTATTGGGATACTTAACCCAAGTCATATTTGGGAGTATACAATTTAAAATTATAAATGCAACACTTTTACATGCTAATAACATAACTCCCATTTATAAGTCCCATTAATACTTTCCTATACTTGTTCAATGAGGTCAATACTTTTTATTTTTACTCGCTACATAATGTTAATATGGTGTCCACTTTTAATTTTTATTGAAGAATACTAAAAATATCAGCAGTTTGAAAGCTATTTCTGTTCTTATACAAGTTCAAGAATAATAAAATAACTATTTATTTAACTGCAAATGTAAACTCACATTAAAACCCAAAATTTGCAATTCTATCATTTTTCATTGAAAACTCAGGTGGAGGAAGAATAGCCTGAATTTAGTCAGGTTTGTGTATCTTCAGATATTTTGTGCATTGAATATTATAAAATCTTTTGAAAGGGGAATAAATTGATACACTTAATGGTTGTAGACTGTGAAAACATTGTGGAGGGAATTATAATTATGTTAACCCATGCAATATCGATGGTAGGCAACGATATACAACTTTAAAGAATATCCATCAGTAACAATACCTTTTTATCAATTGAACATCTTACATACCTAACAAAATGGTGTAAGAAGTATAAAAAATCAATTAAACCTGCCAAATGCATTTGAATAGTATCTTTATTTTGGGTCAAGTATCCCTATATGCCTTGGGTCAAGTATCCCAAATTGTACATTTACTACATAACCCTAAAATGCAAAAATTTTCAAGTAAGTGGATAAACACTATTATGTATGGAATTGTAGCTAAATGTATGCACACAAAAATTAAATTTTTTTAAAAAGGACTTAGTTTTAAACAAAACCCATTTTCATATCAGAGTTTACAACACGATGATATTACTTTTGGAGAATGAAATTTTAATTTGTCTTATAGTTTAAAAAAGGATGCAAAGATTCAGTTGTCATTTTTATCATGTAGTTAGCTAGCTGAAGGGCAAGAAGTGCTACCACTTCCAACTTATGAAACCTGCCCAATTCTAAGAAAAGGTATTGAGTCAAGTATCACTATGTATTGTGTTGTTCTATTTTATGTAATATAATGTGATTAATAATAATATTTCTTTCTTTTCACTTGTATAAGAGATTATTTTCCTATAAGTGATACAAAAGTAAATTAGTCAAATTTTAATATTAACTATAATTTCAGTTTTATCATTTTTGTCATTCATACAATCCTAATTTACAAAGTGTTTGTGTATGAATGAAAAGGGAATATTTATTGTATTATTTTTATATAATTATAAATGTTATTCAGAGCTTTTGCCACATATATATTTATAATCAGAAGTGAATGTGTAAAGCACTCATATGTATGTATTGGCAGCAGCCCGATGTCTAAGATGTTACTAAGAATGAAATTTGATAACTATGAATATAATTAAATTTTTTAATACATAAATAACATCATATTCAGATTTTCAAAATAAGGATTCAAATTTGCAAATGTTTTGAGAGAGAAATATGTATGAAATGTGTTAAAATTAATGGTATGTTAACAAATAAGCTGAGCCCGAGGAGAACTGAGCGGTTGGGGAGAGTTCAAGAGATGACGTCACTAAAACTATGATCTGGCCCAATCAACTGAAGGAAGGGATAGTTTTCCATGGCCCGGATAAACCTAATTGGGTGTAGGAATCAATCTTTTAAGTGTTCAAAATTCAACAGTGGTACAGATCGCCTAATACATTTGCAGTAAA
Source organism: Linyphia triangularis (assembly GCA_963978545.1). NCBI lineage: Eukaryota > Metazoa > Arthropoda > Arachnida > Araneae > Linyphiidae > Linyphia > Linyphia triangularis. The sequence goes on from OZ021726.1 coordinate 1,466,093, forward strand.
TTTGAGTAAACTGCCAAAATTAAAACTTTCTAGATGAATCACAGTTTAAAATAGAGAAATGTGTTAACAAATAAACTAATATGGAGACCGACGAGAACTGAAGATTTAGCGTGAGTTGAAGTTGTGACGTTACTAAAGCTACGATCTGACCCAATCAACTGAAGGGATAGTTTCATGATCGCCAGGGAAAACCCACTTGGGTGTGGGAATCGAACTTTTAAGTGTTTAAAATTGAACAGTGGTCCAGGTCACCTAGTACATTTGCATTAAATATGAGTATATAGCCAAAATTACACATTTTACATGAAAAATAAATTAGAGACATGTTCGTGGGAAGGAATATAATGTCTGACGTTTAAAAAATGCGATTCTTATATTGAAAAATAATATAAATAAATAAATAAGTAAAAAAAAAACAGCCAAAAGGAACTTTCAAATGTAAGATAAAAAAATCTTAATATATTGGACCACAATACGTAAAATCTTTCAATCAGTGTAAACATCCTTTTAAATCACTGCAATACATCTTCAAAAATATCGTCATTAACTGGTCTTTTTTAAACTCTCAAACTAGTACATCTTAATAGACTACCTTAGTATATTACATTTAAATCAAATCTTAACAAACTGGCTAAAAACCCGCCGTGAGAATATTCGTATTCCATCGGTATCAAGAGCTGCCTCTCCCCGCATCTTTCCCGCCATCCGCCTCAACGCTCAGCCGACAAAATCGTCGCGAAAGAGGGAGAGTAGAAAATCGTTTGGTCGACCCTCAACCGCGCAAAACGACAACTGTGCGCACCGGCGCAATCCACCACGGGGCGGATACCCAAAAACCGCGCCCCCTTTTCCACATTTCTTATTTTTTTTCTTCTGTCCATCATCCCCTCCCTCCCCCCATTAAAACGTTCGAATAGGTAGATCCCCTTCCCCCTCCACCTCTATTGCGTCTTCGAACCAGCCTACGTCACAAACTGGACGGGTCTAGGCCTAACGGGGGCCGACGCAGACGAAAAAAGAAGCAGTCACACACTGTAACCGAGCGGCCGTGGTTGGCGGTTGGTCAAGTCTTTTTCGCCCGATGTTTTGTTAGCAGTGCTGGTTTGGGATTGCGCACATTGTTGCGTTTGTTTGTTTATGCTGCCAGTTCCCATCAAGACTTGTGAAGGAGCGGATGTGTATAGCAAAGTGTGAATTTTATCGCCTAATTTTTTTTTTTTTTTAAAGTTCTGTTTGTTTTGGTAAACATTTGAAGTATTGCGCAAATTGTTCAATGTATTTGTTGCCTCCGAAAGAAAGATAGTATCGGACTTGTGCATTTGTTTTAGGGAATCGGAATATAGTGTGGATTTGGTCATCTACTTTTTTTTATTAAAAAAAAGTTGTGTTTGTTTTTGTAGACTTTTGAGATTGCGCCAATCTTTCGCCAATTTGTCACCTCCAAAAGAAGTTGGTTGTGGTCAGTTACAGTTTAGACGTGGATGACATCGGATGCGTAGCATCAATTAGAAGATATCAGAAAGTGTCTCCCACATTAAATATTGTGTTTATTTTGGTAGAATCGGATAGTATAGGTTCCAAAGGATTAAATCATCAATATTAGTAAAGCCTGGATATTGGTAAAGACACCTACGATGTAGAAATCTATCAGATTTATAGAGAAAAATTAAAAACGAAACATCGTCTATCTGCAACGGTATTTTGTCGAGAAATTTTGTTTGCATTAAAACTCATCAACGAGGAGCAACCTTTCATCAATGATCCATCATAACTAAATCACACTTAAAATCGGATTATGTGTTTTGCAACAAGATAAAATAAACAAGACCCCAAAAGATATCATCTTCTACACCTTTCCCAGTGCATGCAACAAACTGCAACTAAACAATGCTTTTCAAGTAGGCAAGTTATTGCTGAACATCTTTCAAAGCAGTAAAAAAAAGACTAGCAGCCTAGGACGACAGTATGACCTTCCGTGGTGAGGAATAATCGGATTTGAAGATCGTATTCTAAGCAACTCTTTCAAGGTTTACCGGTTTCCCGATGTCTTAGAATACGGTTTGAGACGATGATGCAACCCGAGGGTTACGGGTCCATTCCGATGGATCTGCACATTTCGCAGCAGGGATACCACCCTTACTACAGGTAAGATTTTTGATTTTTTTTTTACGTATAGGTATTTTTATGTTGATACCTGAACATTTCTTAAGATTCAGTGCAGTTTCTAACTATTTAAAAGTAATAAACTATTTGTAACGTTTTTTTTTTTTTAATCTAATGTGGTTCTTTACCATTAAAATATATGATGCAGTTTTTGACCTTTTAAAATAATAATGCAGTTTTTAACCTTTTAAAAATTCAATGTGAATTTTAACCTTATAAAAAAAATCATAATTTTTTACCTTTAAAATATCTAATGTAGTTTTTAACCTTTTAAAAGATGCAGTTTTTAATCTTTTAAAAATCCAGTGCAAATTTTGACCTTTTAAAAAAATCATACGATTTTTAACCTTTAAATATATCTAATGAAAATTTAAGTCAGTTTTACTCAGTTTGTTACGGTTTGAATATTTTATCCAGTTTGTAATTTTTTAGTGCAGTTTGTAATATTTTAAAACATTTTAGCAAATATAATGTTAATTTAGCGGTTTAAATATGTATTATGTCACTAGCAACTTTTATTACTTTCATAGAAATTTAACTTTAAAAAAAAAATCTAATTTTTTGTATCGCAATCCATTGCTTCAGTATTACTTGATTCAGCATAATTTAAACACACATTGTCTTATCGTGGATTTGAAACATTTTGAGTAAGTTTGGAAAATTGAATTTTCAAATTTAATAATTACATTTATTCAAAAAAAAAAAAAAAAAATTAATATTTTAACTTATTTTATGTTTAATAATTATTCTGGATGTTTTACCTCGCATGAAATATTATCCTTTTAAAAACATCGATTCAGTTTTCGACCTTTTAAAAGAAATTTATGCTGTTTTCTAGCTTTAAAAAAAAATCATATGCAATTCGTAACTTTTATACCACATAAACCCGTTTGTAACCGTTTAATGGCGCTTGTAAGACTCCAAAACACCTTATCAAATTTTTAAATACGTTATGCAACATTTTTAGAATTTTTTGCAAAACTAACTTTTTTTATACGTAAGCAAATTATTTCTTGAAATTCAGTCCAATATTTCAATGTACTGTTATTAAACATAAAATTAAACTCCCTCAATGTAACTCTGAAACATTTTGCCACTCATGGAAATTAAGGAAATCGAAATTTTAATTATAATTTATTTGTGTATAGTTAAAGTTATTTTAAAACTAATAATTATTATCTTGTATTTTAACTACTAATTTAATAAGTTATATTAAACAAGTAATGGTAAATAAAATGAACACTATAATGATTTCTCTACTGTCACTCAAAAGTTTTCTTTTTAAATTAAGATATTGAGTTTCAAATTTCAATTCTATCACTAGATCTTCAATATTTTTCTGTAACTGTTTGTAATGTTGATACTTTTCGATATTCATAGTTACATTGATAATTTATTTAATGTAATATTTTTTCAATACCATTCTTGTAATTTTTTGCAATATTTTGCTGTTATGATGTCACACAATTCCCAATATTACATTGTTCATGCAACGAATAACCTTTTTAAAATTAAATACAAGTCTAATATTTTTTTGCGCATCATAAATTTGTACAATCGTGTACAAAACATGTTCATGAATATTAAATGTATTAAGTCTAATAATTTCTATGTAGTAATTATTTCGCAAAAAAAAAAAAAAAAAAAAAAAATGCTCTACAAGTTTTATTCTTACCAGCCAATGCATTTTTTAACCTTTTTTTATAAGATTTTCCAACGAAAAACAATATTTGTTCCAAAGTGTAAATATAATCTCATTTAGTAAATTTCCTTAAGTAAATTGTCTTATAGTATAGCTGATAATATATTTTTTTAAATTAAATTAAACAATTTCTTGTAAAAAATTTACTTATTTTACGATGAAATTTAAAATTTTGTCTTATTTATATTTATTTTTCGTCTTTACAAATGAGCTTTGTCGATTAATTTCATCGTATAGTACCCGCTAATTTTATAGTACTCCCGTTTAGTTTAAAATTTACTTCTGTGGTAGTTTCATGTTTTAAATTTAATGAGTAGTTTTTAAAAATATAAGTGATATTTTATTATATCGCATTTCCCATGATAAAGTTCATTAATCCACAAAGTAATTTTTAATAGAACAGAGAAAAGTCTGACATTCTGATGATTGTAAATAGAAAAAAAAATATAGAAAGCAATATGTATTATTTTCTTTTATTTAGAATTGTCTAGATATATAAAACAAAACATTGTCTATCAAGTACAATTTCATGACGCTTCTCTTTGCACTTCTTACAACTGCAATTGTTAAACTTTTGAAAATTTCTGTGTAACATACAAAGGTTTCTCCAATAAATTTTGAATACTAAAATACAAGTTTTTAATAATTTAATCAGTTTCAAGTGATACAAAATAATTCTTAAAACCTAGTTAAAAATAATTTAGGATTAAAAAAAATATTTTGAAACTAAATCATTTTATAATTGATCTTTATGCAAATATAACATGTTTTTATTCTTACAATTCCAAATTCTATCTCGCCTCCCAATATTCTTACTCTTAATATCTACACTTAATAGAAGATTGATTGGTCATCTTGGAAATGGTAGGCCGAAATACAATCTGAATTAAACTGGAAAAATGAATGCTACACAAGAGCGCAATGCCTAAAATTAATTGATAACCAATTAATACTTTTAGCTTTTAGAAATTTCAATATACTTTCTTCTTCTACAAAATCAGTATTGAAAAAAAAAAGCAAAAAAAAAAAAAGCATCTGGCCGCAAAATAGGCAAGTAGCACATAATGACTACTGATAAAACTACTTTATGTGTATATTTATGTATCCTTAACTATATGAAACAAAATTGCATGCATAAATAAGTTTTAACAACATTTTGAAATCACAAAAAGTTATAGAAAAAAGTAGCTGCTATTATTCCTACAATTTTCGAAACTAATAAAAGAAGGTACAGAAAAAAAAAATCGAATGATTTGTAGTTGGTTCAGTGAATTTTTGTACCATTTGATAGTTAGTTATTCCTTTGTAACTTAGTACGAATTTAAAATAAGAAACAACTTGTTCATTATTGTCGTTTAACGTTAATCTACTTCCAAATAATAGCATTTAACAATGTTGTTTTACCATTTGGATAACCTTTTTTTTTAAGCCCAATAACTCAAATTTTCTCTTACCTTGCTGTTTGGGGGAAAGGCAGTACAACTTCGAGGGTTATTTTACAACTTTTAAACCACCACGGCTGTATCACAATTACTTATAAGGTAATTTGTTTTAGAAAAAACTTGATTGAAACATTGTTTGCATATTTTTAATTAATTAAACCATTCAATATTTATCATCATTGAGCATTAGCATCATATGAACATTATTATTAATTATTCAATATTTATCGTCAAATTGCTATACTAAAATTACTTGTAAATTAATGTAAAATTAAAATTACTTGAAATATTAAAATTATTTGTAAGTTAATTTGTTTTAGAAAAAAAAAACCTTAATTGAGCATTTTTTTAGCGTTTGTAATTAATTCTATCATTTAAGATTCATCATTATTGAGCATCATCATTGTATGAATATTATTATTAATTGTTCAAAATTTATCCTCATTGAGCATCATCAACATACGAACATTATTATTAAAATTATTCAATCTTTATCATTACATGCAACGGCATATTATTCAGTGTATTTTTCTATTCAGTGTTTTAATAAGATAAGAAATTTAAAATTTGATCCATTCAATTCACTTCTTTTAATAAACATTTAAATTATTTTATATTCTTGCAAGTATTTAAATTTCCTCTAAACAATAACTGTTGTAATTAAGTATTACTATAAAAACAGTATACTATTTATAAACTATTATAGTTACAGTTACAGATACATTAAATTTTATTTGATGCTAAAAATATCGAAATTTTTAATGTCTTACGATGGTCTTTTCTTGGTAAATCTCATGTTTTACTTGAACAGAATTTTGAATTAGCTTAACGGAAATAAGAATAAATTTAAGTTAAAAGTACCCAAGTGTAGGAATCAATATTTTTACTAATCAAACACATGTAGGTGTGCAATATGTTTAACGGTTACTTTAAAGTTGATTACAGAACATATAATCGATTTCAAAGTAACCGTTAAAGAATTTACACACTTACTTATGATTTAAGTACACTAATCAAAAGTATTAATAAACTTTATTTGTTTTTGTATACATCTAAATAAAACAAAATAGTTTTAAGCAAATAAAACTATATTGTATAAAGAGCGTTACTCACATTTTGTTAAAAAAGTTAATTCAATGACAATATATATATATATATATATATATATATATATATATATATATATATATATATATATATATATATATATATATATATATATATATATATATATATATATATATATATATATATATATATATATATAAATTATTTTGATATTTAAGGTCATGCGTTTATATTTCTTGGTTTTCAAAATTATCAAGTTTTTACGATTTTATCACTCAATTTTGAGCAGTTTGTGTCATAGTGGTATTTGATAATTTGCACTACTTTTCAATTTTAATTATAACCACAAGTTAATTATTTTTTGAAATTGAAATATTTTCAAAGAAATTGACTGATTAGTAATTAGCATATTTAAAAATTTCATAATTTTTTTAACTTTGATGATGAAAGTGTAAGGGTATCATGATAAACATCAACAAAACCAAAGATAAATATTTAAGTACGACAGTAAAGATGCTTAAAATTTTAACATCTTTGTTTTTAATGATAATTTTTAACAGTTATAGAAATACGCCTTGTATAGTGCACTATTTAAAACTAAGCTTTTAATATTTAGAGCTTTATAAAGTACATAGTAATAAATATAACTTTATAAATTTTGTTGGAACGGGACATAGGGAAAATTATCTCTAAAATAAAATTTATTAAATAATTAAAGAAAAACTTTTAACATTTTCGCTAACGTGTTTGAAAAGCAATGGAATAAATCTTATTGAATTTTTTTATTTTTTTTATTTTGGTTGACGTTTTTGAAGGATCATAAAGTTTCAAGTCATTAAAGCGCCACATTTCCATCTGATGTAGGAAATTTGAATTGACGTTTATTTTCTTTCTTCATACATCTTTTTAAATGAATTTGGTAGTAATTCTCCAAAGCTGTATAAAAATTTATACTTCAGGTTTCAGGCAATAATCAGGAAAAAGTTCATTGTTAATCACCCTTTTGTATCCAAGCAACTTGTACCTTTTATTTTCGAGAAAAATTTATTACATTTTTATGCTAGGGATAAAACTTTCAAGTTACAAGCTAAAATCAAATAAAATGATTGAATTAAATTAAACTAAATTAAATTAAACTTCTACAGTCAATTAAAATGATTGTACAGAGTGATTATAATTAAACTTTATGTTTCAAAAATATGTAGAAAAAGCTTCACTGGTCAGAATGATTAGAAATTTGACGTATATGAGAAGTAGATGAAATGGTATGGTATAAGAAAATATAGACCGTAATAGCTTAATTTTTCTTATACGTATAGTCAGATGAATTTTCAAAACATTCTTACGAAAGGGATTTCTTTTTTTGGTACAGTTTTCTGTATTTTGAACTTTAGTTATAATTAATTGTATTTTACCGAGCAAACGGTATAATGGTTAGCGTGCTAGCCTCTAGACCGCGAGGTTGCGGGTTCGAGTCCCGTGTCAGGCATGGGTGTTTGTAAATGTATGTTGGTTTGTCTAATGACGAATGTTTCGGCGCATTATAGTCCTCGTGTTGCTGACGGCTCCAGACAATCTGAAAACTACCAATTAATTGTATTTTCTTGCTTAAGATGCAACTTCAAGTCACAAACTACACTCAATCAAAATGATTGTACAGGGGCATTATAATTAAAGTTCTACTTTCAAAATCATTAGAAAGAACAGCACTGGACAAAATGATTTGAAATTTAACCTGAATATGTGCGAAAAAAGGTGAAATGGTATGGTATAAGAATAAAAACAAGATCGCAATAGATTTTTTTTCTTATGTTTTTAATCATGTAACCACGTTAAAAATCAGGACATTCTTACAAGTTTTTTTTTTTTTTTTTTACAGTCTTTTCATTGTTGAACTTTAATTATCCCACTGTATTTTCATGCTTAGAATGCGACTCTCAAGTTGTAAACTACTGCCTTGATTAAAATGATTTTTAAACAAAGATATAATTTAGAATCTTATAGAAAAAAACTCTCATTTCTTTTTTTTGGATAAAAAATTCTTCTTCTATTAAGACTTGTTTTATTGCAATATCTTCAAATGGTCTATTAGATCTCTGCTTCGTTTTCTTCAATTAGGAGTGCTATATGTAGTACCTTTTAAAATTTTGCTAACGCTTCCATAGCATTTTTCAAGTTTGTGTTTCAAATGCTCAATTGCACTGTCACTCCCATTAAAGATTGCAAAACAATAACTGAGTTTATTTTTTTTATCACTTCTTCTCATTGAATAATTCGGCTCTTATTAAAATGAAACTCAAATTCATCTCTAACAGCACTGTCAAATTTACTGTCTTTTTCGAATTTTTTATAGATGTTTCCCATGAATTTTTCTAAATTCTGTTACTCATTAAGATGTATTGCTGTGATCGCCCAAACTAAAGATAAACAGAAACGAAAAACTTTGAGCTTGCTTGTTTATTTTAGAAATAAAATCGCGTATTTTCATGCTTAGAATGTGACTCTGAATATACAAATTATAATATTAGAATTAAAATTAATTTTTAATATCTATTTGTTTACTTATAGAAATCTCTTTCATGCCGATTTCAGGACTAATATTATAAAATTCTCACCTTCCTTTCTAATGCTGGTTTGTATAACGAAATGGTGTATTAGATTTAGGATATGTCTCACAATGTTTATCTCTTAAAAGGTTATTGCATTTTCTACAAATCTGAACATTCAAGTCTTTATGAACTTAATTTTTATTTCTATTTGCACTATTTAAACTGACAGAAAAGAAACGTAAATATTAATATTGCGAAAGTTTGCTCCTTAATTACTATTGTTATGATTTTAATTGTTTTTGAGCTGATTGTTTTTAAGTTTAATTCTTAAGAATTAGAATGTGTGTAAACTTCATATGTGCGTTGTAAAAAATGTTACTGAAGAAAATTCTTTGCTTGATTTTTAATTAATTAAATAAAAATGATTTTAAACAAACATTCATTTTTAAGTATTCAGATTTTAAGAACACATTTGAATTTTTTTTTGTGGAAAAACATTATTTGCATTCAAAATATTGTTTTACTAGTTAACTGAAAACTTTCAAAACAATAATCAGAAGAATTGTAGAAATTGATAATGGAATTTTAGTATTTCACATAAATTCGTTGTTCATTATGTTACATCAATGTTGTTGTACACACTATGATTCAGAGGCTGTACATTTTGTGCCGTCTGTTCTGTCAGATCTTCCCAAACGTTTGTTTACGCATTACTGAGGTTGTGGGGAAATAATATATAAAGAAAAAATAGTAAGTTCAAATTTTCGCGAATCAACATAAAGTTAACAATAGAAGAGCTTTTATATTTACTGAATAATTTCTAGTTCGTGAATCATTCTAAAATGTTGTATACGTACTACTCAGTTTATGGCAAACTATATCCGAACTCAACTTTCGCCACCAGATCGAAACTGGCACAACAATAAGCACTTGTATGCAAGTTTACTAACTACACTTTTAAAAAATTTTGCTCCACCTTGCACCAAAAATTGGCTCCCATTTAGCCTCAACGAACATTCGGTGATTAGTTTCACGATTTAATGGTGCTATCTTGGACCGTAAGCGCCTTTAAATCGTGAATCTAAGCACCAAATGTTTGTTGCAGCTAATAGGAGCCAATTTTTGGTGTAAAGTGGAACAAAATTTTAACAGTGTAGGCAGACAGGACAGAAAGGTTGCAATTATAGTTTGAGACAAAAAAAAAAAAAAAAAAAAAAATCATTTTGAATCATCTATAATTGTTGTCTTCGAAGTGTCACTTGCTAAAATGTTTAAAATTTTAGAAATCGTTTATTTAAAAAATACATAAAGAATTTATTTGTAACAGATCGTTCTCCTTTTATCACAGAACTACGCAAATAAAATTGTTTGCAAAACTTATTGTTTTCCAGTGAATCCGGACGTCTTATATATATAGAATCTCTCAGATTCTTTTAAAAACAATCGTAAAATAATTTTCACGTGATTTAAACAGACACCCCAAAGCCGAAGTAAACAATCCATATTTATGATCGTAATATCTTCCATAGTTAAGTTCCCTTAAATCAACATTTATGGCCCCTAACAAAATCATCGGATCCCAATCATAAATATTGTCAAAAGGTGAAATGCAGGGATAACCAAATACTGAATTAAGAAAGATTTATAACTTAAGCGTCTCTTCATAAACATCCCCGTCTGGGTTCAAGAAAAGAAGAAGAAAAAAAACATTGAAAATAATAAATAATCTAAAGTTGAGTACGGCGGGCGGCATTAAATTGTCATAAAGAAATTCTCACAGCGGGACCGTTCCGTGATGAATTTGAATTTCTAATTAGCGCCGATAAATATTTCATCAAAATATGGGGTATTTTAGTTGTGGGTGACTATGATCTAGTCATACGATGACCAGGAAGTTATTGGTCTATAGGTTTGACCATTGAAGGGTGTTGATCTCAGAAAAGGCATCAATTAAGAATTGATTTTAGGTCAGTGAATTTTAATAGATTTGATTGTGGGTGCGTGGGAATCGGTCAAAGGTATACCTTGACCTATCCGGACGACCTTATGTCCATGCAAAATTCATCTGGGATTAGTTTAAGTATATATTATGCATTATGTATCTATTTAATAATGATAATAGTAAATTTTAGCTAGAAAAAATGACGAAATGTTGTTCTGGGGTGACATTTTGAAGGAAGTAAAAATTGAATAATTTTTTTGTTGTAAGATTTTTTCTTAAGATTCTTCGAAGGGATTCGGTTGGGTGCGCGGGAAATTGTGAAAGGTAAACGTTGACGATCCGGACGACCTTATGTCTAGGCAAAATTCCTCTATGGGTAGTTTAAGTATATATTATGCATTATTATCTATTTTATAATGGTATTGGTAAATTTAACTAGAAAAAATTATGCAATGTTGTTTTGGGGTGACTATTTTAGAGAAGGTATAATTTTCGGTCGAAAGAGCTTTTCTTAATATTCTTCGAAAATATCATACAATTATTTTTTGTATGGGTTCTATTAGGATTTTTATATAATAATAAAAAATCACACAAAGAACACTTTTAGTGAGCTATTCTTAAAATCAAAGCAGGGCAGTATAATGTAGAAATCTGTTATTGCATGGCGATTTGTTTTCAAAATTGGACATAGCCGTTTAAATTTACATGATTACACGTAACTTCGTGATAACTCCGTTTAAATGCATTAAATAATTCCTTCCTTTGGAATCTTTTAAAGTTCTGCCCCTTTTTTCTAAAAGGGAGAAACCTCTACAAACCTTACTCCTACACACAATAGATTATAAAATCATATGGTTTTCTGAAGTTGGTATTGATTATTATTTTTCTGTACTTAATATATAGATTAATAATAAGATTTTCAAAACTCTCATAAAAAAAGAAAAGGATTTATGGATGAACTAAATATTGTCGCCAATTTTCTAATATTTCTATTTTTATTTGATTCTCTTAATCTATAAAGGCTTAAAAAAATTTCAAGTAGCTTCAAATATTTAATAACAAATCCTTTCTTTAATTTAACAGATGAAGTAGTGTTATGTTTCTTTGAAAAAAAAAAAAAAAAAAGAGTTTGCATTACATTTGAAAAAGGGATACAATCCTATATTACAATTATGATTAATATGAATAGACTTCATAAATCACATTCAATGACGTAAATATCTATGAAAATAGGTTTACTAAACTTTTAATCATTTTTTAGAATTAGGTTGATTTGAAAATACATTTATGGAACTTTCTTTTGAAGAAACTGAGAAATAATTTTCTAATCTAAATTCATGGATCAGATAAATTATTTGAAGTTTTGATAAGTAAAAATATATCGAATAGTGATCTTTCAAAGCTTTAAGTTATTGCTATTTCTTAACTTCTGATGATTTTCATGCAATATTTACTTATCATATTAGTTTGGTAGTATGCCACCGTACTAAATGACTCAACGGAATTTCTATGAATATTTTTTCATCATGTATTCAGAACATCCACAAGGATCTAAGGAACGACTCATTGTTGCAATTGAATTTGTAGATTTTGTACCTTCTCAGTCTTCCTGATACAGTTGAGGTGAATTTATGTTTAAAAGTTTTAAGGATCTAAGGAACATCCATATGACTCATTGTTGAAATTGAATTTGTAGATTTCTTACCTTCTCAGTCCTCCTGATACAGGTGAGGTGAATTTATGTTTAAAAGTTTTAAATTGACAGTTCAGTGTGTTATTAATTGTTTATTTCTCATATTGTAAGTCGGGATATTAATGAGAACGATACCTTAATTTTAAACTTTGTTTTTATAATATAATTTATATAATAATACAACTTGCGGATAGAATCTAGGTGGAGGACAATGCATTCTATCAAATTTTTGATGAAAAATAATTTGTCAATTGAACACAATCGATGGTTTTTATTGGAGCTGAGAAACACTACGAGAACTCGATCAGAGCTCGAAATCATTTAAATAAGTCGCAATTGTCCACATTCAATTTGACAATGCATATAAGACTATTTATAGTAAAAAAAAAATATATGGGTAATTTTTCCGCATTTGCAAGTTACTAAGTGTTTAATTAACATATTTTGGGAGAGAGAAAGCGAGTTTTAGATACTTTTACGTTAAATACTCTTACGTTAGATGTGATACATTACTTACGTTAGATGCTCTTACTTTAAAAACCCTACGTTAAGATACTCTTTTGATGAATTTTTTATGTTTCCAATAGAATAATATGCACCATTTCGTTTTTAAGCAAGGCGTTTTTGTGTTGAAGGTTTGTTCTTCGCTTGCTTTTGAAACAGCCAACGATTATGATTATTATTTTTTAATACTTTTTTTTTTCCTCGATGCAAATGGACATATGTATCGCAGAAGCCCAACCAGACACCTACGGGAACACAACAAACCATCCTTCAGCTTGCCCATGAGGAAGTAATTGCCATCTGCCAAAAATCCCTCTAAGGAAGAGTCTTCCTCACAGCTGAGATTCATTCATTCAAAGCGTGATTAACGACTCCAAATCTGCAATCTTTGTTCTGACGCCAAATTGAATCAGAAGGAAGACGCCGACGAGTTAGCCCAAACTAGACCGAAACATTAAGTTTGGAAATATCGGATATATGAATTTGTGGAAGAAGTGGGGGCATTGGAAAGAGCTTGTCGTGATAAATGGACGGTCCAGAGGAGATGATCAGTCTTGAAAGGTGTATCCTAAAAAGGAAGTTTTGCAATATTAGTTCTGCGAAATGAAAGACTCCCGTACTAAGTATAGGAGAGGTATCTGCAGCTGAGTTCAAAATGAGATATTTTATCACAACTTTCCAAGATATATGAACTATTTTTGACTTTTTTAAACTCAATTTTCAAACAAACTACGCAATGTCCAACAGTAAGGATCTAATATCCATTATTTAGAAGTGAAAGTCTTAGTCTTTATATTGATGCATAGATAATCAATTTTGTTTTTAAATAAAAGGGAAAGGGGTCATCCAAAAAAAAAAAAAAAAACTTATAAAATTCACAAATAAGAATTTAGGCATTATCATTTGGATTATGACATTTTAAATGGCTGATCATAGACATTTTTTGACAGCTGAATCTTTGTTTGAATTAACTGAACTGTCCACATTACTATACTTTTGTTTTAAAACCTGCTAATAGATTCATTTTTTTTTTTATCAAGTTATGCCTTGTTGTTTTGGTCAAATAATATTTTTATGATGTATTTTTTAAAATTAATGTGCTAAATGTAACAAATTTAAAAACTATTATGCATCTTGAAAGGAAGTGAAATATATAAAAATTATATTTAATATGCTATATGGGGGGGGGGGGGGGAAACCAAAAAAAAAAAAAAAACCGTATGTATTTAGAATTTGTATAAAAACAGGTTTCCTTATTGTGATGTGTGAAGAAAATACGGATAATTTTTTTGTGAGACGACTGCATTGCATTTCTGCATTTTATGTGGATTCATCTAAAAGTATATCGTGTTGTTAATCTTTAAATAACCATTTTATCATGTATACTTTTTTGAAAATGAATGTCGTAATAGGAACAAATATAAAATCAGTGATTTCATAACTTGAGGTCAAGTTCATAATTATTCTATTTAATATTAAATAACAATAAAACGCCTGTATTTAGATACTTCGGTGCAAAAAGTTTTTCTTGCTATATTGTGCGAAGACAAGATAAAATAATTCTCAGGCAAGAATATTACATTTCCGAATTTTATACTGACTCATTCCCAAATAAGCCATGACATATAAGCTATATGATGAATATGACGCAAGAGGGGGGAAAAAACAGTGAACTTTAAAATATCTAAAAAAAATCCTACTTTGGTGCAATACTTTGGCTAGGTTTGTTTCGAGTACAGGCCGGTGAAAAGCTGACAAAATCTCTTAAAGGATCTGTCATCCATCCAAGTGATAACTTGATTAATAGATTCCCTGACAGTTACATCAGAAGGTAGACGAAAAAAAAATAGTATCTAGATTTACAATTGTAATTTCACCATCAAATCACTGGCCATTCGATACCGGTCCTTAAAAGTCCCCAATCACTCACCAGCAACGATTTCCCCTCCATCCGACCCGCACACATTACAAATGCAAAATACATATGCATCACTTGTAAGAAACACTTACAAATTCCACAACAAAAGTTAACGCTGACGGACTAAAGATTAACTCATTTATTAAAAGAATTAACTTCAAAGTTACATTAAAGAACAAGCCACAAATCATTGAATTTAAATTTCTAATTCAGCAAGGGTATGCTCAAATCCCCCGACAACATCTTCAATCACTCACAGCTATTTGTACATCCCCCGATTACCTCCTTTCCATGTATGTGGGGGGATGGAGGTAAGAGGAGATAGATCTGTATTACCCCCTCCCCCCCCCCAAGGGTGTCTGTCGGTCTGTACGTACTTCAGTTGAACAGGGCGGCACCTCTTTTTGTGTGTGTGTGTGCTCCTAAAGACATAATGATACGTTGGAAGGTGATAGATCCAGATAGTTGTGGGTCCTTCGCCAACTTGAGGGCACTTGGCGCTGATCTTCTGCTGTATGCTGGCCACGTTTTCTTGGAGGGGTGTGAATTTCTTTTCTTTTTTCGGGAGGAGGGAGGGTGATCGAATGGTTTGTTGTGGGATGTGTTTTATTATTCCCTGTGTGACTTGGCTTGTGCGACTTGTTTGTGTGTACTTGGGAGGTGGTACTCGCTGACGGTTTTTCACGCTTGTGGTGCACGAGATGGTTGGTTGATGAATGGATTGAAATGCAAGGGTTTTTCTGCAGGGCCCGATTTAGAAAACCGGTTACTTTAGATAGTCACAGCCGACCAAACGGTGTAGTGGTTAGCGTGCTAGCTTCTAGACCACGAGGTTGCGGGTTCGAGTCCCGTGTTAGGCATGGGTGTTTGTAAATGTATGTTGGCTTGTCTAATGACGAATGTTTCGGCGCATTATAGCCCTCGTGTTGCTGACGGCGCCAGATAATCTAAAAACAAACAACTAGATAGACACAACATAGCCGACGGGGCCCTTCATCGACAATCGTTAGTGTTATTTAAGTTGTATGGGCAGTTTCGATTACCATGTTAATTAAATTAATGTCAAAATACTATTTTTTTAATAACTAATAAGAGTTATTAAACTATATTTTCCCATTTTATGACGTTGATCAAGTGCGTTGAACAGAATATTGATTGTTACATAACAATTTAGTTTTTTTCAGGCGATTTAGGGGCTTTTAGGGACACCTAAATGAGGGCTTTATAGGTCTTATGAGAAATAAGTCCCTATTTTTTGGTTTAAGACAATTAAAAATGGGATAGTTTTTTGTAAATTTTGGTAGAAAGATGGATGATATCTAATGACCATTCTTTTTAAAAAAAAAGAGCTTGACTACGTTCACTTAAGAGGAATAACTGTCCCATACACCTAACTCTTTATTTGTTTGAGCAATTCTATCGGTCGAAGTATTTCTTTAAAATATAAGAATTTTTTTGCTAGGTATCACAACAGAGATAAAAGATCATTACCAAATTTTGAAGGAAAGGTAACAGGGTGATCCTTTTTTTTTTTTCTTTTATCATACTTTAACATTTTTATAAGCTAGCTTATAAACACTAAAAAAATTGTGGAAAACCACTAGAAAATTTTTCCATTCAATTTTATCAATGATTTTTTTAATACTGCTGTTATACTTGGATAAAGATTCATATGTTTTTAAGTTTTAGTATTGTCAAACAAATGAAGCTGTAGGTCTATTGAATAACATTTGAAGTGGAAGGGTTGGGAATTGTTAGGAATTTTTGTTGAGAATTAAAGTGTTGGTTAAAACTTAAATTTTTAGTATTTAATTATTTTTGGAATCATTTAGTTTCAATTTATTTCAAAGAAAATAACTGCTTTGTTCTTATAAATCACGCTGATTTTTTTCTCCTATTTACAATTTTGGTAAAGTGATGTATTACGGTATAAATAAAAATATTGAGAAAAGTGGAGAAATGCCCCCACTGCCTTTACTGGCGATATTATCTATAAAAACAGATATTTTACGAAATTTTAAATTTTAAAGTGAAAATCTAGCTGAAAACAAATATTTTAAAAATCTAAAGATAATAAAAGATACGTGCTTTTACCAAATCCATCGTAATTTTTGTTTGAAACAATAGTGGCTCTTAGTTACTTAACTTTCTGAGGCAGGCTAAAATTGAGCTTTTTATTGAAAATACAATGCCCCTTTTTTGACTGCCTTTGTATTAGATTTAAAAATTACTTGTTTGCCTTTTGAAAAAAAGAAAAGAAATGTATACACAAAAGTATGTTTAAAATACATTTTGAAACAAAAGATACTGTCTAAACTTGAATAATGGATTTGTGATTCTACAGTGACTGAATTTTCTCAACCTTTAACATATGTATACTAGTATACGAACTAGTATATATATTTCCACTGATTCATTTTCAATTATAATGTATTGTTCACTTAATACTTTAATATTTCCTTGAAACCAGCTTAAAACTTGAAATTATTTAAACATTTCTTTTCTATTATCTGCAGTTAAAATTATTTTAATCTTTAGAAATTACGGTATTCTTAGGAACGCAAATTAATATTAAAACTATATTTACCTCATCGAAACTGACATGTAACATTTTCGTATCTAAAACAGGCATGAGAGATTTAATAATTTAAGACAATGAAACCTCTATCTATACCAGGCGGTTAGATTAAAAAGAATCATGTTAAGAAATGTAATATTTGTTTCTTTCAAAGGCTTCCAATTCACGTCCTCAGTTTTAACTTCTCTAATGTAAGACCAGTGCTAAACTTATGAGAAGAGCAATTTGCATTTCATTGAGTTACACCCAGTTATAAATATTGAAATTATGGAAGGAGTTTCCACAGAATTTTGCCAAAATTATCCAATCGATTACCATCATCCTGTCAAGAATTTAAAACCGAGTTAAACTGTGTTATTAAAGATGGTACAATCTTAGGGTTTTGAGTACAATTTTGGAGTTTTCCTTTTAAGTGTACAATAACTTGGGAATAATCTTCGAAACGCTACAATGAAGTACCGCAACTGCAAATTGTAGGTTACCCCTTTCATGACCTAAATTTGTAAAAAATTTAGTGAAAGATTTTTTTTATCTTTTTTTAGAATAATTTTCTTAACCTTGTATTTAATTATGGGACTTATAAGTCTCGTCACTTTTCTCAAGGTACTGTATTAATTTAAACTTTTTTATACCCATTGGGACTTTGAAGTCCACTTCTATGAAGTTCGTTCTTCAGTTGTTAGATGGCAGCACATGCTTATATCTCTTTATATTCAAACACTTCGACGATTTTCAATCTTCTAGGCATTTATATTGGCATTTCACTGTCTTTATACTTGTTTCTAGAAAGCTTACAAATAAAAATAAGCTTGTGCTGCCATCCAACAATTGATGAACGAACTTCGTAGAAGTGGACTTCTAAGTTCCGATGGGTATCAAAGGGTTAACAATAATACAGTACAAAGAGAAAACTGAAGGTACATAGGGTCCATCAATAAAAAAAGGGTTAAACAAAAAGGGAATTTTCAAAGAAAGATCTTGATTTGAATTTCGAAAATTTATACACAGGAAAACTGTCGTTGTCTTTGTAATTTCTGAATTTTCTTTGCGTGTATATGATTTTTTTTATTTTATATTTTTTTTTCCCTTTTCCATGTTTGAACGAAACATTTGAATTATATTATTATTGCAATGTGTTTATTTGGGTGAAAGGTGATAGTAACTATAGTAGTGCCAGAGCGTAAAATTGAGTTTTTGTAAACATAAAAAAAAAAAAAAAAAACTTTATAGTTACGCAAAAATATTTCCGAAACATGCATAGCCATACAGGACATTAAAAAATCTATAATGGTTACACAAAAATATTACCAAAACACCATTGGGAAATCTTGTTTCTCTTCATTCATTGAACAATTTACGAAACTAATAATTTAGTTAGTGTGCAATGCTTAGAATGCTTAATTCAGCAGTGATTCTTACTTCATGCCATGTCTGTTTAGAACATATTAAGCTAGACGTGTCTATTTGCAATAAATTTGGTTTAGAGATATGTATTAGGAAAACAATAAAACACTAGTAAAATACAATCTTCATAGATGATTTTTTCCTTTGTGTAAAAAAATTATTGAGTTTAGTTGTTCAACGTCGGAAAATCAGGAATTAAAATTATATTTGGTGTATGCATGTATAATGCATGTCTGAACCGAAACGAGAGCTGCTAATGTCTAAAATTTCCAGAATAAGTTAAGAATATAATTATAAACACTCTTTTTAAAGTTTTTACTTCCAGAGCAACCACAATTATTTTGATAAAAAATGTTCCCAATTACTCATACTATCGCAACCTATTTAGAAGATGAGTTTAGGTGAAAATCATTTTTAGTCTATAGGAATAATTTTCAAGAAAAATGCAGAAGAAACTTTGTCACCCCATGGAAAGGGCGCCTTAACGTGTTAACGTTTTTCTTGTGGCTGACTTGATGTGAACAGATTTTTGTTTGCCCAGGAAATGACAGCTTACAGTCAAACTTATCTTGAGAGGATACTAACATATAAAGATCTTCAAAAGTTGATATTTCCTTCGACTATTTGTGTAAGTAAAATAATCCTGGTATTTATCTATAAGCTATTTATCACAACATAATTTATTTTACTTGTGTTCTTGTTAAAGCAAGACGTCCGAAACACCGTGGGTTTAAGGATATGCCGAATGCCATGCAGTTTATTTTTACTTATGTTACGTTACCATAGTTTTTTTTTTATTCTCTTCTTTTTTCTCCCCCTTAATGCATTTTATCCAGATTTTATAAACAACTTGGTTTAATCCAAATGAGGTGTTAATACACTGACTTGGTTGCTAACACGGCAAAATTTATATAATATATATATATATATATATATATATATATATATATATATATATATATATATATATATATATATATATATATATATATATATATATATATATATATATATATATATATATATATATATATATATATATATATATATATATATATATATATATATATATATATATATATATATGTATATGTATGCATGTATATGTATGCATGTATGTATATGTATGCATGTATGTATATGTATGCATATATGTATGTATGTATATATGTATGTATGTATGTATTTATTTAGGTATGCATGTATGTATATATATATATATGTATGTATATATATATATATGTATGTATATATATATATATATATATATATATATATTCCATCCATTCCATAGATACATATTCTATATATATATTCCATACATTCCTATCCATTCCTCTAAGATGACTCATTTGTTCGTAAAGTTTCTTCAACATTATTCTTCGTTTAGTACATTATAAACAAACATGGATGAATTAGACATTTCACGACTACTGTATCATTTCTGGACTGTGTTTTAAGGATTACATCAAACCGTATTTGATAAATGATAGGATATACCTCGTTTGGAACGTTTGAACTCTTTTCGACCCCTTAAAGTTGGTTAATTGAAATAATTTACTTTTCCTATGTTTCTCCTTCTTGATATTTGTACCAATTTTCAGAGTTTTGACTCTATGGGAAGTGGGATAATTATTGATGAGTGAGGGCTTTTCCTTTTATATATAGAGAAATCGGAAGACCACTAAGGAGGAATGCAATTATAATAATAATATGTTAAGGTCCAACTTTCTTATCAACGAATATTACCTAAAGGGCTTTGCTATAATTTGTAAATTTCTTCACAGGTTAAATAGAACGCCCTGAACATACTAAAAAAAATTAAACCATAAAAACAAAATGTTCAATATAAATCCTTTTTATGAATTGCCAATTTTTATATACAATTGCAATTAATTTAAGTGACTTTGAGATCAGATAGACTTTTAAAGTATTTGACCACTACGAAGAAAACTACCCATTCCGAGCCATGGATTAACTTTTTTCCTTCAAAATTTTTTATAGGACTCATTATCATCGGCGACGAGTCTTATCTGTCTCTCTCTCTCTCTGAAGATTTTACCCGCCCTAAACAAAACAAGAAATCGAAGTTAAAATCAAGGATTAAAAAACGGACCGACTACTCAAAACGGGGATGCCGATGTAAAGATTTCCAGAAGAGGTTTACGCTTGGGCAGTCAATGTTTCAAGTTACAGATATTTAATGTTTTAAAAAAGATGGGATGACAAGTGAAAGATGTTTAGCAATCTCTTCTCTGTCAAGAAAACTTTTCAATAATTTTGTTATCTGTGTCATCACTGAATGCATCAGATGTTAGGAAACGAATTGAGCTTCGAATCAAAAGTCAAAGAATTATAGACCAAGAGTTTTCTGCAAGGTCCGGTTACTTCATCGAACATCACTTTGAATTTTATCGATAATCTAAAGAAATGCTAGTAGATTATAAATAGTTTGCCTGGGAGAAAATAGTTAAAATTGTTCGAAAATCGATTTTGAATAAATTGAACTAAATTTGGTAGCCAAATATGTCACAACGCCAAATAACGAGCATTTATTTTTTTATTTTTTATATGGTAATTCCCCGTTCTTTAATTTTCAATAAAAAAAGGATACAGATGGTTTGAATTTTGTGCATCTTTTTAAAGTGAACCAAGTTAGCAATAAGTATTACGTTTTTATTGACGTAATATTTCTCGCCAACTTGGCACTCTTTGGTCCCTTTCAGTCAACGGTCTTCCTTCTCGTACCGACGATAGGATATTTGTTTCTCAACTTCTCGTAAAGACGATAGGATATTTGTTTCTCAACTTCTCGTAAAGACGATAGGATATTTGTTTCTCAACTTCTCGTAAAGACGATAGGATATTTGTTTCTCAACTTCTCGTAAAGACGATAGGATATTTGTTTCTCAACTTCTCGTAAAGACGATAGGATATTTGTTTCTTAACTTCTCGTACCGACGATAGGATATTTGTTTCTTAACTTCTAGTACCGACGATAGGATATTTGTTTCTCAACTTCTCGTACCGACGATAGGATATTTGTTTCTTAACTTCTCGTACCGACGATAGGATATTTGTTTCTCAACTTCTCGTAAAGGCAATGGGATATCTGTTTCCAACTCTGAGAGTAAAGAGAAAAAATAAAGAATATTTTGAGCAAATATTGTTGTCTTAATTTTGCCCCAAAGAGCAATATTAAGAAAGATAGTCCATATATTCTGTAGGAAAAGTTCGTCCAATCGTTTTCATTACTTGATCGAATGCTAGATTTTTTTTTGTTTGGCACCCTTTTTTTATTTGGAATATTCAGCACAAACTCTTGGGATATTGCTTTGGGACAAAAATTAATCCCCCTCCTCAAATTGTAACATTATAACCAATAGCTCTGTATCGAACTCAAAAATCTCCTTCTCGATTCGCTTCGAATCCAGCTTCACATCAAGCGCACTTGCCTCATTCCCTCCAAATGATGAAGTAATGCTCATCTAAGTTCTGACATTCACAACCACGCCCGTCGCGAAACTTACACCACTGATACTTCATTAGAAGCCAGGGTGTATATTTTTTTTAATACACCAATATGTAGATAAATATTTTTAAAAAAACAAAAAACCTTTTCGACATTTTATACGATGATAAACATTATCATCCATTTTAGTTAGAAATTACTAAAGATGTTTCAGAATGTCAAGCTCATTAGGATTTGTAAAAAAAAATATATATATATATTTCTCATTAAAATAAAATTATTTTTTTGGTAATTCATATGTATTTAAGCAAAATATTTATAAATTTTTAAATAGCATAAATACTTATATAATTGAAATCACAAGTTGAGATACATTTGATATCATTCACCACATTTATTTTATTCAAACTAAAGTACTCTCATGTTAATGTACTTAAGTGAAGTTCTCCATAAATGAGGTGAAAATAAAGTGAAGATATTCATGAATGATTCATGCAAGACAATAAAAGTAGATTTATCGCATTCAAACAACCGCCATTTCTGAGAATACAGAAATATAGATTGTTTCCAAATATGTATAATTCAACCCGATGTGCTGTAAGCTTACACCCATTTGTAAAATAAAAACTTTATAGTCACAAATATATCCCACATAAGGCTCTATGAACTTGAACGCCACACAAAACACAACAAAAAAGATTGATTACTTCCAAATAAGGAAACGGGGTCATCGCTATTTTCAAATACCCTTCACAAGCAGGTAGATACCACACAACAACATACACAGAAATGCATATGAACTATTCAAAATTCCTCCGGTGCAACTGGCATGTGCAATCAAACGGCCATCACTTTCAATAAAGGGTGGAACTCAATCCACTTAAAACTCCTCTGTTACAATCGGCGAAACGAGGCAACAAAAAGTTAACACCAACACTCGGGCAACAAAAAGTTAACACTAACCATCAGTACCTAGCAATTATTTCCTCCAAAAGTTAACTCTCATGACGCCCACGAGCACCAACTCTTGCACTTTGAAGGAAAAGTGCTGCTCTTTCTGGAGATGGCTCAAATTAAAATCGCTGCGTAATGATAGTGTTCAAGGTGTGTGTTTCTGCGAGTGGCTGTTTCTGTGAATGAGATTCCAATTTGAAGGGATGGGTGCGAATTGAGGAAATGGCGGGTGACAATGAAGTTGTAACCGGAATACTGATTATTTGATGGTAGGGGAGGGGAATGCTCATGGCCTGATCATCGCCTAGGCCCACAAGGCCCGGGCCTTGGGCCCATGATTTTAAGGGGCCCCGAAATTGGATGTAAACCATTTTTGTTTCACAAAGGCTATGTGAATATCTTTTATAACATGTACAAAATAATTTTTACATAAAATCAATTCGTATTGATCTTAAATCATCTTTAGTGTCCCAGAGTGTATTTATTCAAATAAACCGTTTAAAAGCGTAAAATACAAGCTTTTTGAAAGATAGAGAAGACAAAAAATTGAAATGAAGTCTTGACGAATTTATAGTGAGATCAGCAAATATCGGCTCTGAAGTTGTGAATAATGCTGAAGATATTGTCGTTACGGATATACACATTGTTATAGTGAAATGCAATGTTATACATAAAAAGTTTTTCCTTTTTCGATTTATAAATTTGATTGTTTGATTGTTGTTTCTTTATTTGTGATAAAAAATTTTTTT
The DNA here is from genome assembly GCA_963978545.1 of Linyphia triangularis. Taxonomy (NCBI): domain Eukaryota; kingdom Metazoa; phylum Arthropoda; class Arachnida; order Araneae; family Linyphiidae; genus Linyphia; species Linyphia triangularis. Next base: position 1,490,231 of record OZ021726.1, read on the forward strand.
TTAGAAAACCATCCACTTTTTCTATATTTCATGTTAATTCATTGACTTTGCGTCGAGTCCATTTCCAATAAATCACCCGTTTGAAAAAAGGGCCCCCGAATGGTGTCTGGGCCTTGGGCCCCAACTTGTCATGATCGGGCCCTGGGGATGCTTAGGGTTATTGTGATTGCTGGAGAGACATTTTAACTTCTTGAGTTCCCTATGTACAGGGTATCCCAAAACATACCTAACAAAAATAAAGTAGTTTTGAACACATGCACACTGCAAATTGAAATGTCTTAAAATAAGACATAAAAGGGGCTCTCGATTGAGATGCCAAATACAGTCTTAATTTAAGATACTAGTATTTTCAGTGCATTTTTCATTTCCCGAGAATGGTGAATAAGATTAACAAAGACTAGTGATGTCATAGTGTATTTCCCACTGTTAAAGATTTTAAACCTAACTGATTGAAATCTTTATCCAGAGTCGCCGACCAAACGGTATAGTGGTAAGCGTGCTAGCTACTAGACCGCGAGGTTGCTGGTTCGAGTCCCGTGTAGGCATGGGTGTTTGTAAATGTATGTTGGCTTGTCTAATGACGAATGTTTCGGCGTATTATAGCCCTCGTGTTGCTGACGGTGCCAGATAATCTGAAAACAACCAACCAACTTTATCCAGAGTCAACAATGATACTCAACCCGTTCATTCATTTCAACTGTCTGAAAATGCCCCCATAAATCAAACATCACAAATACCTGCAAAACTACTATTTGGGGATCTGAATCCAGTGCCATTTTTGTGTCTTATTTTAAGACATTTCAGTTTGAAGAGTAACTGGATAACTTACTTTATATTTAATTCGCTTTTGGCTGAAAAAAAAAGCCCCTTCTAAAATATTGTTTATATTAACCACTAACAAAGAATTTTTACCATCCAGTTTTGAAGGGATCCCAATTAAAGCTAATTGAATTAGCCCACCTTTCCGACGAAATTAAAAAAAAAAAAAAGGCTGATTTGCGACATGTAACCGCTCCGCAGCAACACCAAATCAATCATCCTAGTTAATATCCAAAACAAATATATAAATAAAAAAAAAATATCCCCACAAATGAATAATTTTCTTACTGGTTGCAGATGTTTCACTCCAAAAGCAGCGTGTTTCACAGTTTGCAGGTGTGTTGACAGCCATTTTTCTTGTATCTCTAATACAATAACTGCTGCGAGTTGGTACTGCTAACGAGCTGCTTTTGCTGTAGTGTGTGCATCCGGATATTGATGTACGAGCTGTCGTAAGTGCGTGATGATGTATCTGCATAGAGCCACAAATTGGTAGTGATGTATATATGAACAATGATTTGTTTCATTTGAATTAAAAAGAATGGATTTTAATTTTCCCAAGTTACATATGTTCCTCACCATACTCACCAGTCAATGTCGTATCCAACTTCTTTCTTTTTTAAATAGGCACGATTTGTAGCTTTATTTTTGAGGAGATAAATTAACTCAAAAGGTTTGCCATATTTCGTTTGCATTATAGTCCGAGAGGCGACTGCAATTTTTGGACCCCATCGAACATCATTCTGAATTTTTTTATAGAAATTGGAGAAAAGTGAGTAGATTAGGAATCCACAGGTCTGTCGTGGCAAAAATGGCCGAAACTGATCAATAATCGACTTGGAATAAGTTGAACTAAAATCCGATTGCCAAATATGTCATAACTTGACAAAAATAGAACAAACTTATTCGTCTGGCAACCCACTTCATTTTGATTTTCAATGAGAAAAAGCGCAAACGATTTCTGATCTCTGGCTCGGAAAACTTGTATCTTTTAAAAGTAAGCCAAATTGGATACATCAATTACGTCATAAGTGACGTAATATTTTTTGCCAACTTGGCTCCCTTTTATTAGATGCAAGTAGACCGTAGCCAGATATCTGAATCGTCTGCCACCTTCTTAATTGAAAATTAAAGAGTGAGGGTTAACAAATAAAAAAAATGGTCATTATTTGGCAAATTATGGCGCATTTGGCAATTGGATTTAGTTCAACTTATTAAAAGTCAATTTTTGACCAGTTTCGGTCATTTTTGCCACAGCAGACCAGTGGATTCGTAATCTACTCACTTTTCTCTAATTTCTATAAAAATTCAGAATGATGTTCGATGGGGTCCAAAAATTGCAGTCGCCTCTCAGTCTGTTATTCTTATTACCAACTGTACTTGCAGCAATGAGAGCAATCTATATAAAATTCGTAAAATAAAAATATTCGTGTAATAAAAGAAATGATTTATTCTGAAGTATATGATCATTATTTTTTTTTCTTCATGGAAAGAAGAATATCAAGATTTTTTTTTTTTCTTACTTACAGTGGGATATTGCACAAGAACCCATTTGTACACCAATGACTTAAACATTTTGCAAAGTAAATTGAAATGATAAATGTATCAGTGCACCGAAGTTTGCGACTACAAATATAATGAATGATCCTTCCTTTCTTCCTTTATTGAACTAATTAGTTATAAAATATATTCATTAAGTCCAAATTCTAAAATTTAAATAAATTTTTCAACCTAAAGCAATGAATCAAGCTTCTGCGGTCAGTTGCACACAATTTTCCTGCTTCTAAAATCAATTAAAATAATTAGCGAAGCTTACACACAGATATTTTATGTACAAATTAATGTTACCAAATTCTTCTTTTGAAATAAATTTAGCATATAATGTTAACAAAGTCTATGTTCAATTTATTTCATGTTTAAAGCATAAAATAAAATTAAATCTTTATTAACCTAAACAAAAAACTAGATAGAGTACCAATGGTTGATGGTAAAGCAATCGTCACAATACTTAGTCAAAAACAAGTTTATTGATTTCCCGCCATTTTTTCTAACTGGAATACTTAATACTAATACTTCCATTCTTCAATTTATTGAAACAAATAAAATGTTATGAAAAAGTTCCACTCTAGATCAAACTCGAAAATCCCTTTCTAGATTAGCTTCAATCCAGCATAACATCAAACACACTTGCCACATTCCCTCTAAAAGATGATGCATTGCTCGTCAAGCTTCTGACACTCACAACCACGCCCGTCGCCAAACTTACGCCACTGGCGCCCATTATCAAAAGTCAAGTTTTTTTTGTAACTGCTCCGAAATGTTCAGAAGAGTATTTTAAAAAATATCACCATTAAGAGTTTCAATACGGCGCTAAAGAGAACCTCAACATCAAATCCGTTAGCGATATTTCAAGGCTTCAAGTTGATATCTTCTTACTTAAGTCGGTTGAAAATAGCAAGTAGTATCTCTACTTTTATATCGTGGGACATTTACATGTTACCAGCACGTGTTATAGCACGTCAAGTTGAAAGATTTTTTTCTTTGCAAGAAAGGAAGTATTTTAACGGAGATATTTATCAATCCAAATTTTGCCAAGCTAACCATGGGAATATTTTTCAAAAAATATAAATTATTCCAAAAGTTAGAGTAAAACTTGATTTCAATAAATTTAGCTGGGTTCACCATTTAGAGTTTCAATACGGAGCTAAAGAGCACCTCAACATCAAATCCGTTAGCGATATTTCAAGGCTTCAAGTTGATATTTTCTTACTTAAGTCGGTTGAAAATAGCAAGTAGTATCTCTACTTTTATATCGTGGGACATTTACATGTTACCAGCACGTGTTATAGCACGTCAAGGTGAAAGATTTTTTCTTAGCGAGAAAGGAAGTATTTTAACGGAGACATTTATCAATCCAAATTTTGCCAAGCTAACCATGGGAATATTTTTCAAAAAATATAAATTATTCAAAAAGTTAGAGTAAAACTTGAACTCAATAAATTTTGCTTGAATAACTCCCTATTTCATTAAAAACTAAGCTAGAATTTTTTTATTTTTTTTTATTGTTTTGTTTAATTTAAAAGCACTCACTCTTCCTGGATTGAGTTACTTCTTAGCCGAACTCTTAGAAAAGTAATTTTTTTAAGCGAATTTAAATTGCCAGTCTACTCAAGGGACCACTTAAATGCACTGGCTGCGCAAGGGACACTAGTTTTATATAGAGTACCTTATTGTTTTAACTAAAACAAGACATAAAATAAAATTCTTTTCTCAACACTAGAGTTTTGTACTAAGATACAGAGCTTAAGGTATACATATACGTTGGACAATTTTTTTTTTAGTTCTTATGCCAGCGTGCCAAATTTTTGTGAGAATTACAAGAGCAAAAAATTTAATGTATTTGCAGTAACAAAAAGTAAAAAAAAATAAAATATTTATTTAATTAATTACATTTTAATTCACTAATTAAGACCTAATTGCAACGATGATAAAATAATTCCTAATTAATTTTGAAGCAAATTTCTTACTGGAAATTAAAGACAAGGTATTGATATATGGTACCAAGCAAAATATAATGCATAACTTAAATATTTTTTAAATTTTAACAGTTAACATGAAAAGTTCTAGAAAAAATAAAAAATTTCCAAAAATAAAAATATTCTAAAATACATAAAATAATCTATTTTTCACCAAATTTTTTGTAAACAGCTAGGGCCCGTTCTCTAAAATGCTATCTAAATTATACAGTTTAAATTTTAAAAATCAGTTAATTAACTCTTAAGATATCACCGTTGGAGTACATTCACTCAACAATGAAAAGCAGTTCTCTCGAAATTGAGTTCAAAGTTTTTGACATTTTCTTTTTTAAAATATGTTTTAAACGTCGACCTTTACGAAATTGCATGTAATTAAAAAAGTATTTTAACTATAAGAAAGTTATTGGTATCATTTTAAAGATAATGAATCGGAAAACATTTTAGAATGAAAAAACAAAAATGCCTGTTTGGGTCAATTTTTGCGATTCCCAACCTATATGTATACCTTAACCGTTTTTAAATCGTCTTGATAAATTCACAGGGTTTACAAACTGGTTTGGTACATTTTATACTTCATTAATCTTCCTGCTATTTTACAAAAAATGTATTTTTTTTCTTTCAAACGTTAAAAAAAACCCTCATATTTCACAATAAGCCCAGGTATAAGACAAGCAACATAGCGAATATTTGTGGTATTTTCAATTTAAACTGTATATAACCGCTAAATTCTTCGCATAAAAAAAGTAACACCTATGCGATCGATAACTTACAGTTTGAGAGAGCAGTTAAGAAAAAGGATCGCAGCAAACCTTGCAATTTTCGCACTTGACCCAAGCACCCCGAAATCCTTTAAGCCTGGAAAAGAAATAATGAAAAATGATTATATCATCATCGAGTTTTCTTCTGGAAAGGCGCTTCCAGAGAAAACATCGCAGCGCGGCACGATTTGGCCATCAACTAGAAAACCACCACTTCTTCCATTCATAACAAAGCACAAACGAGCAGAAACAACAACAAAACAAAACTTGAGAAGGAATAAATACAAATTAAGATTGCAGAAGGAATGCCTATGGTTAAGGCGTCGCTCGAGATAATAGCAATTGTTCACTTAAAAACAAAGTACTTCTCGCAATTGTTGAATCTGATAGGTCATGATAAATCAGCTTGCGCTCAAAGAGTTTCGATTCGGCACTTCATGACAGCTAGTTACTGCTTACGCAACAGAGAGTGGACTCGCCAGGTTTCGGAAAACTCAAAAAGGGACTTTTTTAAGGGGGTCCAGTACCGAAATTTCTTCAAAAATCCCATTTTTTGTTCTGATTTTAAAAAATAGTTCATACATTTCTGAATAGAATGATGTTTTTATCTTATTCCTCCGGTGATTAGAACGCCACAAAATTACCTGTGATTTAAACATCACTAATGGGCGTAACACCTTAAAGTGCGTTTTTCGAGCACTAGTGTTTTTCATAGATGCTGCATATTCAAATAGATATATCTCCAGAACCATTAACAATTGGCTATTCAAATTTTTGGAGCATTTAATTTATATAGTTTTAAATATTTTTTCCTCACTGAATTTTATTTTTTTAATTCTGTTTTAAAATATAATATTTAGCATAAAAGATAACATTAAAAAAAGCAAAAATTTCAATATTTTAACTTTGAGAATTTTTTTTAATTTTTTAAAATTTACCTATCAAAATTCTGTGAAGACAAAATTTTCTTTATATAATTATGTATTATAGAAAGCTTTCACTTTGAAAAAAAAATATTTTTTCTTGACTTATATCAAAATACGCAAACATCAATTATTATGGATTTTTCTTGGTTTTTAAATTTTTTTTAAATAACTAAACACAATATTTAAAAAAAAAATTTCTCCAAGATATATAAATAGTATCTCATACATAAAATAATTTTTTGACGTAAAAATGTACATAAATAAAGTTTTTATTATTTTTGGTTCCACACCCCCTTAAAAAATCTAACAATCTACATTAGTAGACTTTTGTATTTAAAATTATTTTATAGATCAGCATGTACATTGAATACTGAAATTTAACTAAAGTATATAATTTTGTTTAAAAAATATTCTCTAGCTAATCTTCACCATTTCTTTACTGAAACTCAAAACACAATTTAAAATACTGTAGGATTTGCGAACCTGTTTTATTTTAAATTAATTATTGAAATAGAATTTAAACTTGTTTTCAGAAGAATTATTTTTTGGTGTTATATGACTTAACTCCAACAGACATAATCATTATGCATGGCCCGATTTGTGACATTCAAATTATTTTCTATAGAAAATTGGTGAGTGCGGTACCATGCAAAATCTAATATATATTGCAATACCAATCCATTATTTTAAAAATATTTCTAATGGTTAAATTTGACTTTCAATTACCTAATACATAGAGTAATGAAAGTATAGCATTCGGTCAAAACAAATGTTTCGATTTTTTTTTTGCATTTCTCCACATTTTGGAACACCCTAATTTTAAAAAAGTGGTCTAGAAAAAATGTCGATCTGTATGTGTGTCTGTGGTCAGCATAATCCCCGAACAAATTGATCTACGATGTTCAAATTTGGTGTGAGAGTTGATAATGCCCCAGGGACCTACCATTAAGGTTTTCTTCAAAATCGCCCATGCGCATAAGGTAACTGCTATTGAAAAAATCATGTTTTTCAATGATTACTAAAAAACGGCTCTAACGATTTTGTTCAAGTTCGCTGTGGTAATGCCTCTTAAGGTGTTATAAACATTCCACTCTTCGAAATTCCCGTAAAAATGCTTTAATGGCGTAAAAAGTTGAAAAACAAATGCCTTTAACACAGAGTTAATTTTGGCGATTTTTTTTTTTTTTTGTAAAGACTCATACAAGAATTATCGCAAAAAATAATATCGCCATACTGGCCTGTAATTGAAAGTTGTGCGATGTTCCACACCCCTAGTTTTTTTACAAAATATGTATTTTTCTCAGTTTTTAACTAAAAATTTATAATTTGTTAATTATTAACAATGAATTCCCATTTCGGGTTGGTACCAAGCATCACTATATTGTCTTTAATAATAATTTTAAAAATAATTAATTTGGAATTTAATAGTTTTGTTTGAAAAACGACACATAGCTTACAATTAAAATTTTTATTGAATTTTTATTGAATAATTCTTTAAATGATTTCATAGAAATATTTGGTTCTTTCTTGCAAGGCACATTTCTTTTGAACTGTGACTCGTTGAAGTGATATTGAATACATTTGTACAATTATGCAATAATTACAATTGATAATAATCCATGAAAATATATTTTCGTTTATGAACAAAAAAATAAATAAAACACTTTCAAAATATATCAAGCCTCAGCCTCTAATAGACCAACAATAAAGATAAAGAAATGCTATTCGAAAAGATTATTTTTCGCCAGCCACCATCAAACCAACAAGAAAGAAATAGAAGCTATATCCTACTAAAAATGACGATTTTTCGTCTCAATTTAATAAAATATCCAATTTCAAAATTTAATTTAAACCTTTCAAAACTATAGAAACCCTCAATTCAAGCCTCTACAAGATCATCAAGAGAAGAAAAAAAGCTATACCCTATAAAACGATGATTTTTCGTCTCTATTTAATAAAATATCCAATTTCAAAATTTAATTTAAACCTTTCAAAACTATAGAAACCCTCAATTCAAGCCTCTACAAAATCATCAAGAGGGAAAAAAAAAAAAGCTATACCCTATAAAACGATGATTTTTCGTCTCTATTTAATAAAATATCCAATTTCAAAATTTAATTTAAACCTTTCAAAACTATAGAAACCCTCGATTCAATCCTCTACAAAATCATCAAGAGGAAAAAAAAAAAAAAGCTATACCCTATAAAACGATGATTTTTCGTCTCTATTTAATAAAATATCCAATTTCAAAATTTAATTTAAACCTTTCAAAACTATAGAAACCCTCAATTCAAGCCTCTACAAAATCATCAAGAGGAAAAAAAAAAAAAAGCTATACCCTATAAAACGATGATTTTTCGTCTCTATTTAATAAAATATCCAATTTCAAAATTTAATTTAAACCTTTCAAAACTATAGAAACCCTCGATTCAATCCTCTACAAAATCATCAAGAGAAAAAAAAAAAAAGCTATACCCTATAAAACGATGATTTTTAGTCTCTATTTAATAAAATATCCAATTTCAAAATTTAAAGATTTAATTGAACCTTTCAAAAATATATGAACCCTTAAGGTCAGCCTTCACAAAAACCAATAAGAAAAGGGGGGGGGGGGGATGATTTTTCGTCTTCATTTAGTGCCCTATCATATTTCCAAATTTTATTTGAACCTTCCCAAAATATCTAAACCCTTGACATCAGCCTCTAAGAATCAACAAGAAAGAAGAAAAAAAAAATATATATATATATTATGAATGGTTTTTTTTTTTCCGTCTCCATCTCATACAAACTCCAATTTCAAAATTTGATGATTTAACTGTAACCTTTCAAAAATATATAAACCCTTAACGTCAGCCTCTACAAAATTAACAAGATAAAAAAAACACTATAAAACCATGATTTTTCGACTCCATTCAATACAATATCCAATTTTAAAATTTAATGATTTAATTGAATCTTTAAAAAATATATAAATCTTCAACATCACCCTTCACAAAACCAACACGAAACAAAAAGTAACGATGATCTCTCGTCTTCATTTAGTAAAATCTCCAATTTAAAAAATTTAATTTGAAATGTATATATATAGCGTACGCAAACACCAACAAGGGAAAAAAAAAACAAGATGAAATGTACGAATTGACGATTTTTCGTCTTCACTCAATACAATCTCCGATTTCGGTAACCAAAAAAAAAAAAAAAAAAACCACGCAACTTTTGACAGAGGCGTTCTATCTTTAAAAGGATTACGTCAAACCAGATTCAATGATACCAACTTTACGCATTAGTTAAAAAAAAGATAAGAAACTGACAACCACTGAAAAACCAAAACAAAAAAACTCAAAACAACGATTTTTCACCTAAATGGGCAGGACATTCACTTTGGGATCCAATTTTCTCTGCGATTAATTAAAAAGGCGCGGCGACGCTTTAGAAACTAATGATATAAACTCGTTAGAACACTACCTACTGATGAACGAAGCTGATAAGTAGTATACACAGTTGTCTGTGTTAAGCCTAACCTTTTGTATTTCCTTTTCACAATTCCCTGTCTTTTATTTGTTTATTATTATTATTTCCCCCACTCCCTGGCTGTGTTACTTTGAATGGCATTTTGGAATAAATTATTCATGTTTTCTGGCAACAGTCTTTCATTATATGATGGGGGAATCGTTGTGAGGATAAAAAAAAAATCGAACAATGATTTCGAATTTAATGGGGTTCTGTCGAAAAAGAAGCGGGAAAAAAAAAAGAATCTTCCATTCATGTGATGCGCTTTTTCATTGAAAGGAGTGGGTTTCGATTGTAATTATTATGATTATTATTGAAGATGGGAATAGGAACTAGTTATGGAATAGATTAATAGTTTCGGATGTCAGCGGAATAATAATTATGGAGGATGGTTTGAAATTGTGAATGGAAGTTTGTCTTTTCAATTGCGGGTATGAATTGGTCATTGGTTTCGAATACTACTGCAGATGTTTATGGTTCTGTCAATGGCTACCTCGAGCATAGATAAGATTATGTTCTCGTCACAATTATCATTCTTTCTGTAGACGTTCGTCATTTGCATCTTGTTGGGGGTTTCTTTAATTCTTTATTCTTTTGTATCAATCACTTATTGAATAACAATATACTCGGGGATAATAACTCTAATTGACAACATTTGATCTCTGGTTCATTGAGGCCTGCTGTGAGGATTTTCACGGTTTTGAAATTAATTTCCTGTCTGGCCAATGCTTTTTTTACTTATATCTCGTATTTATAATTAGCATCTGTCCCCATTTATGATTAGTATTCATTCCATGTCTATGGTTGATAATTGTATATATCTATTTTCTGTTATTGACTTTCGTGTATCTGTATTGTTAATATTCGTTCCCATGTTGCGCTGGTATGTTGTTATTGTTCAATCGATTATTTATTACTCAAATAATCGATTCATATTACTTAAATAATCTATTGATATGTATTACTAAAATAATCGATTGACTAATAATATCATATACGTACTATGTTTTTTTGGTCAATCGATTTATTGTTTGTTTAATTAGAAGTAATCAATGTATATTATCTATAAAAAATGTCTTAAAATTTTCAAAAAATGTTAAATACATAATTGTGAAACTCATTTTTTGTTAAGGTAAAAGTTATTTGTGAATATTTAATGCGCAATATTCCCTTAGTCCCAAATTTCGCCTTTTGGTTGGTTTGTTGTTTTCAGATTATCTGGCGCCGTCAGCAACACGAGGGCTATAATGCGCCGAAACATTCATCATTAGACAAACCAACATACATTTACAAACACCCATGCCTCACTCGGAACCCGCAACCTCGCGGTCTAGAAGCTAGCACGCTATCCACTATACCGTTTGGTATTTGGCCTTTTGGAAATTTGATTTGCCATGACATTAATGCAACATTTTATTCTCTGTTGCAATACACAGCTGCAACATTTTAAGAAGTGTTCTTTAGAATTGTTTTTCAGTTATCGGGCTGTCGCATGAGAGATACATAGTTTTCTCCCATTTGAGCAGCAAATTCGGAAAAATTTCCTCTTGAAAGACCGCCCGGAATGCATCTACTTTTCATACAGATATTGATATATAATAGGATTCTAAGGTAGTATAATCCCGGTACATAACTATTGCTCTAAAAAAACCTTGATATATCTTGATACATATAGCTCTTGATACAATATAATTTGATCCACGTCTATAACAAATATTTCTTTCCAACTTTACTAATAACATTTGCATTGTTACTGGTCTGATAAAGTAATTACCAAAATCTTTAATTTGCATTTTTATACATATTTAATCTATACTTCTTGTTATTGGTAAGGATCCCAATTTAAATCTATTTGCCTATAAACTTTTTTTTTTTTTTTGTAATAAATTAGATAAAGTCACGAGCCCCTACTTTAATAAAAAAAAAAAAAATCAATTCCATCAACCCTACTTTTGCACTATAAAAAAAATGTAACTATGAAAACCAATTCAATTAAATGTTGATGTTTTTAAAGAAGTATGCGATGAGTTTAAAGTTTTTCACTTTTCCGTAGCCTGGAAATTTCCTAGGACCAAAATAACCCAATTGTAGTGACCAAATATAACTATTTATTCCAATGCTCTACAATATTGTAATAATAACTCAACTATATTTGTTTGTTTTGAAACTTCCGACAGTCTATTTCTGCCACAATAAAGTGCTTAACACATCCATATACAGTGGGTAAAAAAAGTCTCCGTACGGAAGCCAAAGCTACAAATAAATTAGCATAGTTTCTAATCTTTTGCTTTATGTCTTCAGTAAATACTGAAATATGTTTAGTTTGATTCACTAAAATAAGTTTATAATAAATGTCTGGTTTTTCAAAACGCAGGAAGTATTTAGATTGAAATATTTAGGAGATGTTGCTAAGTGCTATGCAAAAAAAGTTTCCGTACCATATGAAAATTAATTCTGAGGTCTTCCACCAACAGACTTGCAGTAAATTTTCAAAACTGAAGTGTACGCAAGTGTCATGAAGATATGATAACAGCAATTGTTTAATTTTAGCTTGTTGCTGATTAGCTTAAAATGGAGTTCCTAAACCTATTCTAGAGTTGGTGATTCAGTTATGACATGTTCTATTATCTATGAAATTTTTTTTTTGAAATCTTTAATATATTGAAGTCTATAGTACAATATATTATTGAAAGACAACGTGAGCTTCAAACTTTTGAGGATAGAGTTTGATTCGGAAGATCTTCAAAGTTAAAACTCTTGGATAAAAGAAATATCCTATTGTAAGGTTCAATATAATCCGCGAATAAGTGCATCTCAATTCGCACATGGCTTAAGATTTGATAAAAACATTGAAGACAAATCCTAATTGACAATTTATGTGCAATGGTTAAGACATTTTAAGTCGGAATTTCAAGATACAGGTACCTATGCTTATTTCATTCTACTTAATTTAAATTACCGACAGCAGCAGCCCTCATACAACCTCAAACCACAACGCCTCCTTCACCGTATTTGACAGTTCCACATAAATCATAAGTTAACATTTGTTAATTTCGTTTTCTCCTGACCATAACTCGATTATCTGATCCTTGGATATTTAATTTTAATTCGTCACTAAAAAAGACTTTGCAAATTCGATGCGCTTTTTCTGTTGCATATACTTATATGAGGCTTTTTACATGCTGCAAGTTAATTCAGACTCACTTTTTTAATAACATTTCTCACAGTTTGAGTTGTCACTTCAATGTTTTTATCAATTTTTAAGCCATGTGCGACTTAAGGTGCACTTATTCGCGGACTATCTTGAACCTTACTATACGATATTTCTTTTATACAAACGTTTTAGATTTGAAGGTTTTCCGGATTAATCTCTTATCTTCAAAAGCTTGAAGCTCATCGGTGTCTTTCAATAATATATTGTACTATAGACTCCAATATATTAAAGATTTCGAAATTTTTTTTCACAGATAATCCATCATTTCATAACTGAAACACCAACTCAAGAATAGGTTTAGGAACTCCATTTTAAGACAATCAGCAACAAGCTGAAATTAAACAATTGCTGCTATCATGTCTTCATGACACTTGCTTACACTTCAGTTTTGAAAATTTACTGCATATCTGTTGTGGAAGACGTCAGAATTAATTTTCATATTGCGTGCGGAAACTTTTTTTGCACAGCACTTAGCAACATTTCTTAAATATTTCAATTTAAATACTTACTGCGTGTTGTAAAAACAGACATTTATTATAAACTTATTTTAAAGAATCAAATTAAAAATATTGCAATAGTTACTGAAGATATAAAGCTAAAGATTAGAAACTATGCTAATTTATTTGTAACTTTGGCTTCCGTTGGGAGACTTTTTTTACCCACTGTACGTTTTGTAATTTTGAGCATCTATAGATCGAAATCTTCTATTGTAAAGCCCTCTCTCCATCCCCACCACACCAACGAGAGGATATTGAGGCCACGACAGATCTAATGTGCACCAGCTCCCATTAGGTAGAAACCGATCTTCGGCGGCCGTCCTGGATCGAACTCATAACCCTCCGATCATGAGCTCAATACTCTGACCACCAAGCTAGAGGGGTCCCTCAACTATATATGTTTCATAAACACAGAGACAGATAGGGCATGGTCCAAATGTCCTTTCGTTGCTTGGTTCGTTGTAGTAATTAGGATTTGGATATTATATTCTACTTTTAAGATGGGCTGAAAGGGTCCCAATCACTGAGAAGCTGAAAGGGACAGCCCAATCAATATTGATGATAACTATTTCTATTCCTCAGACACTATCGATTGAGTTTGTACGCTCAACAACCTATGTCTATGCACAATGACGGTTAATCTAGCTGATGCCCACAGCTTAATGTTAATTCAGAACCACAATGGAGATCTATGCCTAACCCAGGATTCGAATCTGGCACCTTTGGAATGCGAGGCCACAGGCCTAACCCCACAGCCATCAGGTGGGTTAGAATCTGTCGAAAGTGCTAATGGTTTAACATTGCACTCACGATAGTTTACTTATGAGGTACAGGACATAGTTAACATTCCCAATGCTTTCAAGATACTGTGTATTACTTATTATTATATGCTGATTATGCATACAAGACTAGAAGCTATCTGATGTTGAATACTTATCTATCTTAAATGCTTTGTTTGTTACTAAATAATTTTTAGGTTTAATTGAGCGCAAGGAGTGTGAAGTCTTCAACTAATGATATTGAAACGATAGTCACGCTAACTTTGAGATTAAAGTTTGAAGAAAGATAGTTTCTATTGTCTGGATTCGTATACAACGTATCAGTTTAACCCTCGAGTGGACGAGTTTGATCTATCATGCCAAACGCGTCTTTGCCATCAAATTAACAACGTGTTCGTTGAAGGGTTAAATATCAATAAATATAATTGCTTTTCCGGTTTTATTAGGGGCCGACCGAACGGTATAGTGGTTAGCGTGCTTACTTCTAGACCGCGAGGTTGCGGGTTCCGAGTCCCGTGTTGGCATGGGTGTTTGTAAATGTATGTTGGCTTGTCTAATGACGAATGTTTTGGCGCATTATAGACCTCTTGTTGCTGACGGCGCCAGATAATCTGAATACAACCAACCGGTTTTATTAGTTAATGGAAATGGTTATTGATAGGTAATTGAGTATTGCTAAATACTAATTGTAAGACTAAATATGAAATAAGAAAAATATGTTTTTGTACTTTTTCTAAATGAGTAATTTGAAAAATACAAATTGAGTTGACGCCAACATTTTAAAATATTTTTTTACCCTCTACAACTAAAACGAAGCCCATTTTTTAAAGTGATATTATGTAAGAGTATACAACCATATTAGTTGAAAAGACATTTCGATAAAAATTATTGTTTTTTGATGGGATTGAATTGTACAAATTTTTCTTATTGAAAATGGATAGTTGCATCACTAGCAAAAAGGGAAAACATTTTATATTTATTAAAATATGTTCCTCAATTATAAAATAAACAATGTGCACAAAATTCGAGATTGAGGTGTAGTACATTTTTTCTACCACAACATCATACACACATTTGTATTAAAATAACCATTCTTAAGTTAAGGTGCCTCAAAAGTAATGGAATTGTTAAAAATACAATGAAGGGGCTTTTTTTATACTAATATATTTCATTTTTAAATCAAAAACTTAAAATATGCTTAAATCTAAAATACGTTAGCGCAGAGTTTTAGAATTGTCATTGCATAAATACCCACCTTCATCGCGACTTTGCATTATTCAATTACCGATTTTAAAATGTTTGCATATCAAATATTGTTTTTATATTTTATAATGTGATAATATTTTTCCAGTGTACTTCAAAATAAAAAGGTTCACGTTTGATATTATTGGAATTATAAGTTATTCATTTTTTAAAAATATAGAATCTTCATAATGTCATGATTAATCCTTTGGAATATAGAATCAACGAAATAAACTAAAATACGAGTTCAAATTATGATTAAGAGTGTATTTTAGCATCACATCTATAAATTTCCTTTTTTTTTTTTTTTAAGTCAGACCCAACGCACTGATATACTGATATAAAAATGAGTCTATATCAAATAGAAAATATCAAAAGTAATTTAACAGTATTTCAATTTTTTAAAAATTAATTTATCATAAATAAATGAGTTTAGATTAATCGTTGAAGAAATTTCCTTGACTTGGTTTGCTAAAACACAAAGTTATGGGATTACAAATAAAAATTAAATTAAATTTATTAATACTGTGTCTTTGCTAAGAATGTGAATTTGATGAAAATCTACAAAATTCATCCGTTACTGAATGCCGATGTTTACCATTGCTCTATATTTATATTATGGCATATCTATTTGCAGTGATCCTATGTATGGCAAAGGGTGTTTTTATAGGGACTTGACAGTCACAGGCAAAATTTAAAAGTTGTAATTTCATCCAACTTCAATGTCCTATAAATGATTTATTTCTCAATGAATTAACAAACTTTTTTTCACTTAAAATGTTGTTAGATATTTATAAACATAGTAATAGCGCAACACACATATATATATATATATATATATATATATATATATATATATATATATATATATATATATATATATATATATATATATATATATATATATATATATATATATATATATATATATATATATATATATATATATATATATACATATATATATACATATATATATACATATACATATATATATACATATATATATACATATATATATACATATATATATATATATATATATATATACATATATATACACATATACACATATATACATATATATATATATACATATATATATATATATATATATATATATATATATATGTATGTATGTATGTATGTATGTATGTATGTATGTATGTATGTATGTATGTATGTATGTATGTATGTATATATGTATATATATATATATATATATATATATATATATATATGTATATATATATATATATATATATATATATATATATATATATATATATATATATATATATATATATATATATATATATATATATATATATATATATATATATATATATATGTATATATATATATATATATGTATATATATATATATATATATGTATATATATATATATATATGTATATATATATATATATATATGTATATATATATATATATATATATGTATATATATATATATATATATGTATATATATATATATATATATGTATATATATATATATATATATATATATATATATATATATATATATATATGTATATATATATATATATATATATATATGTATATATATATATATATATATATATATATATATATATATATATATATATATATATATATATGTATATATATATATATGTATATATATATATATATATATATATATATATATATATATATGTATATATATATATATGTATATATATATATATATATATATATATATATATATATATATATATATATATATATATATATATATATATATATATATATATATATATATATATATATATACATACACATATATATATATATATATATATATACATACACATATATATATATATATATATATATATATATACATACACATATATACATATATATACACATATATATACATACACATATATACATATATACATATACACATATATACATATATATACACATATATATACATACACATATATACATATATACATATACACATATATTTATATATATATATGTGTGTGTGTGTAAAAAAAAAAAAAAATTTCCTTTACTGAATACTGTACTTTCAATATTCTATGTATACATATGGGTAACTGAAAGTAAAAAGTAAGAAAGTAAAACAATTCTAACTTGTCAAATTTAATTTATGAAGAATGAAGTAATTTGTGTAGAAAAGATATGGGACATTACACACGGAAGTTTCTACAAGCAGTTGTTTTACCAAATTAGAGTAAAACTATTTCCCATTTGGCTTTGTGTAATTCAAAATATACGATCACGAATAAAAATTAAGAAACACTGAAACTGCGATAAACAAGGAAATTCGTAAAAAAATTTGCAAAAAAATCTATCAACACATATTCTTAGATATTTAGCTAAATATTTATTTCTTCACATTTAAATATTCTAATGAGATAAAGAGCTGTATTTTCAGGTAAGGAATAAGACAGTGTAAAAATAGTCTTTTAAATTAAACTTTTGGAAAAGAGATCTTTAAGTTAAAGGGACTCTAATTCAAATTAAAATTTTAAGTCCTTACATCGGAATTCTAAAAATTCCTCTATCTCCATTTTGCTGCCCACAACTTGGATATCCTTAAAGAGTACCATATCAACATAACATAAAATAGTCAATACATTCAAGCTGGTACTCTAACTAAAAAATGGTATTCTGACCAATATTGGACCCTGAACATTAGACAATATCCTCTAATACTTAAATTTATTCATAACCTTGTAAATTCCTTGTTTTCAGACAATATCCTCTAATACTAAATTTCTTTCATAACCTTGTAAATTCCTTGTTTTCAGACAATATCCTCTAATACTTAAATTTATTCATAACCTTGTAAATTCCTTGTTTTCAGACAATATCCTCTAATACTAAATTTCATTCATAACCTTGTAAATTCCTTGTTTTCAGACAATATCCTCTAATACTAAATTTCATTCATAACCTTGTAAACTCCTTGTTTTCAGACAATATCCTCTAATACTAAATTTCATTCATAACCTTGTAAATTCCTTGTTTTCAGACAATATCCTCTAATACTAAATTTCTTTCATAACCTTGTAAATTCCTTGTTTTCAGACAATATCCTCTAATACTAAATTTCATTCATAACCTTGTAAATTCCTTGTTTTCAGACAATATCCTCTAATACTAAATTTCATTCATAACCTTGTAAATTCCTTGTTTTCAGACAATATCCTCTAATACTAAATTTCATTCATAACCTTGTAAACTCCTTGTTTTCAGACAATATCCTCTAATACTTAAATTTATTCATAACCTTGTAAATTCCTTGTTTTCAGACAATATCCTCTAATACTAAATTTCATTCATAACCTTGTAAATTCCTTGTTTTCAGACAATATCCTCTGATACTAAATTTCATTCATAACCTTGTAAACTCCTTGTTTTCAGACAATATCCTCTAATACTAAATTTCATTCATAACCTTGTAAATTCCTTGTTTTCAGACAATATCCTCTAATACTAAATTTCTTTCATAACCTTGTAAATTCCTTGTTTTCAGACAATATCCTCTAATACTTAAATTTATTCATAACCTTGTAAATTCCTTGTTTTCAGACAATATCCTCTAATACTAAATTTCATTCATAACCTTGTAAATTCCTTGTTTTCAGACAATATCCTCTAATACTAAATTTCATTCATAACCTTGTAAATTCCTTGTTTTCAGACAATATCCTCTAATACTAAATTTCATTCATAACCTTGTAAATTCCTTGCTTTCAGACAATATCCTCTAATACTAAATTTCATTCATAACCTTGTAAATTCCTTGTTTTCAGACAATATCCTCTAATACTAAATTTCATTCATAATCTTGTAAATTCCTTGTTTTCAGTCAAAAGCCATAAATCCCTTCGACAAGTTACATAACAATTGTAAAACTTTAAATCGGGATTTTAAAAAAATCCGCTATCTCTATTATTCTGTCCGAAACTTGAACGTCCGTGTAAAAAGCACTACACCCACATACCACGAAACAGCCAATACATTCAAACCGCAGAGTGGTATCCCAACCAATAAGGGACCTTTGACCTCAGACAATATCCTCCAAATTTCATTCATAACCGCGTAAATCCCTTGTCTTCAGTCCAAAGGCGAGGCAGTATTCTGAAACCTCATTACCTGATCCAATCCAATAACATGTCAGTAGTGTTGCCAGTTTTCCTCCTCCGCAAATTAGAAAGAAAAAATAATCATCTCGCTAGTGAGCGCAGCCCCACACCCTTCTTTGTCACTCAGCTTCGCTCTTATCTTCGAATTTCGTCTTAGATTACTTCCTTCTGACCGATTTTCTTTTAAAAGATATTAAATGGATACAGTGGAATTTTTAAATAGGCGATATAGGCAGGCGATAAATTGAAAAGACTGATGACAGTGAAAAATGGATTTTGAAACTATGCTCCAGAAATGGAGACGCACAAAGTGAAAATAACAATCCTTTATATCAACTTCGATTTGCCGACCAAACGGTATAGTGGTTAGAGTGCTAGCTTCTAGACCGCGAGGTTGCGGGTTCCGAGTCCCATGTTAGGCATGGGTGTTTGTAAACGTATGTTGGCTTGTCTAATGACGAATGTTTCAGCGCATTATAGCCCTTGTGTTGCTGACGGCGCTAGATAATCTGAAAACAACCAACAACCAATCGATTTCGTAAGTGCGTGTGTTTATGGCTGGCAATTTTTCGCAGGGATAATTAACCCACTTGTCATCATCCAATCGAGCTGAAACTTGGAAGAAAGAATACACTGCCATCGACAAAGAATTTATCAAGTTATGGGGCATGCTACTAAAAGGCCGCTTGTATACACTTTTCTGTTTTTGTATGTCACATCCAGATATCAATCCACATTCAAGCTTTTACCATTTGTTTGCTTGGTTGGTTGCTTTCAGATTATCTGGCCCCGTCAGCAACACAAGGGCTATAATGCGCCGAAACATTCGTCATTTGACAAGCCAACATATATTTACAAACACCCATACCTTACACGGGACTCGAACCCTCAACCTCGCGGTCTAGAAGCTAGCACGCTAACCACTATTCCGTCTTTTAACATTTGGAAGTATTCAATGACTGAAGCTCACCTGATGGCTGTTGGGTTAGAGCTCTGGTCTCGCATGTCAAAGGTGCCGGGGTCGAATCCTAGAATGGATGGCATTGATGTTGATTGTGGTTCGGAATCCACGTTAGCTGTAGGTGCCGGCTTAATTAGTCATCATTGTGCATAAAAATAGTTCATTGAGAACACAAACCAACCAACCAATGACTAAAACATTCTAAGGTTGATGACTTAAAGTTAATTAAGGTTGAGGATTAAAAAAAACCTATTCATTTTGATGTTCTTAAATCGTATATATTCGCTTTCGCTTACAATCCAAATGACAGAAATTTAGCAGGCAGAATCGTTGTCAGTGACAATGCATTCTATCATGTGTTTAGGGATAAAAGAGTCAATCACACGGAATGGATGATTTTCTTCTTAGTGGTCAAACACTGTAAAAGCTCTGAGCTCCCAAATTGCAGTTGCATATAAAAGTTGGGTTGGTGGTTGGTTTCAGCGCTCAATGACTTATTTTTAAACACAATGACTTCTACTCGGGTCGGTACTTACTGCTTAACCTGGATTCCGAACATCCATGCCTAACCCAGGATTTGAACCCGGGATCTTTGGCACGCGAATTCAGCACTCTAGCCGCACAGCCATCATGTTGGCTAGTATAAAAGTTGTGAACGCATATAAGGGATTTACAGTAACAACTTTGTATTAATGAGCTAGTTTTTTGCCATTTGTAAAACTGATGGAAATCTAACTGTAACTTATGTCGTAGCTTATAAGCGGTTTCTGCTCTGCAAGCAAATGAAGTCAACTGAATTGTCACCATATATTGTGACCCATCTAATGTTTGCAGTAGGTTGTCTTTGGTTACCGACTAGGTTTGACGACAGTTGCTATCATAGATCTCTGTGGTGATTAAGAAGAAGTTCTAGTAAAGATCTATGTTACAATCTGATAGCCCAGTGGATTTAAAAACTATTTTGTATAAAACCTTAAAATTTGGTAAGTTAGGGATGAAAATGATCACTAATGAAATGACATAAATTAAAAACTCGAAAATGGCGTTGGAATACAATTTATTTCCTTTTTCAAATCATGACGTCAATGGATATAACGTGGCTCCACCTGGTTTTCTCTTTTACTGTTTTAATCTTCATTTTTAATAGAAAGACATTAAATGAAAATAATTTATGTCAATTCATTAAGGGATCTTTTTCGTACCTACTCACCAAATTTCAAGGTTTTTATAGAAAGTAGTTTCTATACGCACTGAACCAGAAGATTGTGACGTAGTGAGTATAGGGAATGATTCTTACAAGGACTTCTTCTTAATAAGCCTTCTTCGACTTCAAGTCAATAACCAAGCCATGCATTATCCAGAAGTTATAGTCAGAATCGAATCTGTAAGAGCTTGATTGCGATTGTTGATTTTCCTATTTAATCTATTTATGATAACTTTTAAACTCGCTCATCTATTTGAACTCGCTCTCATGCGGACAAATAAGTTTTATTATTATTATCATTTACCTCGATCACATTTCAATGGACTATTGCGAAGAATTATGAACTCTGAAAGATAAGAAACATGGTTAAAGTTACTATTTGATTTACTACCTAAGTTAGTACTACCAAGGTTTACCTAAGTTATTATTGCCTAGGTTCACTAAGTTAAAAAAAAAAATCCATAATTTCATTATAAATTCCATAGTAAAAATTCATCCATAAATTACTGACGTCCCACAGGCACCATAATGTCCTATCCTCCTACACAACCTCAACCAATCATCATTATAATAATTTATTTTCACTAATTGTTTCTAAATATCATACATATCGCCAAAAAATAACCCCATTACATTAAGTATCATCCAAAATGACATTTGATTTTGGTACTTATATTTTGAGACATCCTGCAGATGAAAGTCCTTGTTCCTAAGTTCTAGGTTTATACATTCATTAATTCCTGACATCCCAGTGGCACCCTGACGTCCTATCCTCCTACACAACCTCAACCAATCATCATTATATTAATTTATTTTCACTAATTGTTTCTAAATATCATACATATCGCCAAAAAATAACCCCATTACATTAAGTATCATCCAAAATGACATTTGATTTTGGTACTTATATTTTGAGACATCCTGCAGATGAAAGTCCTTGTTCCTAAGTTCTAGGTTTATACATTCATTAATTCCTGACATCCCAGTGGCACCCTGACGTCCTATCCTCCTACACAACCTCAACCAATCATCATTATATTAATTTATTTTCACTAATTGTTTCTAAATATCATACATATCGCCAAAAAATAACCCCATTACATTAAGTATCATCCAAAATGACATTTGATTTTGGTACTTATATTTTGAGACATCCTGCAGATGAAAGTCCTTGTTCCTAAGTTCTAGGTTTATACATTCATTAATTCCTGACATCCCAGTGGCACCCTGACGTCCTATCCTCCTACACAACCTCAACCAATCATCATTATATTAATTTATTTTCACTAATTGTTTCTAAATATCATACATATCGCCAAAAAATAACCCCATTACATTAAGTATCATCCAAAATGACATTTGATTTTGGTACTTATATTTTGAGACATCCTGCAGATGAAAGTCCTTGTTCCTAAGTTCTAGGTTTATACATTCATTAATTCCTGACATCCCAGTGGCACCCTGACGTCCTATCCTCCTACACAACCTCAACCAATCATCATTATATTAATTTATTTTCACTAATTGTTTCTAAATATCATACATATCGCCAAAAAATAACCCCATTACATTAAGTATCATCCAAAATGACATTTGATTTTGGTACTTATATTTTGAGACATCCTGCAGATGAAAGTCCTTGTTCCTAAGTTCTAGGTTTATACATTCATTAATTCCTGACATCCCAGTGGCACCCTGACGTCCTATCCTCCTACACAACCTCAACCAATCATCATTATATTAATTTATTTTCACTAATTGTTTCTAAATATCATACATATCGCCAAAAAATAACCCCATTACATTAAGTATCATCCAAAATGACATTTGATTTTGGTACTTATATTTTGAGACATCCTGCAGATGAAAGTCCTTGTTCCTAAGTTCTAGGTTTATACATTCATTAATTCCAGACATCCCAGTGGCACCCTGACGTCCTATCCTCCTACACAACCTCAACCGATACATCATTAAATTAATTTATTTTCACTTAAAGTCGGATCAGATTATCGTTTCAAAACAGAAGGGCGGACCAACTACTCAACCACGATTAACCTCAAAAAATCTCATCATCTTGCACACCACACTCTGAACAACACCTCCTCAAATCCAACAATAAAAAAATAAAAAATAAAACTTCGGGCGCACACACAGAAACAGCAGGAAAAAGACCTCTGGACACTGGCAACAGAAAGACCACCAAGAGAGGAGACAATATTATTTCAGATCTCGGTTTTGGCAGCAGTAATTATTATTGATTTATCGCTTGACGAATGTTGCACCGTCGGTTGCTGAGGACAAAAGGTTAACCAAACTAATGAAACGTGAGATATAAGTCCACAATGTTGGACATTTTGGTCTTGAAACCACCCACGGCGTAGAACTAATTGGGAAAACTCGGTAGGGAGATTTCTCGGCTTTGACGTATCACTTTTTCACAGCGTTGGTGGGGCTTTACCTCTTCGAGACACAAGGGTGACGAATTTGCTGCAAAGGGTGTGTTGGCAAGGGTAAAGATAAATGCCTACACATTTGTAATAATATTGTATAACACTGCACAGGGAATATGATTTACAGCAACTATTACAACTTTACAGTTACAGGTTGTAAAAAAATACAAGCAGAATTGAAACTTAGTAATTGAATTCTTTGATAGAATCCTTGTTAATAAATCTTGTCTGTTAAGCATAGCGAATCAGTTTGCAACTGCTCTCAACATAACATTTTCCACAAGCTGATTCATAGAAACATTTTAATAATTTGCATAATCATTAAAATTTAAACCTGTAATTCAATAATATTTTTGGTTAATTTTTTAATCAAATTAATGTTTTTCTATAATAATAATTTTTGCATATTTAAATCTCTATAAAAGCCATAGCCCTCATTGATTTATTGGCTCATTCCTATTATTCCTTACTACTTCTCTCAATCTAGTTCTCACTTATAACTCTAAAATTTAGTATAAAAGTTAACAATTCTGATCTCGATTTACTTTATTAATTCGGTATAAAAAGGTTCAAACTTTTCAAATATTATGAAATATCCAATTTTCCATAAGGCCAGAAGACAAAAAAAAAAAAAAAAAAAAAAAAAAAAATGGTAAAAATCATCACAAAGTTGAAGGTAGAAAACAAAGTTATCACTCTTTTGAATCACCACCCTTTAGGATAAAACGTTCAAAAATTGAAATATTTCTAAGTCATATTTTCCTTTGAAAATTGGTAAACATGTTTTCAAATACTCCGGAAATCAAGCAATTACAATTTTAACCTAACCACTCTTAAAAGGTCAAAACGTTTTGGACGTGGAATTGTGATTTCGTTTAATCACCCTTAAGTGGTTTTAACAACCCTTAAATGGTTGTTAAATGAAATTTTAATTTCAAGAATAAAATTACAATCCCGAGGAAATAAAATCACAATTACAAGACTGAAATGTTCTAAATTTTGAAGTTTCGCATCCACATTCACCATATCAATACATGAATTTATTACATATTAAGACTTTAATTAATTACTTTAATAAGTCATGAAAAAGAGATGCTAAACATATATGTGTCTTTTGATTTGCTGAAAGGCACATGGTAAATTCTTCGTAGCAAATCACAGGTATTCAGCTAGTCATACATGTCTTTTATATCTGGACGGTTTTTTCTTTTGCCAACCGAGTCGGTGCATCCTCTACATAGAGTACCAAAATATCCTTTACATAGTCCCATTTCATAGAGTACCAAAATATCCTCTATATAGTCCCATTTCATAGAGTACCAAAATACATTTATAAAGAGTTTTCTCTCATTAGGCTATGGAAACTCTATGCAGAGGATGTTTTGGTACTCTAAGAGATGGGACTCAATGTAGAGGATGTTTTGGTACTCAATGAGATGGGACTCAATGTAGAGGATGTTTTGGTACTCTATGAGACGAGACTCAATGTAGAGGATGTTTTGGTACTCTATGAGATGGGACTCTTTGTAGAGAATATTTTGGTACTCTAAAAGATGGGACTCAATGTAGGAGATGCACCTACAGGGCTGGCAATGATCCCCTTATCTCTAATCTTACATTAAACTACAATAAATAAATGTATTACTGATTTAAGGATATAGTTCTCCGCTTTAAATATATCCCTTCATTATTTATTGATAAATGGAACCTAAGTATTAAAAATGTTCTATTTTATGCTCAGTGATGGATGTACAGGATACGATTAATCACCAGACCTGCTTTCCAAATACAGTAGTTTCGATTTCGTTTCTAACATGGCATTAGCATTTAGTATCCGAACAAACCTCCTCACAAAAGCCCCTTATACCCATATCCGGCATCCTATCTGTATAAATAACTTTCAATGAAATGAAATGTGCAATCTAAGACACACGAATCTGCAACTTAAAAGGCCATTTATGGGAAGGGGCATCGTTACAGCCCCCTCCAACTGATCAAGCAATCAGTTGGGCTAGTCCCTAGCCCCAGGCTGTACCAGCACTTAGAACCGCACTTATAAATAAATAAATGCCGATATAAACCTCCCCTGGTGATTTCTCTAGCTGTCATTGTTCGTAATTTTTCAAGACGACAGCCACTTTTATCGCCAAAGGTATCACTTTAAGCGCCAAGACACTCGTTCAAGAGCATAAAATTGTAGCAAGCGTCGTGCATTGGGTATAAGAGATAATAACTGTAGCTTTTTCTTGAAGTGATTAAAAATAATAATAATAATAAAGTTGCGCGTTTGTCATTTTTGCGCGGCTTCGTTTTAGCGTAGTGTCATGAAGTTTGTTGGTGTTGTAGTTGATGGATTGTGTGGAAAATAGATTGAAGATAGGATTTGTATTGATAAGTGTACAAGTTGTGTTTGAACACCAAGGTGCAAAAATAGCATTGAATTACATTTAGTGATATTTTTATAATAAAGAATAGAACAATACAATTAAATTGAAGAATATGGAATATTAAAAAAAAAGAAGAAAAAAAACTAATGTAGAATAAAAACTTCTCAATCTTCAAGAAAATATAAATGTAATGTTCTGTCACTACTTAGAAATATTGTATTAATAAGTGTGCAACTTGTGTTTGAACACCAAGGTGCAAAAATAGCATTGAATTACCATTTAGTGTTGTTATTATTATAATCTAGAATAGAACAATACAATTAAATTGAAGAATATGGAATATTAAAAAAAAAAGAAGAAAAAAAAACTAATGTAGAATAAAAACTTCTCAATCATTCAATTCATTCAATCATTCATGTTCTGTCACTAATTAGAAATAGATATGATGAGTATTCCAAATATTTTTTTCAGTTCTAAGGTAGCGTTATGAGTTAGTATAGTCATTGGGTTTAAGATTCAAGTGAATTTTTTGAAAAATCTGAACGCTGACTTTATCTTTCACTCTGATTTATGAAAAAGAAAGACATTCCCAAAATATTTGCTAGAAAGTTTTAATTTACATATATAGTTTTTTCTGTCAATACGGGTCCTGCACATGTTAAAAAAAAATCAACTTAAAAAATAAAAATACTAAAAATTCATCATATTGGTACTTATTAATCGAACTTAAGAAGAACAGTACTTTTCCCTATTTCTTTCTCTAAAACAATGTAATATAATCTACTCTAACATAATACAACTTTAAACAGATTTTGAAAGCGTCTGTAAAATAATCGGCTTAAGCCCGATGTTCAATTTACCCTGGGTCTTAAGTTCAAGACCATTACATAGTTTTTATTTTTTTTATTTTTATTTATTTGAGTTTTATAAGACATCGATACAACAGAACAACATACATGTCTTTTTATATAAGCAGGTACATCCCAACACAATGCCTTTCCTGCGCATGCTCAAAGATTGAGTGGGTACGGATACCGGACCGCACTTTTTATCAATTGAAAAAATACCCTTTCGCTTAAGGCCCAGGGTAAATAAATCCCATGTAACCGCCATAATATAGGGTGGTCGAATAAGATGTTCCTATTTTGGATGAACTGCTATACTTAACAGAAAATTACAAAGCATCAGAAAAATGCAAAATTAGAAAACTAGACTCTCAAAGTTCTTAGAAAAAAATTCATGCTCTTCTACGTTGGAGTATTCCTGATGATATCCGGCCGGTAGTCCAATCCCATAGATTATTTAAATCCAGAAACAAACGACATGCATAAAATAGTTCTTTTAATTATAAATGCATTTGGTTCTTGTAGTATAACATGGCACAGACATTTCTTTTTATAGACTTTTGGTTATCAAAATATTAGCAAATATATAGAAAAAAGTAGCTCTTGGGAATATTAAAAAAGGAGTGTGCTTGATGCTTTTAGGGGTATCTTCAAAAACTAATACAGTAGAACCTCGATTAACCGTCCCTCCTTTATCCGGAACTCTTTGTTAACCGGCAATCATTTAGTCGACATTAAAAATCTCCCAAATGAGTAATAAATCATTTGTTCCTTTTTAAACCGTAATCTTTTCCCTTGCTCTAAAGTTACATAAGTAATGGTGAGGCTTTTGACTGTTTTTCTAAAGAACTGACATGGTTAGAGCAACCTTCGGATGCAGATCAAACTGAACTATTGCCTTCAAAAAGACTCCGGGATAGAGCAGCGAAACAAAGATTATCAATATTATTGCAACAAAAACTCATTTCCAACAATTATATCATAAAAAACATTAAAAGTCCTGTATTCAATAAACGAAAATCATTTACTTTTTATTGTTTTTTACAACTCTCTTTTATCCGGAATTTTCGCTTAACCGTCCTACCTTTGGTCCGAATTAGGTCGGTTAATCGAGATTCTACTGTATTTCAAAAACCTGCCATCCTACGAAATGAATTCTTTATGAATCAAGTAATACATCAGTTATTTTCACAGCTACTCATACGATATGCGCCTCGGTGAAAATAAAAACAGAAAATACGCTTTTGCTCACGTCTAACGTGCTCTGGAAAATTAAAAAGCGAAATTTTAAACTTGGGATACACGATGTAACTTAAATAGAATAGCATGGTAAAAAAAGGAGTTTAATTTAATTTTCAAAGATTTTGCATCAATAAACTAGTACGCGAATAGTAAACTTAACACATAGGTGATCTTTTTTCTGAGACTTTTAGAACAGAAAATCTTGCCATCATTATGATAGTTGGATAATTTTGAATAAAATAGCTTATATATACATAACCATGCATTAACTAATATATAACTCTACTTGAAATATTTTTTCAAAAAAGCTTACTTTGAATTTTCTTTTTGTTTTAATTAGCGATTTTTTTTTTTAAACTGCCACCGTAGCTTCTAAATTTTGAAACCTTCTGAAAATATGATGATATTGAATTTTCAGAATTAAATATATACAAGGTGCAGAATAATAATGTTGTTCATTAGTAGTTTAAACACTCAGCAAGTATGTAAGATGCAACAACAGCAGCATTGCTACATCTTATTATAGAAATTTATGGAAAAAAAATATTCAGACATCATTTTTCATTGATTCAGAAAGCGAAATAATTCTAGTTAGAAACTAGGGGTGTAGAACATCGCACAACTTTCAATTACACTACAATACTCATGTGTATTTGTGTCATTTACCGTTTTTATATTTCTTTTAGAAAAAATGGTCAATTTGGCGATATTTTTTGCTATAGTTCTTATTAGGGTCTTTAAAAAAAAAAAAAAAAAAAAAAAAAAAAAAAACTTTGCAAAAGGGTGATTTTGGCGATATACTTTTCTATAATTCTTATATCATCCTATCTTATGAGTGAAACTGAGAGGAAGAGAAAAAAAAAATCGTTGATGAGCTATGTTCAAGCAAAGTGAATTCTGTGTTAAAGGCATTCGTTTTTTCCTTTTTACACCATTAAAGCATTTTTACAGAAATTTCGGAGGTGGGAATGTTTAGAAAACCTTAAAAGGCATTACCACAGCGATTTTTTAGCAATCAATGAAAAACATGATTTTTTTCAACGGCAAGCACCTTATGCGCTTGCGCGATTTTGATGAAAATCTTAAAGGTAGATTCCATGGAACCCCTCTCTCCCCTTCCCTACAAAATTCGAACATCCTAGTTCAATTTGTTCGGAAGTTATGCTGACCACAGACATACATTTTTTCTAGATCACGTTTTCGAAATCAGCATGTTCCAAAACTTGGAGAAACGTACAAAAAAAAAAAAAAAAAAAAAATCGAATTTTTTTTTGGACCGAATGCTATACTTGCATTACCCTATATGTACATATGATGGGTAGTTAAAGGTAAAAATGATATAAGGATCTAGTAAAAAAAATTTATAAGCTATATGGTAAAAACAAATTGTTACATATCAAAACAAATGTATTCATAAACTTAATTTCCCATTCGATCTCTGACTGCATATCTTTTCTAGAGTGGAAAGAATTAATGATTGAGTAGCAAGATTTTTTTCATGGAAACAAAAAAAGGCTATAAAAATATTTTTGCATTCATCTCTAAAAGATAAAAAAAAAAAATATGTTACAAAATATGTTTTCTAATTATTTCTTCTATTTCAGAAAAGGCCATGACGATGCACCAGGACCCCCCATCGTTCAAACACGGTAAGACTCTTTTCATTCACAAAATAAGGTCAAGAAAGATTAATTGTACTGTTACGCCACTAAAGTAATTGCATTCATCGCAATCAAACACACTTAATAAGTATATAACTATTTAAAGCATTGTATAACTATTTAAGTCTTGATAAGTAAATTAAGAAGTATACAGAAAGTATTAGTATTAGGTCTAATATAGTAAATTATTAAGTATACAAAAAGAAGCACAGTTTTACATTTCTAGCAAAGTGGCATAAATAAATTCTGAAACTCTATAAGAAACTATCTCCCGCTAAAACATATAGCGAAAACTAACTATGTGGAATTTTTTTTCTCAAGCTAAAAATATTTTGTATACTTTCTATATGAGATCTTCTCTCACAGAAACAACATTTCGAGATTTAGTTGTATATGATTTCATCTTACGCTCAAAAGTATTACGAGAACTCGCTGTAGGATATTTTTTTTCCTCACACTAAAAATATTTTGTATACTTTCTATATGAGATCTTCTCTCACAGAAAAAATATTTCGAGAATTAGTTGTATATGATTTCTTCTTACGCTCAAAAGTATTGCGAGAATTCGCTGTAGGATATTTTTTTTTCTCACACTAAAAATATTTTGTATACTTTCTATATGAGATCTTCTCTCACAGAAACAACATTTCGAGATTTAGTTGTATATGATTTCTTCTTACGCTCAAAAGTATTACGAGAACTCGCTGTAGGATATTTTTTTCCTCACACTAAAAATATTTTGTATACTTTCTATATGAGATCTTCTCTCACAGAAACAACATTTCGAGATTTAGTTGTATATGATTTCTTCTTACGCTCAAAAGTATTACGAGAACTCGCTGTAGGATATTTTTTTTCCTCACACTAAAAATATTTTGTATACTTTCTATATGAGATCTTCTCTCACAGAAACAACATTTCGAGATTTAGTTGTATATGATTTCTTCTTACGCTCAAAAGTATTACGAGAACTCGTTATAGGAGATTTTTTTTCTCACACTAAAAATATTTTCTGGACTCTCTATATGAGATTTTCTCTCACATTAAAAAATTGTCGGAGCACATGCTATATGAGATTTTGACTTATGTTCTAGAATATTTCGTTTTCTCAGAGAACAGTTGGGAGTAAAGACCAGTGGAGGGGGAGGGAGGAGTTTTCATTCTTAACCTTCCGTTAGTCGCACTTTGCTTTCCGACATGGTTAGTCGCGTTGCACCTATGAGGTTTTTTTTTTTTTTTTTTTTTTTTTTTTTTTTTTTATTAAAGCCAAATGAAATTTATTCAAGTTTAATCAGTTAATTGTTACCGATTTAAGATTCTTTTGAGATATAAAGTATTAAACAATCTAACGAAATGGTAAAATTTATTCAAAAATCGTATCACAAGTAATTCAATAAAAATAAAGGCAGAGGAAAGTGTAGTAGGAATGCACCTGAGAGGTGCGCACGACTAACGAAAGGTTAAGATGTAATGATTAAAATGGATAAATTCCCATGTAATTCTAAGTGGCGCGTAGCTTAATTTTGTTATTTTAAACATACAGTGGTATTTAGTATTAGATGATAGGCCAATAAGAAAACAACTCCGATTTCGTGGTTGTTAAAAGAAATTCCTAGTTAGGATCATTCCCTATACTCTCTATGTTACAATCTTCTAGCCCAGCGTCAGCCACTAGGCGGCCCGCCGGCAGTACAGAAGAGTAAAAATAACATTTTGCGGGAATAATTTTAATTTGTCTACAAGTGTTTACTACCAAATACCGCGTTTCCATTAAATGGCCCGGGTCAGTAAGTCTGAAAAATCCTTTTTTTTTCCTAGACTGCCCACACAAAAAAATAAAAAAAATAAATAATTTGAATTATTACCAATGACGCATTCCTTCGCATTGCTGAGTTTTGTACTTATGATACCCTACCCCCTCGATTCGTGAATAGCGCAATTCGATTTCTGCTTTTCTGAAAGTGATGGGCAGGAGTTGGGTGTTTTAATGCATACTGGCCTCTTTCGTTTTGAAGTGAAAAGAAATATAGCGATCTCTACGTCTCCAGTGAAATATTGGCGTCGAAGACTAGTTTGAAACGCAAAGTAGATAGTGAAAAACGGACCGGCCGTCATCGTCTCGCAATTAACATCGACTAAAATGGAAGATTTAGGAGGTATATTTTAAATATCTTTATTGATTTTAAGTTTATGCCAAGTCACATTGTAATATTATCACAAAAGATTAACTTCTTTTATGACTTTGATTTACGATGCAAAGAAAAATATTTTTTTTAATTATTTGAAACAAGAATCAAGTATCAATTGTTATTTTATTATTATTAACGTTTCAGTTTTCAAAATTATTTTATATTGTTGAATCTTTAGTAATTACCACATTTCTAACATCGAAAATATGTAGTAAAGCAATATATTTATTGGTGTATTCGGTATAAATCTGTTCCCTCGGAAAGTTCCAACTTAAGTCATGCTGCCCGTCTCTAAACGTTAGTGGCGAATGCTGTTCTAGCCCATTGCATTTAGAAACTACTTTCTTAAACCTTGACATTTGGCGAGTAGATACGAAAAAGATCACTGAATGAAATGACATAAATTAAAAACTCGAAAATAGCGTCGAATGTATTTTATTTTATGTTTGAAATGCTATGCCAATGCATATGCAGTGCCTCCACCTGGTTTTGTCTTCTGTTATTTTAATTTTCATTTATAATAGATAGCCATTAAATGAAAACAATTTATGTCATTTCATTAAGTGATCTTTTTAGTATCTACTCACCAAACGTCAAGGCTTTATAGAAAGTAGTTTCTAAATGCACTGGGCTAGAAGATTGTAACATAGCAAGTATAGGGAATGATCCTTACAAAGACTTTCTCTTAAGGTGAAGGATCAGCTTATTTATTTTCACCAATGCAGTAGTATTGCTATTTTAAGTTGAGACGCGAAAAGTCGCCATGCCGATAAAAGCCGTCAACGCCGAGAACTATAAACCGCCAATTGGCGAATTTAAAAAAAAAATCAAAAAAATCAAGACATTGTTAATTAGCGCCGGAGAATAATTAACAGGTTGACACGACAAGCCATCTCTCCTGGTTTGGTACAAACTAAACCATTAATCTTTCGCCGTGGACTGAAAACCTGCATTTACTGGGATAGACTTCAAGGCTAGGTGTGTTTGTCAGGTTATAACTCATTTGAAACTTTATTTTTTTCTTTCTCGCTGCCCTCTCGTTGTTGGAAAAAGTTCTTACACATCGTCCTTGGCGTTTTTATTTGAATATTTTCGGTCCCTCTTCGATCTCACTCATGTTTTGACAATCTTTGAAAAAATAATAAAGATTAGTTTGATTTATCTAAAAGGTCTCAGCTGAAAACAGCTTTTTCCATCAACGTTTATTTGCCAGTGCTTGTTTATATGACATGAGCAATGTCTGAATTAAAAAAAAAAAAAAATGTAATTTATTTATCCTAACCTACATTGCAAAGCAGAGGTTCTCCAATTGTGGGTCACGAGAAATTTTAGGCGAATCAAGAAAAGATATTGTCCACAAATATAAGAGTTTTAAAACACTTCGAACAATTTTAATCGAAGATAATGAGAACGTTCCCGATAGTGTAATTAGATCTCAAAAAAATTGAATACATTGGATTTTTTTTTTTTAATCATTACTGTACTGAAGAAAGGAAAACTGTCAAAAGAAACTTACATTACACATCCCATCCAGGAGAGTATGGATGGCATAATGTCGAAAGCTAATGAAGAACTTAACAATCTATCAAATAATACATTACTAAACCTAAATTTTAATAATTAAAAATTAGGAAATAGAACTCTATGTTAAAGGCATTTGTTTTTCAACTTTTTACCCCATTAAAGTATTTTTACGGGAATTTCGGAGGTGATGATGTTTATAACACCTTAAGAGGCATTACCACAGCGATCTTAAATAAAATCATTACAGCCGTTTTTTAGCAGTTATTGAAAAACATGATTTTTTTCAATCGCAGCTACCTTATACTTATGCGCGATTTTGACGAAAACCTTAATGGTAGGTCCTTGGGCTATCACCAACCTGCACACCAAATTTGAAAATCGTAGATCAATTTGTTCGGGAGTTATGCCGACCACAGGCAGATATTTTTTCTAGATCGCTCTTTTGAAATCAGAATGTTCCAAAACGTGGAGAAATGAAGGAAAAAAAAAAAAAAAAAAAAAAAAAAAGAAGGATCCTATGGAAGGATGATGGAATATGACGCTATATAAAAACTACATGGATCCAAACTTCAAAATTTTACAATTAGTATGTTCTCTTCCTTTCTATCTTCATGGATAGAATGCTTTTCCTCCTTAAATTAATTCAAGTTTGAACATTTTAGTTTCAAACCAATTAGCTTTCCTACGGACATAAATCAAAACATATTTTATACTATTTATATCTTTTCTGTCATGCATATCTATTTTTCCCCACAATAATTGAAAAATATTAGATATCCATAATTAATTTGAATCAAAACATTGAAAATAATATGATAAAAGTTCAAAAAAGGAAATAACTATGGTAATAAAGACAGCAAAATATAGATAATGACAGTGAAATGTAGATAGTGCAATGTCAATCTCTATACATCATTCCTGAAATTATTATCAGATTTGAAGGATCTCTAATCATATTGCACTTTTAAAGTAAATGAAATATCCTGTAACTTCAATTGACTGGAAGAACTGGTCGATAAGTCATACATCATGACTAATAAAATTAAAAATTTTACCGAAGAAAATTACATGAATATCCTTTTATCTTAACCGTTCCATTGTGTTTCTTTTTTTTTAATGAGTATTGAATTTTAGAAGAGCGTATGGGAATAGATTTTTAAATCGATTGTCACGGGTGATTGACTCGTAAAATGTTACGCGATGAGAAGTTATGGGGCATTTTTATTGAAATAGTTAATGAATAAGGATAAAATATTCGGTATGAGTGGTATATTAAAGTGTCAACGATATACAATGCCAATAGAAGTATTTTCGAAGGACATTGATCTCTTGAAATTGTGTATAGAAAAATATTTACACAGTCCTTTTCCTTACATTGTCTTGGCTTAGATATTTCATTGGACTTTAGAAGACGAAAACTCAGCAGTTAAAAAAAAAATCCTTTTATAAAATTACTTAGTATTCTATTGATTTTTTTTAATATAATTTTAACAAATCCTAGTTTCTTACGACATGTAATTAATCCAAGAATCTTCCATGAAACTATCATCTCAGATCCTGCGTCTTAGCAGGGATAAGATGAGAGTGATAGTTGGATTTCTTACAGGGCCACTATCACCTAAGAAAACACCTTCATAGAATGAGAATCTATCTTTGATGATGGTTTGAAGTGGCTACAGCCCGGAGGCACTTTACCACTGGTCGAAGTGGAGCCCGGAGGGCGATCGTCGGAATTAAAAAGGTCAAAATTGGCAAAAATCAAAGCCGGGACGGACAGGACAGCACAGAAGGTGAAAAACAGTTCAAATGAAGATTTCCAAGACGCTCTTTGACAAAAAGCAGCAGGCTAAGATGGTCTTCCAATCGGAAACGAGGAAATGGCAGGTGGGAGGAGCTAAGCAGGAACAGTCGGTGTCGGCTTGAATCTGCTAGATATGAATTGCGGATACTTTGTACAGAGATCGATGATGGGATTCAAAGTTGAACACATTCGAGCATAAGCAGCAAAATGTTGAAAACTGGTGCATTTAATTTCAGCCCTGTCGAGGATGGCGGAAACGGCTTCAGCAGCAAGAACATCATCCTCTGAGGAGAGAGTACAATTACTAGTCATGGTTCCAATTGAACAAGAAGAGACTTTTTCAGCAGGTTTCTCCACGGGGATGGTTTGGGACGCAGCTTCTGCGTAAGTAAGCTTCTTTAGCTTAGCAAGTTGCAGGGGTCTAGGCAAAAACTGGGGTTTCTGCACCTGCTTGAAAGAGGAGGCAGAAGAAGGAATGGTCGCCTTCTTGACCAAGGGGCCTTCTCTACCTCTGAATATCAATTTTCTGCGAGCAGGACAGGTGTGTGAGCTACTGCAATGCGCCTGGTTGCAATTGCAGCAGCGTTTGGGACCAACTTTGGTCGGGCAGACACTGGAGCGGTGATCAGCTGCACAGTGGCGACATCTAGTGGGAAGCGAACATGAAGAGGCCAAGTGCGAGCCCCAGCTTTGACAATTAAAGCATTGCCGGGGTCCGTGTGCTTGTTTCCCCTTCAGAGGTTCCATCGAAATCTGCAGGAAGAGCAGCATCTTCCAGGTTAGAATGCTCTCTTTGTGGTGGTGGCCGGGGAACTCCAGGATAAAGAGAGGCATCTTTATACCTCGGCTTCTCCTCATCTGGGTGACTGATTTGGGTTGGAAGTCTGGCATCTCAGCAGCAAACCAGTCGTCAATCTCCACCGGAGACGTGGATCCAGGCAATCCCCTGACAACTACTTTAAATGAAGTGAGTTTGCCAGGATCATTTTGCGTAAAGGGAACTTCTCGTTCCTTCAGCCAGGTGTAGATAAGCGCCTCGTCAATCTCTTGTTGAAATCAGATCTTTAGTGACACGGGCGTTCAGAATACCATTTTGCTCAAGAAGCTTCTTGTGCAGAAAGCTTATGGCACTCTTCCCGTCCGCATCTGAGTCAAGGTAAAAGCAGGTAGGTACATAAGAGGGGCTATCAATGTTAGCAAGGTTTGCCTCTTCGTACTGTAAGACCTCTTCTGCCGGGGCCAGCATTTTACAACTCTCAACGTCAGGTTAGAGAATCTTTAAAGAAGAACCTTTATGTAGGCAGTGCAATATGGTAGAGGAAACCGCCCACCATGTACTTTTTGAATGTGAAGCTCTTCTTCACATCTCAAGCTTAGGTCTTGGAACAGAACTTGATACAATCCACGAGGAACCTGTCAAAAGCCTTTTGACCTTTCTTAAGGAATCTGGCTTTCTTTGACAGGGGGTCGTAAAATAAAAGGGTTGGTGCAATATTCCCTAGTGGAATCAGCACCTAGGCTCAGTTGACCTCCCCCATTCACTATGACTATGACTATGACTACATGTAATTAAAACTATGGGAGAGGAACATAACCCAATTTTCAATTACATTTTATTCGAGTCACTGCATTTAAATTTGATATGAATTAGTGTAATTTCCCGTTTTTGTTTTCATATTTTCATTAACATCACCTTTCAGTACTTCTTCTGCTCCAATGTTTGCAAATATCAGAAGCGACTTCATATCCTATTATTTCATGTTACATCAACATTGTCACAATCTTTCACTAGAAAAACAGTCACAGAAACATCAACTTATATTTTACGGACCAAAAATTTAACTCTTTATGTTCTACCACCTTATGTTCTATCATCAGCTTTACCACGTTGATACTGCTCCTGATGCATCTCCGTAATTATATTTCAACTGCTTCTCAATTCTATCGTAGAGAACATTTATTGGGGAGACATTACCCAAAAAATTATTTTCAGCAGTTGTACCACTAAAATTTAAACTATAGTAATTTTACATTGTGTTGATGGTAAGTAAATATAATTTAATCTACTCAATTTGAATAAATAATTTTTGCTTGATTCAATATTTTTGTAATTTTTTAAAACTTTTTTCAAAATGCTACTCCTTCCACAATTTTAAGTATTTTTCCATGAAACTTTCATAATATATTCGTATTATAATTGTTAACAATAATTAGTATGGATTAAAAAAAAAAAAAAAAAAAAAAAAAAAACATAACACATCTGATTTCATACTAACTTTTGTTTATCAGATGTAAATAAATATGCTATAAAAATTTCCCAATCCTAATAGGATTTCAAAAAAATCCTTATCGATTTAAACTAAACAACACTCAAACCGAAAAATAACGAACTGAGAAAAACAGTGTTAAAGATTTCTTTTTCAGCTTTGATAGTGTGAGATGGTTTAGAATATACAATATAACTTTTTATCTATCAAAGGTACAACTATAAATTTTTGCACAGCAATTCAGAAAGATATTACCCACATTATGGGATGAAAAGGAAAAAATTGAAATTTTTTTTCATTTTTTGTCTACCATGACCCCTTTAAAATTAAAAACGAGAAATACAACCAGAGTTCTTTACCTATGTATAAGAGTAAATAACTTTGGTTGTGGCTAATGAATTGGTACTATAGCTGCGATGTCAGCTATCCTTTAATTGCGTAGGTAAATCTTTTAACTTTTGGCGAACTGGTGGTTGGCTACTTTTCTACTGAAGAGAAAGTCCTTGTAGGGATCTGCTGACCAAACGGTGTAGTGGTTAGCGGGCTATCCTCTAAACCGCGAGGATGCGGGTTCGAGTCCCGTGTAAGGCATGGGTGTTTGTAAATGTAGGTTGGCTTGTCAAATGACGAATGTTTCGGCGCATTATAGCCCTCGTGTTGCTGACGGCGCCAGATAATCTGAATACAACCAACCAACCTTGTAGGGATCATTCTTTATACTCGCTATGCACTCAACATTTTAGCCCACTTCATTTAGAAACTACTTGGTATAAAACATTGACATTTGATGAGTAGTTACGAAAAGGATCACTTCATGAAATGACATAAATTAAAAACTCGAAAATAACGTCTCATATATTATATATTTGAAATCCTTATGTCAATGCCTATGCAGTGGTGCAAACATCCATAGTCTTTTGCTTTTTTTTTTTTTTTTTTTTTTTTTTTAATTTTCATTTATAAAAAAAAATATATACTATATGCTATTTTCTAGTTTTTAACTTATGTCATTTCAATTAAGTAATCCATTTCGTATCTACTCTCCAAACTTCAAGGTTTTATACAATGTCATTTCTAAATGAACTGGGCTATACTAAACTTCAACTTAACTAGACATCACTTAGACGGTAGATCGTGACAGTGCTCATAGGTATTTAATCCATTTTGGCGGCGTGAAAGCAAAATGTCCGCCAAACCACAACCCTATAGAGAACAAAAGGCTATAAGGTTTGGCGAGAATTATGTCTTCACTCCGCCAAAATGGATTAAATACCTATGAGCACTGTGAAGATCTACCGTCTAAATGATGTCTAGTTAAGTTGAAGTTTAGTATAATATATTGAATAAAAGGAATGATCCTAGGACTTCATGTTAGGCAAACGAATTGACTAGCTCTTCCTCTTAAAGGCAAATCAAACGCATCGCCTACAGTTTAGTTTAAATTTACAATTATATTTCTTAATCAGTCCTAGAGCCCTCTCCTCAAGACTTTTTGCAACATGCATCAACAAAATTAAAGTCTTTCTTTGGAAAACTAGCTGTAAAAATATTAATTTATATGCAATACCAACCATCGATGTAGATAAACAACTGGATAGACTGCTCCATTGTCAATGCAAAGAGAAAAACGCGCCGGGGATTGCGAAGCTGGTGGGAAGATTAACCAATCACAGTTCACTTTTATAGTTGGATGGAAATGCGAAAAACCTTGTAAAGTGTTAGAGTATATATTTTGTTGCACATTATTACTAATTAAGGTCTACTATTGACATTTCTGCTGTGTACAATAAAATTTTTTATTTTCAATCCTCGGCAATCCGTATTTTTTATCCCACCAATTGCATCTGGCAACGGCTTCATTTTCCCACCGTTAAGCAGTCTATCCAGTTGTTTATTTATATCAATGATACCAACAAGTATACCTAATGAGTATTTTAATTAAATTATCAGTAACACTTGTAGAACTTTAAACTATTAACAATTCAGCCATTCATTTTTTTTTAACTCTTTGTAGCTACTCTAGAGAACACGAAATAAAACGATTCTTCTTTTTAAAAAATGCTACATTTATAACTCTTCCTTTGACCCAACCTTCATTTTCCTCTACAAGACCTTTCGCATCGAATCAAATACGTCAACACCCTCGCCAATCTTTCACCCGAAAAAGCAGTTGCAGAAACATCAATTTACATTTTGTGGACCAAAAACGTAACTAAGAGTGCCATTTAAAAAAAAGAAAAAAAAAAGAAAAAAGAAAGAAAAAAGAACAAAGAGTTAATGAGCACGCGGAAGGTCCAACACCTTACGAAGGATTGTCCCACATCTTTACAAAACAGTTCCATCTTATGGTTTATGAAGAAGAGGTTTCATTTTTTACCGCCAACCTGGCGTTCTGTCAGCATGTCCACGTTAATCATGCGACAGCAGAAGATATCGCTGACAGTTTGAGGACGCTCGGCGACCCCTCAGCTTAAAAAGCCGGTCGCCATTTTTGTTTAGTTTTAGTTTTTAAGTAGTGGAACCATCCCCACATTCCGTTTCTTTTCTTTCTTTTCTTCTTCTTTTCTTTTTGGCTTTGTTCTTTCTGGGTATCCTTTATTTATTCCTACCGAATGTGGAAACGGATGAACCTTTGTTTATTTGAGTTTTGTTCAGGCATGATCTTAGAGAGATTTTTTTTTTTCTAAGTTGGGATGTTTTTTGGAACAGTGTCATAACTCATAGGATGTCACGGAAAAGCAATAAAGAAATCCTGCAGATATTTTAGTAGTTGAGTTGCTTTTCGTTAATGGGAAGGACTAAGCTAATAAGATACATACTTGCTGGCTTGTTGCAATTCAAGCACTCGTATTTAAAAAAAAAAAATGACACTAAATCTGCATGAACAATGATTTTGATTTTTTTTTTAAATATTAACATGTTGATATTAAAGTAGTTGTTTCATTGTATGTATTCGAAGTATTTGGAAAATATTTGTTTATATCTTCATTTTAGTTGGCTTTGTTTTTAAAGTCCAAGTTAAATATACGCTAGAAATTCCGCCTATGATAAAAGAATGAAATTTTTAATTCATTACTTGCGAAATTTGAAAGAATACGAAGCTATTTTACCTTCTATTTTATAAATTTTACTTTATTATGAACTTGAAGAAATAAATGATAACAAAGCTAATAAATGATTTCGATTTTTTTTTTTTTTAAATATTAACATGTTGATATTAAAGTAGTTGTTGCATTGCATGCATTCGAAGTATTTGGAAAATATTTGTTTATATCTTCATTTTAGTTGGCTTTGTTTTTAGAGTCCAAGTTAAATATAAGCTAGAAATTCTGCCTGTGATAAAAGTATGAATTTTTAATTCATTACTTGCGAAATTTGAAAGAATACGAAGCTATTTTACCTTCTAATTTATAAATTTTACTTTATTATGAACTTGAAGAAATAAATGATAACAAAGCTAATAAATGATGTGATTACTATCGAATAAAAAGTATTATGTCGAATATAGTAAAAACATTGGTTCACTAAGGAATGCTTATAAATTATTCAACTTCGAAACTTATTAAAATATAACATTTCATAGTTTTGCAAATTCTGAAATTGCGACTAATACACTTCTAAAAAAAGTATGATCGTTCATAGTAACATTTTCTTCAAAGTATTTTATTGAAACAATGTTTTTTAAAGTTTTCAAAATGCAATAAATGCTTTATAATGGCGTTTTTAAAGACATTTGTCGACAAATAAGCATAATGTACCTTTTAAGGTTTTGTTAGTATCATTTCAGGATGTATTTACTACAAAAAGTTCTTAAAAACTTAAACCTATTATGCTACTTTAGTAATAAATTTTGAACCGTACCATGTAAATCCATCAGTGTTATTAAAGTAATCTAGACTTTATAATTCCAAGGCTTTTAAGGTTTTGTTAATTATCATTCCAGAATGGATTTACTACAAAGTGACCCCTATTATACGTTTTCAGTAACTAACTTTGTGCTATACCATGTAAATTCCCCATTGTAATTAAACCAATCTCTACAAAGCAAACTATGAATCCTTTTAATAGATCTAATTCCATACAAGCACCAATATAATAATGAAAATTCCCCCAAAAACATCACTTATAACCAAATCAAATACCCAATGTCTGATCAATCACTGATTTCATGACACCTACTGTAAAAAAAAACCCGATTAAAGTCCGTTTTTCTCAATTCTTCATAAAAGCTGATTTAAAGTTTCAAAACATAGGGCTTGTATCAGAGTTAAGGTAAATGGTCGCTCAAAATCTCCCGTACCGTGATATTTATTTGCCAGAGGACTGCTCATGGTTAAATAATCCGCTATAGCCTTGCCGATGGCGGGAAAATCTTGATTTCGAAAAAACTGGACTCTGATCGTTCTTTGCCCTGGGCCTTCAAATACAAATTCTTATTAAACCTGTACCGATCCAATAAAATCAACACTAATGCCTAGGTAACCGACTAAAGTCTTGAAAGACATAGTTGTAAAACAATAGAGCCCTTTAAAATGCGCAGTTACCTAACATCCTAAGAACAAAAACAAAGAAAGCCTCCCCCCCCCCATCCCCTTCGCCTTTTAAAGAAAAACAGATAGCTCATGGTACTACCCGAAGATAAAGCGTCCTCCTGAAATTATTACACGGTCCTTACACAAATAAACACAAGACAGTAATAGTTTTTGTTTCGGACGTCTTCTGTCACTGAACCTCAGCAAAATCATATTTCTCAACGTCCCTTCCCCGAAAGAGATTTAATACCACCAGTCCCATCCTTTTTCTGGCTAAACATTCCTTTGTAACAAATCCCATTAAAAAAAAAAAAAAGCATGGGATATGGGGGATTCAAGATTCATCTGGTCCTTAATAACACTTCAACAAAACCATATTTCTCAATGTCCCCTCTCAGAAAAAAAGAGAAGATTTAAGGCCACCTGTCCCATCCATGTTGGCAGGAAGGGACACATTCCTTTGTGACAAAGCCCGACAACAAAAACATGGGAGATGGTAGATTCAAGATTCATCTGGCCCTTAATAACATTGCAGTTGGGGAAATTTATAACTCTTTCTTTACCAGATGAGCGAGATAAAAACATTGAGGTGGGATTCCAACCAGGTAAAGATGCTGGGGACACGTCCAGGTTTCTTAAGCATCAGCAGCACGTACGAAGTCCTTCCACGTAAAATCCATGCAGACAACAAGAACTTAAGGAGGGGTATGGAAATAATGCTACCAGTGTGCGGATAAATATTTCTCTTATTTATGTTTCCTGAGCTTTATATATGTGTTCTTTCCTAAGCTGTGGATTGTGCCATTAGGAATTCTCTCTTTTTTTTTTGCGTGAGAAAGGTTTTTTTTTTTTTTGGCGAGGCGACTTTTTTTTTTATGCTTGTAAAAAAAGTAGTTAGGATACTTTGTTTTAAGGTAAATGACTTTTATCCGGTGAAATGTGTTTAGGGAGGAGATAGTCTGTGAAGTATATCGGGAATTATGAGGATCATTAAGGGGATTTATTGGAGTCCTAAATCATTTACGTGAAAATTCACATTTTGCCCACGGTGTGGTACAAGAAACATCAAAGTAATATTTTTTCCCCTTC
This sequence comes from Linyphia triangularis, assembly GCA_963978545.1. Taxonomy (NCBI): domain Eukaryota; kingdom Metazoa; phylum Arthropoda; class Arachnida; order Araneae; family Linyphiidae; genus Linyphia; species Linyphia triangularis. The sequence continues at coordinate 1,533,836 of OZ021726.1, forward strand.
AAGCTGAATAGACATGTTTTTATATCGGTATAGTATTATATAATTTCGCCAAAACGTTTATATGCGTGTTTGACCATTTTTACGAAACTAATAGAAATTTCATACTAAGTTTAAGTGCATTCTATGCATCATTGATAAGTTGCAAACATGTATAAGTTTTATCACACATGATTAGTTTACCTTAGCTCCCTTAGTATTTTAAGCATTTAAAGTATATTCTTAAAATATAATTAAATTTATGTGAGAGTTTGATTAATAATAGGTTATTTAATATAAGAGATCATTAATGAAGAAAAATAAATTTTAAGTTTTGCAAACACACAATTTTAAATTCAAGTTTTAGTTTTTGACTGGCACCACTATATGTGCTTACTGAATAGTAAATTTATTAAACTATTCAAGAAGTAATTTACAGTTAAACTATGATTCATTACTTTTACAAATTGCATAAAGCCGACCAAACGGTATAGTGGTTAGCGTGCTAGCTTCTAGACAGCGAGGTTGCGGGTTCGAGTCCCGTGTTAGGCATGGGTGTTTGTAAATGTATGTTGGCTTGTCTAATGACGAATGTTTCGGCGCATTATAGCCCTCGTGTTGCTGACGGCGCCAGATAATCTGAATACAACAAATTGCATAAATAAAAGTATATTAAGTTTCTGATCGCTTCTGTAACAAACTGGCCGGCAACACTACCATGAATTAACTTCGCATAGGCACTTTAGTTGCTGATAGCCACTCTGATTTATTTATTTATTTATTTGAAAAATTCTGCGAGTCGTTTTATATCATATTCGCTAAGTTTTGGCCATAAGTCGAGAATGGCTTCAAAATACATTAAAAAAAAATGCCGAAAAAAGTGTCAAAAATCAAAAAATATTTATGCATACCTTCCTTTCTTATACATAAAATCTTTCAATTTTAAAACTGTACATCAACCTTTTAAAAATTCGAGTATCGTCTATCCAGTATTGGGCAATATTGGCCAATATAAGTATCGAACGGCCGATTTACAACGTACCAAATCGGGTTGGTTGGTTGTATTCAGATTATCTGGCGCCGTCAGCAACACGAGGGCTATTATGCGCCGAAGCATTCGTCATTAGACAAGCCAACATACATTTACAAACACCCATGCCAACACGGAACTCGAACCCGCAACCTCGCGGTCCAGAAGCTAGCACGCTAACCACTATACCGTTTGGTCGGCCGTACCAAATCGGGATTAGCCAATGTAGGGCTGATACTGGCAAATACTGCTGTGTTACTTGGGTACTTTTTAACTAATTATAATGTTGCATTAGTGTTCAAAATACAATTAAGTACCTGGAGAACAAAACAGGACCTGTCCATAAACTAGTTTCTTACAGGAAAGGTCAAAATAAACTTTGTCCTGTATAAGTTGGTATATGTGGGTTGGTTGTATTCAGATTATCTGGCGCCGTCAGCAACACAAAGGGCTATAATGCGCCGAAACATTCGTCATTAGACAAGCCAACATACATTTACAAACACCCATGCCAACACGGGACTCGAACCCGCAACCTCGCGGTCTAGAAGCTAGCAAGCTAACCACTATACCGTTTGGTCGTCTATGTGGGTTGGTATATGTGGTTCATATATAAAGAAAATAAGGTTCGGAAATTTAAGAATTTGACCGTGATTGAAAACACAAATTTGAAAATTTCGTATCTATATGAGAAAGATCGTAAACATTAAATACAATACTAAATCTTCGATTAATTTTAAGATAAATAATCGGCTTAGGTAGGTTTACCCTGGGCCTCAAGTCCAAGCTCATTACAAGATTTCATTTTTATGTATTTATTTGAGTTTTATAAAAAAGAATAAATACCTCTATACAACTGAACAACATAAGCATGCATCTCTTTGTATACAAGCAGGCTGATCAGGCCCATACATTAAGTGGGGGCGGACACCAGACCACACTTTTTTAACCAATTGAAAACACTAACCTTGGGCTTAAAGCCCATTATAACAAAACATTCTTCAAAAATCTTGTTACTTACTACAAAGGAAGATATAATCAGGTGTAAGGATAATAATTCTAATATTGTGGTTTAAAAATATAAAAATACATTTTTTATTTTATGGTTTCGTATAATGCTATTCGAATTGCTGATCCTCTGACTGTAATAGAGATTATGATTAAAAGGGATATAACTATGTTTAGTAAATTGTTCAAAAGAAATGTTTTAAATTTGTAAATTATATTTAGATAAATATGATTATACGATCGGGAGAAATAGTCTTTTCCATCATACGATTGGAATATATTATCCCAGGAGATATCTGGAAAATGGAAAAAAGTGAAAAACTTTAAATTCACAGTACACTTATCTTATTATACCAAAACTAAATTAAATTACTTTTTAAGTTAAGATTTTAATCATGAAAAAGTTGAAAATATAAAAGGTTTTGCCTCCATAGATGTTTTAAACATGATCTGGAAATCCTATTTATCAACCAATTTATTATAACCAAGTATGTTCTGATTCCAAAATAAAAACTACTAATGCATAGTAATACTATCTTTGATTTGATCACCTGCACTAAATTCTGCGTTTTTTGATAATTTTAAATCTCAAAATATGTAGGCCAACCTGATGACTATGAGGTTAGCGCTCTCGCATGCCAAAGGTGCTGGGTTCAAATCCTGGGTTTGGGCATGGATGTTCGTTGTGGTTCGAATCTACGTTAAGCTGTAGGTCCAGGCCCGATTAGCCATCATTATGCAAAAACATAGGTCGTTGAGAGTACAAACCAACCAACCAAAATATATAGATGAATTGTGTTATATTCAAAATCCGAAAGACTACACAATAGGTTGGTTGGTTGTTTTCAGATTATCTGGCACCGTCAGCAACACGAGGGCTATAATGCGTTGAAACATTTGTCATTTGACAAGCCAACATACGATTACAAACATCCATGCATTTCTCGGGACTCGGAACCCGCAACTTCGTGGTCAAGAATCTAGCACACTAACCACTATACCATTTTGGTCACTACACAATAGGCTGGTAAATACATAGAAGTGATATTACAATAATACATAGGAATACATAGAATCAAATTTGAGTCGAAAAAATTGAATGAATACTCAGTCGGCAACAAAACTTGAGCATAAAAAAGATTTGCAAACAGCTGTTAAAAAAAAAAAGTCTGCTCTTCAGATTGCAACTCTTCTCGGAATTTTGTTGCAACAGTCTCGTCAAAGCAATGCATCTGAAACCGAACCCGAACTACAATCCAAAAGGTATTTCATTTCAATTACCCGCGAACCTTTTCGCAACACTACTTTCTTCAAGTGGAACAGAGCCCGTGTGTAAAAAACATCTACAGTGGGCCGAAAAGCAGCAACAAAACAAAAAAAAAAAAATGTTGAATGGTTTTACTTGCGAGTCCGTTAGCAGGTAGATCGACTGATGAGATACAACATTGTTTACTTTTTATTGTTGTTGTTGTTGTCGCTGTTTGAGAGAGCGCTGGGGACGAAGGGAAAATGACCTCAAAAATTCAAGTGATTGATCAGCAGTTTTCTAGGACAACGAGATTGAAATGGTTTTTCTTCTTCTTTACAACTGGTGGAATACGTTTAAGACTAACTTCTTGTCACAGCTCATTAGAAAGCACTCATAAAAGCTCAATAAGGAAGCAAGCTTTATCCCTTTAATGTATAGTGTAGCACATATGCTACACAACTTGAGAGTAAAATTTAAATAATAATCAATATATTTTATTGCAATTTGAAATTGCAATGAATTATACCAGTCACCTATCAGTTCAAACCTAAAGAAGTATTTTTTATTAATATACTTTCTGTAATAAATACCAGTTATATGCCATTAGTTGCATAATAAAGTTTTCCTTTTAGTCCGAGAGGTGACTGCAATTTTTGGACCTCATCGAACATCATGCTGAATTTTTTATAGAGATTGGAAAAAAGTGAGTAGATTAGGAATCCACTGGTCTGCCGTGGCAAAAATGGCCGAAACTGATCAAAAATCGACTTGGAATGAGTTGAATTAAAATCCGATTGCCAAATATGTCATAACTTGCCAAAAATAGAACAAACTTATTCGTCTAGCAACCCTGTATTTTGATTTTCAATGAGAAAAAGCGCAAACGATTTTTGATCTCTAGCTTGGAAAATGTGTATCTTTTAAAAGTAAGCCAAATTGGCGACATCAGTTACGTCATCAGTGACGTAATGTTTATTGCCAACTTGGCTCCCTTTTAATAGATGCAAGTAGACCGTCGCCAGATATCTGAATCGTCTGCAACCTTCTCAATTGAAAATTAAAGAGTGAGGGTTACCAAATAAAAAAAAAATGCTCATTATTTGGCAAGTTATGGCGCATTTGGCAAATGGATTTAGTTCAAATGATTAAAAGTCGATATTTGACCAGTTTCGGCCATTTTTGCCACGGCAGACCCAGTGGATCCGTAATCTACTCACTTTCCTCCAATTTCTATAAGAAATTCAGAATAATGTACGATGGGGTCCAAAAATTGCAGTCGCCTCTCAGTCTATAAGTAATAATCAATATATTTTATTACAATTTGAAATTGCAATGAATTATATAAGTCACCTATCAGTTCAAACCTAAAGAAGTATTTTTTATTAATTTACTTTCTGTAATAAATACGTTATATGCCAATAGTTGCATAATAAAGTTAAGAGTTTTCCTTCACTATAGAATGCAAAATCATGCTAAGGTTTTCTGTGATGAATATATATATATATATATATATATATATATATATATATATATATATATATATATATATATATATATATATATATATATATATCTGTCATGCTAAGGCTTCTATATTCAAAGATGAGGATCCTTTTCCAAAACCGAGTCACACGTATTCTAGTGAACGCATATACCAGTGCGCATTTAAGAGAGATTTTTAATTCGGAAGTTCATCTCAATTAGTTAAGGGATATACTGTTGCTGAGATATATAATGAATTCTGATTTAGAAAGTAAAACTTGGCATGGCACGTCTAGTGTAACTGCAGAAGGGGGGGGGGGGGGAGCTTGTGCAGGTGAACAATCTTATCCTCTACATCTATCATAGAGTATCCAGTAGAGCTTTTTACTTTCAATTACCCATATGTATAAATACATAGATTAATAAAAGTATAGCATTCGGTAAAAAAAAATTTAATTTTTTTTTTTTTTTTTTTTTGCATTTCTCCACATTTTGGAATATCCTTATTTCAAAAAAGTGATAAAGAAAAAATGTGTGTGTCTGTGGTCAGCAAAACTACCGAAAAAAATTGACCTACGATGTTTAAATTTGGTATGAGGGTTAATGGCGGCCATGGCACCAACCATTAAGGTTTTCGTCAAAATCGCACATGCGCGTAAGGTAGCTGCCATTGAAAATATCACGTTTTTCAATGATTGCTAAAAAACGACTCTAACGATTTTGATAAAAATCACTGCGGTAATGCCTCTTAATGTGTTTCTAACATCCCCACCTCCGAAACCCCCGTAAAAATGCTTTAATGGAGTAAAAAGTTGAAAAATGAATGCCTTCAACACAGAATTCTCTTTGATTGAGCATACCTCATCAACGATCGTTTTTTCTTTTCCTCTCAGTTTCGCTTATAATAAAGGATAAGATAAGGATTATCGAAAAGTATATCATTGAGAAAAACGTATTAAAACGTTTTATATATATATATATATATATATATATATATATATATATATATATATACGAACATGAAAGAAAAATTTGAAGTTGTTTATCAATATATTATAAACATTTTCACCCATGCTTTGATCTTTAGGTGCTATAGTTGAAATGAAATAAAATTTCAAATTTGGTGCTAATGATTTTTTATTAAAACATGCACATATTTCAACTTTCCCACATGGAAAAAAAAAACAAAGAATAGAACAAATTATGTGACATAAAAAAGCATGTGTGTATCTCTTTATAGTAAATTAAAATTTATTTCTATAAAAAATTAGGTGGATTTATCAAAAAATTAATCATAAGGAGCTTTTTGAACATACGTAAAATGTGAAAAAAGCGAAGCTGACAAAAATGCATTTTTAATTTTTGCCAACAAGTGTGCAATACGTTAAAATAGTTTGTTAAAACCAAGATTTTACCACTTAAAATCATTGGATTTTGAAAAATTCAAACACGAAATTAAAACTAAAGAACGAAACAAACATGTAATTTTTGGCGATATTTTGAAGTTTCAGAGTCCCATGTCCCATAAAAAGAGCATAAAACTCGCCCAATACCGCAATCATAACTAGAAAATCTAGAAAAAAAATTGTCAGTGTCTTTATCCTTTGAGGTTCCTAACTGAATTTTACAAAAGTTAGCTAGTTCTATTGAGTTCGTTATTGTGCAATATTACCAAGAAGACCACAATGCACTGAATTATTATGAAAACGCCTCAATTATTCCAAGACAGATTTCCTTACGAGAGGGTATTTTAACTTTTATCATTAACTTTTAAAAATAATTTAATTTTTTTTTTTTATTCTAATCGAATTAAAAAAAAAAAAAAAATAGAAATTGTCCAATGTTGCAGTATACAATAGATAGCAGATTTATAGAAAAGAAAAATCGCAATTTAAGTGAGTTGAGGAAACCTACGAATCTTATATCACTCAGTATTAGAATACAATACTTAACTCCGATGAACTTAAATAAAAGTAATTTCTTCAAGCAATCTTAAGTTATCAGGATGCGCGAGAACTCAACTCCAAAATAATGGAACAATAGAAATATTCACCAGAAAAAAGTTTGCACAATTTAAAATAAACTATTAGTTATAATTAACATTCGAACAAAAATGTTAATACTGACGTATGGAAATGACTCTTGTAGCAAACATCATTAACCAACTTATAAATATTCATACGCCTTTAAACTAGTTTGTAGTTTGCTTTCCCTTTAATTATAGTTAAATTTTTCCCAATTATTCAACTTTCGATTTGTCTTTTCGTATATTACGATTCTCCATCCATGAAAATCGGAAATGTCCCCGTGACAAGCACGAAAACGCGTTAGTATGCTAATTAGTAATCAGTCTTGAGAATTATTGACATCAATATTGTTGTTGTTCACTTTTTGCTTATTAATTACGACTGATTGATGAACATACGCTAATCGCGTAAATTTTTAGGTGGGAAATTTCAATACAATTACATATTTATCTGGATCAAATAACATAATGAGCGAAGGTGTTATTCATTAATTAATAGTTCTTGATTGAGCAATTTAATAGAAAAAATTCCCTTTAAAAGTTTATTTTTTCTTAATAAAATAGAAACTTAATAGAAATTCCTTCTTTTTGAAAACTTTCTTCCTTTCTTAATAGAAATTTAATAGAAATTCCTTCTTTTTGAAAACTTTCTTCCTTTCTTAATAGAAACTTTATAGAAATTCCTTCTTTTTGAAAACTTTCTTCCTTTCTTAATAGAAACTTAATAGAAATTTCTTCTTTTTGAAAACTTTCTTCCTTTCTTAATAGAAATTTAATAGAAATTCCTTCTTTTTGAAAACTTTCTTCCTTTCTTAATAGAAACTTAATAGAAATTCCTTCTTTTTGAAAACTTTCTTCCTTTCTTAATAGAATCGTGAAAAGAAACTGGAATAGTGTAGCTCAAACCTCCACCTTTTCAGAAAGCAATAGTTTTGCAAGACACGCAGACGGGTTTTTATTACCTTATAATCACCAGTTTTATTTATTGATAAATCCCTTCAAACTGAAACGGGCCTCATCGGTGAATCATATGCAGTCGTCATCAAATTAACTCCCATCAATCAGTTTTGCAAACTGGTGTGTATTTAAAATTCCATACCTGTTTATTCAACATACAACTTGTCTCTTCTCTCGGTTTCTCACTGTTTCGCAGTTGAGCTATTTCAAAGTTAGGGATTCCTTTCTGGAAGACTCTGGAAGCAATGTTATGAACGCACCTGCTGAACATCCCTCAAACGAAAACATCTGCTGATTGAGTGCAGATTGCGATAATTGATAATTGGGTTCGATTGCTAGAAACCACTTAACAGAAAATGTTTTCCGTTTTTATAATTAATATCTTTAGATTTTGAGATATTGCAACACGCAATTAGGCGAAAAAACATTTAGTTTGTTGTTAGAAATAATATTAATTAAAGCAATGTCGGAACTTTATATTTAGTTGCTCTTGAATTTTTACAGAAAATCAAATTTGATGTTTGACTAATAATTTAATTACTTCAAAACTTCCTTATAATTCATGAAATATTGATTCTCTAGCTTAATTAGCTTATTTTAAGATTGTAAACTTTTTTTGTTTTTGTAATTTTTTCAATCCAGAATTATACCGGTCATTCAAAAATACAATTTTTAAATCCTTTATATTAACTTCGATTTTCTGTGTTGGGTACATCGATGGCTAGGAAATCTGCGGGGGCCTTAATAATCCCCTTGCCGTCATCTAAACGGACTGAAACTTATCAGATAGATTCAATGTAGATGACAATGCATTCTATCAAATTTTAGGAGCTGTCACTGTCACTAAAAGGTCGATTTTACGGAATAATAATAAACCAAAACGACGTCATCCAATCGCGCTGACATAGCTTGGTTGTTGTATTCAGATTATCTGGCGCGGTCAGCAATACGAGGGATATAATACGCCGAAACATTCGCCATTAGATAAGCCAACATACATTTACAAACACCCATGCCTAACACGGGACTCGAACCCCCAACCCCGCGGTCTAGAAGCTAGCACGCTAACCACTATACCGTTTGGTCGGCCACGCTGACATAGCATTTAACCGATCATTGAAGAAACTATTTCCTGTTGCCAAAATTGTTTTAATAAATACATAATAAAATTGTTTTAATTAGAATAAATAACAAATATATTTGGATGTGAGTGCATAAATTCACATTTATTTTTAATGAATAAATTGAAAAATAGTTTACAACATATTTTTCTGATAGAGATGTTTTGAAAATTTAAAGTTAGATGTAAACACCCAGCATGCGTTGTTTATAGAATCGGCAATTCGCTAATGAATGTAAAAATTGGCAATACTTATAAAAGATTTCTATTAAAATCTTTGTTTTTATGAGTTAAATTATTCTCTACAATAACAGCTAATCAGGTCAGAAGTCACCTCTTAACGTAGATTTAATTCCTAAACCCAGAATTCAAACTACGTAGATTTAATTCCTAAACCCAGAATTCAAACTACGTAGATTTAATTCCTAAATCCAGAATTCAAACTACGTAGATTTAATTCCTAAACCCAGAATTCAAACTACGTAGATTTAATTCCTAAACCCAGAATTCAAACTACGCAGATTTAGTTCCTAAACTCAGAATTCAAACTGGACGTTTGTCATGGGAAGCCATAGCTCTCACTTAGTGGACATACATATAAAATGAGCAAACATTTTCTTTACAAATAAACAAGTTTTTTTATCAACTATTTTTTAACTCAATCAAAACCTTTTCAAGGAAATAAAATTAATTTCGAACAAAGTACAAATAAGCGCAAATCGCACCCACATAAATAACCACCAAGGTTTTCCTCGCTACCTTGGTTGGGGGAAAGAAAAAAAAACTCGTGACATTAAGCAGTTTATATCAACATTCCTACCTGTCCACCTATCATTGGCAATCACTTCTACTAGTATTGAAAAGAAATCCGGGAATGCCGAAGAAAAAAACTTCCGAATTTGAATAAAAACTCTAATGGAGTTGACAGTAATATATACGCTGACTTGACTTACATGCATAAATCAGAAGTTCTGAATTAGGTTTTATGATTTATAAAAATAAAAAAAAATTTAGCACTTCATCACATCAGTTTTCTTTTCGCAGTTGGTTGACTATGAAAGAGGATTAGAGTCCTTTTTTTTTAGCAATATTTTTCTAAGAAATTCGTAGTTGTTACTTCTGGTTTCTTGAAGTTAAGTTTCTTTTTACAAAAAAAAAAAAAAAAAAAAAAAAATGCTTGAAATTAACTTCCGATAAAAAAAGGTGCTTAATTACTCATCATACCAAAAGTTAACTTGGAAGTCAAAAAAATTTTTAGTTCATAAATAAACATGCCGTCCTAATTATAAATGTGTGAATAATACATTTGAATTTTTTTGTATCAACTCATCCACCTGAACAAAGATGCCTTCTAAAAAATTCTGTATAGAATTTTTATCGATATTAAAAGTTTAAATCACTGTGATATTCAATTCGCAAATTGAAAATTTTGGATACAATATCACATAATTTTATGCACAGTAAATGTATGTTTCGTTCATATTATTCAACAAGTTATTCACGTGAGAATGAAAATTGCATTCTAAGTGTCCCGGATAAAATATGACTTCATTTCAAAATTAAATGGAAAATAATAATTTTACTCTTACTGGAAATAATGCCATCTTATTTAATATAATTGAATGCAAACTAATTTCTTAAAAATTGAATTTCTGTATTTCAATAATAATAATAATAATATGTAATTTTATCACTTCTCTAATCTCTAAGTAATAATTTGATCATTCCTATGCATATTCAATGTACGAATATAAAGCGAAATAACTTTGCATAAAAGTAATTTTTCTCGTTTATATAAAAGTTTTTTTTTTAAAGTTTTTTTTTATTTTTATTTTTTATTTTTATTACTTTTAATTACCCATATGTATACATAAGGTAATGAAGTTTAGCATGCTGTGAAAAACAATATAATTTTTTTTTTTTTTTTTTTTTTTTTTTGCATTTTTCTACGTTTTGGAACATCCTGATTTCAAAAAAGTGATTCAGAAAAAATATCTGTCTATGTGTGTGTCAGCATAACTCCAGAACAAATTGACCTACGATGTTTAAATTTGGTGTAGCACAGGGTACTTTTCAATAAGGTTTTCGTCAAAATCACGCATGCGTATAAGGTAGCTGCCATTGAAAAAAATCATGTTTTTAATGATTACTAAAAAAAGGCTGGCTCCAATGATTTTGTTCAAAATAGCTGTGGTAATGCCCCTTAAGGTGTTTTAAACATCCCCACCTTCGAAATTCCAATAAAAATGCTTTAATGGCGTAAAAAGCTGAAAAACGAATGCCTTTAACACAGAGTTCTCTTCCCTCAGCATACCTCACCCACCAATGTTCGTTTTTTCTTCTCTCCTCAGTTTCTTTTACAAGAAAGGATCATGTAAGAATTATCGAAAATTATATCGCCAAAATCATCATTTTGACGGAGTTTTTTTAAAGACCCCACACAAGAATTATCGCGAAAAATATCGTCAATCTGGCCATTTTTGCTAAATGAATGATGAAAATACAAAAACGTTAAATGATACAAATCCACATCAGTATTATAGTGTAATTGAAAGTTGTGCGATGTTCCACACACCTATTTTTATTTTTCTATTTATTACTTTTAAGAATAAGGAAAGAGACCGTTTTTTATAAACTTTCTTGAATATTTTCGTCACTTGTATTATACATTTTTCAAACTAACATGAGCTTTCATTTAACACAAATTACATAATTTAAGAAGATATTTCTATTACTTTACTCTAAAAATTTTCAAAATTTTCAATTTTTTTTTTATTTGCTATAATTATAGTATAAAATCTCTTAAATACGCATACAAAATTTTAAATTTGTATCTACGTTTTTGAAGGAGTTATGTAACATTTTATGCTGGATGATAGAATGAGCTTCTTAAGAAATGAAAACTTAAGATTTATTTTTCGCACTTTTTGTTTTTTTGTTGATTTAGGTGTTTTGAAACGCTGATGCTTTTTTCCAAATTAAAGAATTTTTTTATTTTTTTTAGAGTATGTTGTAAGATATGTCTATTTTATAAACTGTCATTCTAATTAACAAATGTTGTAGTTTTAATTTTTTTAACACTGAAGTAAAATTACTGCACATTTATAGAATTTTGTTTTGTTATTATAAATAATAATTTTTATTTTAATTAATTATTACGTGTATTCCATATTTTAATTCCAATTCTTATGTAATATATTTTAAGGAATTTTTTAGAAAAAATTGTGGAAAAATTTTAGCATTTAAAAAAATGTGTCAAAAATTTTAAAATTTTAAATATTTTAAAAAAGAAAAAGAATCGATTTTTTTTTTCGTGAAATATTGTTCTATCATATAAATTCAAATACGGGACTGCTATTTTTTTTTTTTTTATTATTTATTTAAAAATACATTAATAATAAAAAGAAAAGTTTATATGGTAGAGTGTCCACTTAAAACAAAAATTATCGTCCCATTTTTAAAAGAAACATTTTCCAAAAGTTTTTTACATGGCTTTAAATTTCTGACAATCAACAAGAAATGTATTGTATTTGTTCAAGGTTGAGTGGTTCGATTATTTTCTTGCGTAAAACATTATTCAATAACACGTTTAAATAATAGGCAAAAAACTCATTTTCACGAAGCGAAAAAGCAAAACAAAACAAAAAACTAACTATGAGATTTCTGAATAATCGCATTGAAACCTCGACCCGGAACATTAATAAGCATAGAACCCAAAATTTAAATACCTTCCGTGTTTTTTTTAAATTTTTTTTTATTATTATTATTGTTTTTGGTCGTACTCGAATTAAAGTGTGACGCCAATTGGTCACAGCAGTTGTTAGTCTCATTATGTTGCAAATGAGGCTTTTTGAAGTGGGTTTTCAATCGTGATATGAAGTGAAGAACGAAACAAAAAGAGATGAAAATCGGTGAGCGTGAAGAAGGAAGCGCCAATCGACTTTGTTTGGCATCCTATTTTGGCGAGCAAAGTTTTACATTACCAACAAAAACATCAGTGTTCACTGGTTATAAATTAAACGCAGTGTCTACAATTAGACAAAATATAGAAAGCGCAGAAATATCCAATAATTTGGCAATTCCGGAAATATCAGATGTTTATCAGGGAATGTTTCATAAAATTACAATTTTTTTTTTTTTTTTTTTTTTTTTTTTTTTTTTTTAAGTTAAGTAAGTTTTTTTTAAGGTAAAATTATAAAATGATGAATAAAAACACCTTCATTAACATTAAAAGCATAAATACCTTTTACAAAAAAAAAATATTTTAAACAAATTTTTGTGTGTGTCAACTTCAAATTTTGCTTTGCCGACCAAACGGTATAGTGGTTAGCGTGCTGGCTTCTAGACCGTGAGGTTGCGGGTTCGCGTCCCGCGTTAGGCATGGGTGTTTGTAAATGTATGTTGGCTTGTCTAATGACGAATGTTATCGCGCATTATAGCCCTCCTCGTGTTGCTGACGGCGCCAGATAATCTGAATACAACCAACCAAATCAAATTTTGCTTAAAAAAAAAATTAGTTTCTAAATCCTTTAGATTAAGTTCGATGTTATTTGTGTGTTGTTCGTTTGCAAATCTACATGGCCAATTAACCTATTTGACGTCATCCAATCTATCCGAAACTTGGGAGATAGGTTCGTTGTCGATAACAATGCATTCCATCAAGTTTTGAAAGCAAAATGGCATTGTAAATGACACGGAAGATACCAATAGCAAGGAATATAGTTTTCTTCTTAGGTATCAAACACTATGAAAAGTGGATGCTCCACAAATAGCTTAAATAAATTGTGCTTGAAAGTTGTTAGTGCCATATTAAGGATTTATATTAAAAACGATGTTTTATGGGTTTTATTTCTGGACTGTAAGATTAGGGATTGTAAATAAATTATAACATATTGTTGCGGGGATGGGTTCGAAAGACTTGAAGCCAAAGTAGATTAAAACTTGAAGAAGTTTATTCCGATATAACTCTTCGCAGATTCTTTTACAACTCCAGAACTTCCCTTTCTAATAGACACAATACAGGTCTTTACACAACAATAGAGAACAAACAGCAGTTAAAAACAAGATACGCAACTGCTAAAATCGACGCAAAAGACAGTGCAATACAGTTCACTTTCGGAACTACTCTGAATGCTCGCTGAGAGACAACTAACTAACTCTTGTTCTTATATAGGAAGGTGAATCTTCTAGAGATAGAAATTTGGAGAATTTTCCAGATCGCAATTGAAAAGCCCTATACATATACATGGGGACCGAAAGTGTCGCCAAATGGTCGCCAGGTGTGGCGACATTTGACGATTTCTCGCCGAATTTGGCGACCAAAATTAGTCACCAAAACCGTCGCCAACTTGGCGAGATTGCCATTAACCATAATGTTAAATGGCCTTATCCTTGTAAAATTCGTATTTCAGCACTATCTCTGTAAAACTCGTTTTCAAGCATTAAGAGACGCATTGCAGGAAAGCGAAGTAAATGACTCTTGCACTGTCTTATGCGAAGTGTACGTAAATGTTCCTTTTTACATAATTAATACTATTAAATATTTACAAATATACAGAAATTCGTAACAATATATTACCCTTATAATTAAGGTATGTAGACATGATATTTAGTAAAATCTATTACACAATGACCACAATAAATATGATACTACCCTATTTGCAACGTACCTTATACTCTTTATTGAATATGGAACTGGTTTCAGCCTATACCTATACGGAAACATCCCTCCTTTATTTCTTCTTTGTACGCATGTGTCATAATACCTCTCCCATTTGTGCATATGATAATACAAGAAATATCTTGTTGTGTACGCAACCTTTGTTATTAAGTTTTCTTAGTCCACCTGGTGGCTGTGTGATTAGTGTTCTGGTTTCATATGCCAAAAGTGCCGGGTTCGAATCCCATGTTAAGCATGGATGCTCGTTGTAGTTCAAATTTCATGTTAAGGAGTAGGTCCCAGCCTGATTAGCTGTCAATGAGCATAAAAATAGTTCGTTGAGCGTACAAACCAACTCGGTTTTAATAAGCTTTAATAAGTATAACTACTTTTTTTTTAAGTAAGTAAATATAATTGTTAGTATAAAAATTACTCCCTTTCTAAATAAAAAAAAAATTAACTAGCTAATATTTCCAGCTTTCTCAAACATCAAGTTCTCTCATTTTTCAAACCCAGAAATTATTTGAAATACCAGAAAGGTCATAACCATAACGAATTCAAATCTTATTTAAGCTCAGACTTTACATGACAAGATAAACATATACACGACAAATTGCATACCACATCATAACACGCAAAAATGACTAACATTCAAAAACATGGATCAATTAGATCCCGTGTCATACATTAAAACTGAAACTAACTTCCAAACTACAATTATTCGGACATCTGTAGTCGTCCTAAATGGCATAAAGGAGTGGAATTAAATCCAATTACCTCAATGATAGCATCATTCTACTGTTGCCATTCCTCGCTTCGAAATTATATATGCGGATCCAATCTGATAATTACTCCAGAGGTTGCAGTTAGCAGCAAATTGATGCTTCATTTTTATTTTCCAATCAATTGACTTAAAATCCGTTTCGTTTCTTTTTGATTAGGATCCGGCATTCGGTAATTATAATGATGGTTAAGTTGCGATGGATTTATCGTACGGGATAAGTTGTGTTTCATTTAAAGGGTTAATTTATATTGATTAAGGGATAAGTATTTATATTTTGGAAGGATTCGGATTAATAATATTTGTTACACATATATCGTAAAATGTATTAGCAAGAGACCACACATATTGAAATTTCACAATTATTGAAAATTACGATTTTTTTTAAAGCTTTACGTTAGAGTAGTAGTACCTAATATAAATATTTTTTTGCTCATTCAAGTTTAAAAAAACGTATTATCATTAATATTAAATAATGTACATATTACTGCTTACGTGTGTAGCTAGTATGGATGTAAGATAAAAAATAAATAAATTTACTTTGAAAATTATACATTGATATAAATTTACTTTCAAAATTATACATCGATATAAATTTATAAATTTACATTCAAAATTATACATCGATGTAAATTTATAAATTTACGTTCAAAATTATATATCGATATAAATTTACGTTCAAAATTATATATCGATATAAATTTATAAAATTATATATCGATATTAATTAAGAAATTTACTTTCAAAATTATATATCGATATAAATTTAAAAATTTACTTTCAAAATTATATATTGATATAAATTTATGAAATTATACATCAATATAAATTTATGAAATTATATATCGATATAAATTAAAAAATTTACTGTCAAAAT